>JAYKKM010000295.1:2670000-2750000 GCA_035772405.1 Chrysogorgia sp. JL179-B06
TTTTAAGTTCCAGATGTGTTTTGACAGCTCCGTTTCATTTGCGTGCTTTTCGTTGCGGAATGATTTTAGATGGTTGCGATAACGCTGCTTGAAATCATTGGCTGTCATACCGATATATTTCTTCATTTCTCCGTCGTCATGCGTTGTTACTTCGGCTTGATAAATTATACTTTTCACCAAACAGTTTCCTGGGATTGGGCATTGATGGATGTTACGTTGTCGGCAGTTGCATTTCTCTGTATTCGTGCGCGGGTTGTTTCTGTTCTTTAAGATGCGTTTATTATGTCTCTGGATTGTGCTCTGGATGTTTTCCATACAGCTGACTTTCACTGTATTTCGGTTGAATAGGCAATGTAATTTGTTTGATTGAGGGAAATGTTTGTCAATAAGATTAAGAAAGTTTCGTCCTATGTTCGTCTTTACGTTCTTGCTGTAAGGGGGGTTGTACCAAGTGACATTTCTGTTCCTGTTTCGTCTGCGGTTAGTTGTCGTTGTGTTGTTTTCGTTTGTTTCGGCGTGATCGTTGTTTTTATAAGTGAGCGTCACGTCGAAGTTGCTGTGTTTGAGGGCATTTTCGTAGGTTGGTGCAGCTGTATTAAAGGTTTCCTGATCAGAAGATAGTTTAGAAATTCTGTCAGCTATTGAGTTGGGAAGTTAGGATAGAAGGTGGGTGGTTGGATTGGTGGTGAATGTATAGTGGATCGTTGTTCGGTTTCCGGTATGGTTTGAATGTGCCGTTTGTCAGGTCGAATGTCACGTCAAGAAAATTTACGGTTTTTAAGTTAGTTTGTGCAGTAATTGTATATATATATATATAATCAATAGCTGATAAAATAAAAAATCAAAGACAGAACAAAATCATAATAAAAATTATATATATATATAATGTAATTATAATATATATATATATATATATATATATATATATATATATATATATATATATATATATATATATATATATATATATATATATATATATATATATATATATATATATATATATATATATATATATATATATATATATATATATATATATATATATATATATATATATATTTCTTCATATCTGCCAGTCAATGTGGGTTAATTGGCAGACTAAATGCAGGTAAAGTGCATCTAATGATTGACTGTAATCGCTGCAGTTCGACAGTGCAAGGGTATTATCAAGTCTCGAGAAGTGGATAACTGGATATATACTGTATATCACGGCGTACAAGTCGACCTGGCGTACAAGTCGACCTGGCGCATAAGTCGACGCATAAGTCGTTTTAAGGCATGTCGATGTTGTATTTACTATTTACGCTATTAGGAGTTAGCATGAAATGTGTGCTATTTACACAGGTCGCTTGACACAAAGATGAGCGATAAAAGCTGATTGGCCCATTTCTTGACGCATCGATAGTACTATGGTACTAGTTTATCCGTTCTATGATTTCACGACCCTTCGTATAAGTCGAGGTCGGGTTGACATGTGATATATCATGACGTGATATATGGTATTGAAGTTATGGTTTTTAACTGTAATGGCTGTGAATTGTCTGCAGTGTCTTGATAATTAGCACAAATTAAACAACCACGCGTACGCGTTATTTGCATTTTTAATAGATACACAAGTGGAAGTTTTGGAGAAAGAGAAATCGTAGTGGGTACACGAGCCCAATTAAGGTTTTCCATGCAATTTACAGTTTCTATATAATATATATATTAAGAAATATAATAAAAAAAAATAAAAGAACAACTATTTTGTCATGGTAATAAATTTGAACAAATCTTTAAAATATGTCAAAACCATGGTGAAATGGCAAATATAGTTCTTACAAGAACTGTTTGAAAACACTGCTAATATAATTATTAATATTATATAAAGCTTTAACGGTGCCGTCCAGTCCGTTCTGCGCATGTGTGATATTTCAAATGTGACATGTCAACAATTAAACTTCAACAGAATAGATTTGTGACAGTTTGAAAGCGAGTATTCGTCAAAGGTGGCGAAGGCTCGAGTGGTAGTTAAATATATTATCCACGTTTAGGAACAGAACAGCTTCTTATAACACGCTTTTTTGGGCAGAAAATTTCAAGCGTGTAAAACAAATCCGCCGCAATACTTCATGTTCAAATGTTTATATAATGTAATGTAAACAAACAATGTAAATGCAGAAACGTGGACATGCGCAGAACGGACTGGACGGCACCTTTAATAATCCGGCGTGGAGTTGCCATTTATATTGTGCCAGCATAGCCAGCCTTGCTTTTTGTCAGTCTTGGTATATCCAGTACAGTATATATATGTTCAAATTTCTTGTTTGTTTTTCTTGACAATTTAACACAGGGACGGTTGTTTTTGAATCGCCCAAAAAGTACAAACCGCCTTAGCATTATTGATGTTCCTTGTCACGAGCCAGTTGCAAATGCTTCAGTGTGACAACAGCATGGAATTCACCCTGGACCCTGAGGAATACTTTGATTGGTTCCTATAAATATATACCCATGGCATAGACCCTATACCCCACACTAAAGGGTTAATACTCCAAAGACAAATTTATTAGATTAAATAGAAATTTAGTTGCTCTGCTAGTTTTTTATACCAACAACAACCGAGGCTATTGTTTGAGTAATGACATAAACTTGAAAGTGAATGCAATATGCTCATATTAACTCATAAAGGTGCAATCAATCAAATTGGTCGGTACGATTTGAACTCACCGTAGAGCCTCCCAACACAATTTCAGCCTTTCTTCATCGCTGCAGACACTCTTGAACTTCTCGGTCAGAATCTGAATCTGTTCGCCAACACATTTCCGCCACTCCAACCTCATGTCCAGAGACATGACTGCAATGAACTGCACTATAGCACGCCTCGGTTGCTTTATATATAAATATCCTTTTCAATTCCGGCAGAGCACCTCGTCTGGGGACTAGGACTAGTTGCTAAGTATTCAAGTTTCTGACCTGACGGGGCGGAAAAACATCCAAAATTGAATTGAACCACCTCTTTGTTCTATTGATATCTTTAGAAATATAAACCATAACTGTTGCGAAAGCTATACATTTCTGAAAGCCCAATAAAGCGGCTGTTAGCAATGTTTTTAAATTTCCAGAACAAGACATATTATGTTAATACAATTAAATTAGCAGTTGAAAAACTTCCATTTCCGCGTAGCATCATGAAAATTCAAAATGCCACCGATCGCAGTTGTTTATGAAATCAAATCAAACTTGGCGTGTGAGTGGATCTCAGGTACCTGGCGCTTGTTGAGTTTCTTTTTTTACTCTTGCGTTACCGTATGCCGTGTTTCTCGATTCACGATTTCGTCAGTTTTATACGACCGATTTTGACTGCGCCAGACAGGAAAGATGTAAGTTCCTTAATTTTCTACATTCCGTTCCACGCCCGCCCACGCACTGGGTTATGGGTTGCCAACACCCAGCTTTTCCCCCACGTTTCTCCGCAGAGGCTTCTTGCGCTTTTTTTAGAGTTCGGGCAAATAGCCCAAAACACCCTGTGAGCCCAATACAAGCGAATATAGTATTACCGCGGAGGAGAGTGGCTAAACGCAGCATATTCTCGTTACTACGATCAAATTTTTACCTGTCGATATTTTTACGTGTTTATAAAGCAGAGCTGCTAAATATTACTTGGTCGAAACCGTTTTGCGATTCGACTATGGCAAGTATTATTTTTCTGACTCCGAATCTGTAGTTGTTATGTCCTCCATTAATCGTTAATGTTCTTGACCAGCGTAACGAAGTGACGTCAGATTCTCAACGCGAAGACTCAACATGGCTAATTATTCAAGTAAATCCATAGTGATCAAGGTTGTTTTTTGAAATTCTTCGTCTGAAAGGCTGGACATTTCATCTACTTCTCGAAGAAAACAAGTAACCTCGACTGAAATTCAGGCGTAGCATATTGAGAATCTGACGTCACAAACAATATTACCTTTTGAAATTGCGGGCTCGCTTGGAACACGTTCTTAGTAATGGTGCATGACTTAAATAGTAGTGATCTCAGTCATAGCTCAAAATACTTACTTTAGTCAAAATACCATTTTTTAGTTATTTTTTACATCGATGCTAAAGAAAATCTAAAAAATGGGGGTGAATTTTCATCGTAGTGCCACTTAATTTAGATTTGCAGACCTTATATCCGTTGCTAAGGAAGATTAGAATTTACAAAAATTGTCATTGAATTTCACAGATTGGGAACAACCCCCCCCCCCCCCCCCCCCCATTCTTCATCGAGTCGGCAAATTTGAGTCTGTACTATATATATATATATATATAAATTGCAAACATTATTGTGCAATATGTCGAATCTCCAAATCACTCGGCAAAATTACACCTTGCACCCCCCCCCCCCCCCCCCCCCTATCAAGGGAGGCCTAGCGACAGCCCATGGACACAGACTACGTCATAGACACATCAAGGTTATTTTCTCGGGATTCAGAAGCTTTACAAGAACAAAAACCCTACCCATAACCCAAATAAAAACTCTAGTCCTAACCCTGAAATAAAGGAATACTAAAGCCTGGTTTCCATATGGTCGCTGCGCTGTCTTTACGGTCGCAGAAGTGAAGCAGTGAAGCGTGTTTCTTTTGTTATGACAAAAGAAACACGCTTCACTGCTTCACTTCCGCGACCGTAAAGACAGCGTAGCGACCATATGGAAACCAGGCTTAACCCTACTTTTAAACTAAATATTGCAATGATGTGAATATTCTGTCTCCGGTACACGAAGTAAGAGTCATTAAATGACTGGACTATCATGTAATGGATCAAACACGAGTTTGAGAGTTTCATCAGGGGTTCCAAACACGAGAAAAAATGAAAACCGAGGGCGTAGCTCAGAGCTTTTTATTGTTTTCGAGTGTTTGGAGTCCCTTCGTGATGAAACACGATAAACGAGTGTTTGATGTTATTTGTGTTTCATTGATTTGAATGAGATTAAAAAATGTGATCCAGTTCATCAGCAAGTAATTTCCTACAGGTTTTCATTGGGTATCAAAACTCATGCATGTGATCATTGTGATGTGGTATACGTTCATGGAATGGCTATACGATAATTCAGGAATTATTGAGGAGTTTAAGGTGGTTCGATAGTCAAAATGGTTGATGTTGAGAGCACGATTTATCACACTACAAATTTTATATAGTCATATTTGTTTACATAAGTTGTTAAAATGGTCTAATAGCATTTACAAAGAAAAATATTTGGGTCCATATCTTTAATTGCCTTAGCAGTCACACCCTTTTCTGCGAACATAACGTTTTTAAAGGCGCGAAACTGTAGGACGCGCCAATAGTGATTTCTCCAAACAGGTAACTGCTAAGGGTCTGAAATTTTATATGTGGTACATGCAATACTAGAGCTGTGTAATGACGAATTATTTTACAGATATGTCAATGCCTTCATATATTTTAGCCTTTCCCAAAAATGAGGGAGAAAAATGTCCAATTACATCTCTTCCAAAGGCCCTAGATATTTTTTGGAGTAGTCTAACAACATATATCAATTCGTCATTGCACAGATAATACCTGTATGAACTCACAGTGAAAATTTCATGCATATAGGTGAAATATTTTTGATATCACAAAAATAGCATCTCGTGGCCTTCAAATTCCAGAATTTGAGGAAAAACACTTTAAGGTGGCTCGATAGTCTAAATCATGAGAAATTTCGTTTTTCCCCATAAAATGTTTTGTAATGCAGATGTGAGCTTTATTCTGGCTCATTGCATAGCTCTAGTGGTGGTGTTGCTGATTGAAACGTTTCACACTTGTAGCATTTATATATCTAGAGAAATTGTGTTTATATGATAAGCGGCAGATTTTATGCAAATTAGTTTTCTGGATTTATTGGAAACACGATTTCTCCACTCAGGTAAACAAGACCACCACATGGTTTATTGAACCACATTTTTATGGGGGAAAATGCAATTTCTCATGATTTAGACTACCGAGCCACCTTAACACTCAAGAGTCAAAATCAAGACGAAAGGAAGCACTTTATTCTAATTATCATCAATTCATGATTCATCATCACATCAATTACAATTACATCAAATATTTGGGTCTAATGTGAATATATACAGTGGTGGATGACAATATTAAACAATTATTGGATGAGGCTGAGTGATATCTGAAGAATTATCCAGACCGAGGTCAATGTTATCTGCCGAAGCCTGAAGCGGATAATATTGACCGAGGTCTGGATAATTCTTGATATCATGCATAAACCGAATTCAATAATTGAGTTTTATTATATACAATTATAAGAAACGAAAAGCTTGTGAATTATAAACTTGAATAATTAACAATTACGTCAACTACAGACAATTTTTGATATTTTGTTGGTGGCAAAACATCAAGAATTGTCTGTAGGTTTTTTAGCCAATCAATAGCAAAATAATTAATCTTATAAGGCTGCAAATTTGAGTTTCTTTTCACAAATGGGCTCTTATACTTCGTGTACCGGACACATAATTTTAGCACTGTATAGAACTGCCTCGTTCTTTAAAAAATCCCGTTTATTTTATCTAGGATAGGTTTATTTCATGAATTGGACAATTCCAGGACAAAAATAAACGGGATTTTTTAAAGAACGAGCAGTTCTATGCAGTGCAAAAGTTCTGTGTCCGGTACACGAAGTCAAGAGCCCACAAATGGCGTCACTATACGGTTGAAACGGCAACAAAAGCTATCCGATACAAGATGTACCTCTTTTATGATCGCAGCGGAGCTCAGGCATTTTGGGTGTCAACAGAAGGCCTACATGGTCAACTCTCGCGATAAATTCTTCACAGTTTGTACATTTAATTGGAACTAACATGTTCGGTTAAACATCGAACGCTATATTGTACATCTCTTGAGCAGTGAAGCTGCTGAACTATCCTTAAGAATGAAGGGAGAGGCCAGGTATATAATCGCTGCGGTAGAGTCCGGACGGAGAAAGCGAAAACGAATCGATAGCGAGAGTTCGTAATAGCGAGAAATAACTGGAAATAACTCCAGTCAAGTCGAGAATCAAGTCGAGAGTTAACTGTATATGGTTTACGGACATGTACAAAAGCTTTCCGCGTTTAGTGTAAACGGTGCCAAAGCCGATAAATGTGTGAGGTGACCAAGTAAGCTGTATGCAGAAAACAACACTGTCACAATAAATTAGTGTACAGTAGGAAGATATGGAAAAAAAATCACTGAACATATGGAGTACTGTAGTGTGTAGGCATAGGCAGTAAAGAAATACAAATTGTTGGAAAATCTGTCCTATACATTTTGCTCTATTCTAAGGGACGGACCATTAGAAAAGTGATGGGTAGGTTAAAAACAGAAAAATCCATGCAAGCAAAAAAGGTTTAAAGGTGCCGTCAAGTCCGTTCTGCATATGTGTGATATTTTAAACGTGGGTGACTCCACGAGTATACGTCAAAGGTGGCGAAGGCGGCGCAAGTGGTAGTTTGATATATTATGGCCACATCCGCAATACTTACTGGAAAACAAATCCGCAATACTTCATGTTCAATGTTTATATAATGCAATGTAAACAAACGATGTAAACAGAAACGTGGACATGCGCAGAACGGACTGACGGCACCTTTAAAATAAAAAAACATGCAACAGAAACGTCACAGAAAAAAATTATCATCGTATCAAGAAAAAAATTACACGCATAGCTGACCACCAAAACAATTTCAAACGTGGAAAAATGCTCCACACTTTTCTGATGGTCCGTCCCTAATATTTCAAGATTCTCCGGGATTATCTATTTCTATTATAAATCATCCAGTTGTTCTTTCAAGTTGTAGTAGAGATTTAGAGATTCTGGATTGCGATAGGAAACTGTGTTGTCCACATGTCCTCCGGCCAAAATATTCTTCACGGCTACTTCGACTTTTTTGCCGTTTGTCGTGTACGGGATGTCTCGCGTTTCGAGAATTTTCGCGGGAACGTGGCGTGGCGACAACTGGAAACGGATATTCTGTTTTAATGTATTGATAACGTCGTCTGTGAGCCTTGAAGAAAACGAAATATGAAAGTAATCATTCATAAAGCAAGTCATTTCAGGATAATAGTGATTACATTTCTCCTCTCACCTAGGATTCAGGATTATCCTGAATTGTCATCTGACCTAGCCCTAGGATTCACAATATGTCTGAATTGTAAGCAAGTCTGGATATTAGCAGCCAGTCACGGACATTGTCCGGTACAAATTTTCCATTTCTAGAGATTTGACAGTTACAATATTAATTATGTCTGTCATTTTGTCCGATGCTCATTTTGTCCGAAGATTAACTCAACTTTTTGTGAAAAAACATTTTTGTGTTGAATGGACTCTGCTTTAAATTTTGTGTTGTACAATCTCAATGAGAGACATTACGCTAAGTTTTAAGACATTGCGCAAGTTATGAGACGTAATTAGTTTGGAGATATTGCGCTACGTTATGAGACGTTACACTACGTTTGGAGACGTTACGCTAAGTTTGAAACGTTACGCTAAGTTTGAGATGTTACGCTAGGTTTAGAGACGTTACGCTAAGTTTGGAGATATTGCGCCACGTTATGAGACGTTACACTAAGTTTGGAGACGTTACACTAAGTTTGGTGACGTTACGCTATGTTTGAGATGTTACGCTAGGTTTAGAGACGTTACGCTAAGTTTGGAGATATTGCTCTACGTTATGAGACGTTACACTAAGTTTGGAGACGTTACGCTAAGTTTGAGATGTTACGCTAGGTTTAGAGACGTTACGCTAAGTTTGGAGATATTGCGCTACGTTATGAGACGTTACACTAAGTTTGTGACGTTACGCTATGTTTGAGATGTTACGCTAGGTTTAGAGACGTTACGATAAGTTTTGAGATATTGCGCTACGTTATGAGACGTTACACTAAGTTTGGACACGTTACGCTAAGTTTTTAGATGTTACACTAAGTTGTACCGTGGCAGGTACACATTTTTGTATGTCGTTACAAATTCATTTGTGCTGGTCATTCTGATAGGTACAGCGAAAATAATTATTTCCAGGCTTTCTAAGTAAACTCTTACCTAGGATTTCGCTCCAAATAATCCCACAAGCATTTTCTTTTGCGTTAATCTAAGTTTACTGAATGTCTGAATCCCTGGGGGGGGGGGGGGGTGGAGAGACGGTGGATCTAACTAAAGGCGAGGGTTTAGGGTTAAGACAATCCGGGTTAGGATAAAACTTTAGGGTTAGGATAACACCTAAGGCGGGGGGTCAGGGTTAGGACAATCAGGGTTAGGATAAAACTTTAGGCGGGAAGTTAGGGTTAGGGTTAAGATTAGGGTCAGGATCAATAAAATTACTTAGAATTCAGACATATCCTGAATCCTAGGTCAGATGACAATTCAGGATAATCCTGAATCATAGGAGAGGGGATATGCTGGAACTATACAGCCGCGTGACTATACCCTGGGTGCCAAGGAAGGCCCCATTCTCCTTGCGAGCTAACATGGGCTTATGTTGACCCAATTATCTTCCCATATCTCTCTGAAAACAGTAGGTTTGTGTATTTATCACTGTCATAGCTACAGTTAGATACCTAGTGTACAAAATACCCAGCAGCAAGGAACTTGTAACTTGTGACATACAGTACAAAAATGAAACTCAACATACGTGTATCCATTGGCCACTTTTAGAAACAAGACGACGCGTTCTTCCTTGGACTTGTTTTTGTAACCCACACAAAGACTGTCCTCCACCTCTTTCAAGCGGTCAACTAGGGTAAAACATGAAGTAAACAGATAATATAAGACAACAGTAATATGTGACATTTCACTCGATTAAACTACATGTTCTGAGGATTTGTGAAGGGAAATTTCCAGTGTCGAAATATATACATTTTAAGACCAAACCGGGACCAGTTGCGAAAAATGCAACTTCAAGGCCTCCCGATTGGAATTGAACCCGCAACCCTGCGATGCTAGTGCAGTGTTCTGACCACTGAACTACGGAGGCCGTTGCCGAGAGCCTAGTTACGAGTTCTGTATATATAATGGTGGTAATGCCGGGAGAATAATTCGGTATGTTAAGTAATATTTCGCATTTAACTCGTAAGAACTGATATATAGGAAGCCATATAAATAGGTAGCCAATAGCCATATAAATAGTGATTTTCCTTTCCTCAAAAATTCATTAATAATACATGAGAAAAACACAAAGGAAAATCATGACCGTATCGTGTCTTTATATGTGATAAAGATTCGTCCTGATTTACATAAACTTTTCCTTCGATTTTCTCGGAAAATATATGGCCTGACATAGTTGGTAAGCATAGGTAATCGTATGATAGTGAGTGCAATTAAGAATTTACACCACGAGTGATATTTGAAAATTGTGCCAAAATTGCACGAGCCGTTAGGCGAGTGCAACTTGGCACAATTTTCAAATATCACGAGTAGTGTAAATCCTTAATTGCATATGCATGACAAAATTACGACACGTACGCTTCATCTTCTTCCAAGTCTCTAAAAACGTCTTGTTTCATTAGTTGATAACAAACCTTTTCACTCTTGGTGTTCTTTGTACTCATTTCAACATATTTACATGGAATGTTTAATTCATATAGTGTACCACAAATCGTTGGAAAAGTGAAAACTTTCCATTGCAGAATAGGTCACCATTATGAATTTTATTGTCAAACTTGTTCCCAGTGTCTTCTCTCTTTTCATTTATTGCACTCGAGTGCAATAAATGATTTTATTGCACTTCTCTCAGCCAATCAGAATCCAGTAATTTTGTCATGTATATAATAAACATAGTTATTTAGACCCGATAAAACACTGCTGCTCATGTTTTAAACTATCTACTTAAAACACAAATATTCACTCGTAACTACATGTTACAAACTTATCCAGCTAGTTCACGCGATTACATCAACTAGAGGAATACATCTATAGTTACGTGAATATATACATTTCAAGAACATTATACTACAAGTATTAAAGTAAAATCACTTTATTAAAGTAAAATTATTAAGTATAATAAATTATTAATTATTAAGTATAATTATTATATATAAATTATAAATAAATAATTATATTATATATAAATTATTAAGTATAATTATTAATTATTAAAATTATTAAATAATTATTATTAATTATTATTACAAGTATTAAAGTAAAATCACTTTATTTAAAAAAACATACCAATGTTGTAAATTTCGGCACTTCCAAAGCGAACTCCATTGGGATTTAACGTACCATCACTGCGGTGGAGACAAAAGAAAAATAAACAAAAGGACATTCGGTTGGGGGGCAGATGACGTGCGTGATAGGGCAGTGGGACTGAAGTGTTAATTACTATTCCCAAATAGAATTAAACAGCAGGAATATAGTAGTTTGATGTTGAAAATATGCTCGGAAGGTGTTTTAATTGCACTGTCAAAGTTGCTACCCTGAATCATTGTCCGCCATTTTGGATGTATTTTCGATATGCGTGTGACGTCATAGCCTGGCTAGTGACGTCACAACCGGGGTAAAGCGAGTTTCTCGTATCTTTATAAGTTTTTTTAACGTATTCCTTTTACAATTTGACCACAACATTTTAAAAAGCATTCCGCGGAAACTCGGCTACCCACAGAGTAGTAACTTTATCAGGTTTACTACGGGTGTGACGTCACCAACTTCCCAGTTAGTTAGGCAAAGTATTACAACAAGATGGCGGATTAATAACTTCTTATTAACCGAGAGCACGGTCATTACGGGAAAATATCAGACCGAGGTCTTGACAGTACGGACCGAGCCCGTAGAGCGAGGTTCGTACATAAAAGACCGAGGTCTGATATTTTCCCGTAATGACCAAGCGGTCGAGGTTAATAAGAGGTTTATTATATGGCATGGCTTTTTTAACACATACTTTACATACGTTTTGAGTGACATAATCGTCATTTTCAATCTTGTTCTTGCTCTTCTATTGCTTTCATGATAGTAAGACTCTCGTTTAGATTGTTCATCGTCCAAATCGTACATGATTTAGTGCTTAATTTACTAAATTCGTTCAAGTTTTGCTGCTTTTCAAAGTTTCCTATCGTTGTTCGCTCCTTTGTAAACAAAATGGTTGACAAAATCCGTAATAACGGACCGGCACGTGACGTGTCTCAGCCAATCAGAGCACGCAATTTCACCGGAAGTAGCTTGTGCCATATAATAATGTCCTTTAAACACGGTAGCCTTATCACCTTTTTAGGAATTACCTTCTTCCAAGCATAAGTATGCCACCTGTCTTGGCGCTGATCACACAGAAATCTCCATGACTCCAGACATCTAATAACAAAAACAAGACATTCTCATGAAGGAATAATATACAAACACACAAAAAATACAAGATCACAACGTACGCCCAATAAGAATATACCCTGATACCACACCCCATGTACACCATATCATGGCATATACTACACCACACCGACGATTTCTACCGTTTGCTATATTCCGTTGTTCACGCACGCCTCAAACTGTCGCTCCTCGCTTACAGTATGCAAGGTCGACTTCATGACATGAAAGTCTACTAGAAAGCTAGCAACGAACCTTTGTATTTGGCAAAGTAAGCACTGTGATACTTTATGTTATCCTGGTCATTCCAGAAGCATGTCGGCATAGAGGGAAATGGTTTGGTACAAACAAGTTCACCTCGTTTGTCGAGCGATGGTTTTCCTATAGAAATATAGAAACAACATTGGAAACACAATGTCAAGTTAAGTTTATTTTACAATTACACATATCATTTTACAAGTTTTACAAGGTCAATAATTAATACAGGTACATAGGAGCTTTTTAGATTATAGAAAATATTAAACTAAGATTATAGAGGTAAAGTGTGCGGTGGTTAAAGGAGCAAAGCTTTCGCGTTAACCACCGCCACGAGATCAAAGGTAATTGACTGGCTGAAATGTGTCATTCAAATGTGACTATAGTCGTTCATCTTAAACTTGAATATAGTCTTAATCAATACGGACCATCGAACAATGTTCAGTTTCCGAGGTGAGCAACATCCAAAGGAACCAAAGCACAATTCGGAGATGGGCCGTTAATTTTAGAATTAAGTAGGAATATTTTATATTGTTTTTTAAATTAAATTAAATTGAATAAAACTGAAACTTCAATAAGGCAAACATGGCTGAATCAGAATTTTGTAACTTAAACATGAAATAACCGCTAACCCCAAAACGACTTAGATCCTAACCCTAACCCCCCACCTAATGAGTTTTCTAACCCTAACCCCCCTAACACTCCCACTTCGATTCCTTTGATGGCGTCCCATTTTACAGTGGTGAGTTACATAGAGAGAAAATATTAAAATGTCATGTTTTAGTCTTCAACGTTATATATATATATATTTATAAAATACCATTTCGTAAACGCAAGCGGTGATTGGCTAAAAGCCATGTTTATATAACTGTATGTAAACATGGATTTTTCCCGCCATTTTATAAAATGGACTGTAAGACGAACCTTTGCTCACAAACAGCTAAAATGTTGATAAATATGTTCTGTGACAGCCAACAAGAAGATAAACGAGAAGATTGGATGCTTTTCTTCACAGTTAAGAGCGTTTATGTTCATTTGAGTAGCCGACGACGTTGTCTAGCGTGAGTAAGGAGAATGTATATTTTCATCATTTTAATAAAAGAGTCTTATTACTTATTTCCTCAGTGTTATTTTATAAAAGAAATAGAAAACATCTTTCCGTGTTTACATACAGTTATAGAAACACTCGTAAAAGTTTGGGAGAACTCGAAATAGCGTGGAAACACTCGCCCAGCGGGCTCGTGTTCCCACTAATTTCTCGTTCTCCCAAACTTCCACTACATAATATTTTTCTTTCCACCCACCATAAGTTTGGCCAAATTTGTAATAACAATTTTACCTTCTTCATCCCAACACTCAACAGCCATGCCGAGATTTCTCGACTGAATTTCTCCCCTGTACACCGGGAGAGTTGGATTTTGACCCATGAAGCAAGAAATGATGTCTGTGCCTCCTACAAAGAACGCCATAAGATTAATCAGGAGTCGAAATTAACAACAGGTCGAGAATACTGAAAATTCGCTTGCTCAACCGGATCTACCAACGATATATGAAAAGTTGACGACAATTTAGTGATCTCTAAATAAATTATCTCTAAATAGACTGGATCAAACAACTATTGTTCAAAAATTGAAGCCGGAAGCCGTAGCTCGTGGCGGCCATCTTGTTGGGACCACGTTATATAGTTTTACTATAGGCGACAGAGACTATCTGTCTCTGATCTTTTAAGATGCTAAAATGAATCAGTTGTACAAGGTTTTCCCATAATATAGAACACAAACTACGGCTCCATAACAGTAACTATATGAAGCCGGAATTAGCGCGTGGCGGCCATATTCGAGTGACCACGGTGGTTACTCCAATAGTCCAATATGGCCGCCACGCACTAATTCCGGCTTCATAGTTACTGTTATGGAGCCGTAGTTTGTGTTCTAAATTACGGGAAAACCTTCGACAACTGATTCATTTTAGCATCTTAAAGATCACAGACAGATAGTCTCTTTCCCCTACAGTAAAACTTTACTGTTATAGCGTGGTCCCTTCAAGATGGTCGTCGCGAAATATTTCCGGCTTCATTTTTTCGCAGCATCCAAACAATAGTTGCTCGATGCAATCTTTATTTAGAGATCAGTGGTACAACATTACCATAAATTAACGTTAAATCACCGCCGCTTGATGACAATTTTGATTATTTTGTAAAAATATGCCATGCATGTCAAACAAAGCGCAATAGGGTAGATTTAATAACACGCAAAATTCAGATCAACTGAGGTTGCTATATGAAATGCTTGTATTTTAAGTGCTTAGGATTTATGGTGGAGGAAAATTTCGAGTGTTGGAATATATATATTTGGGACCAGTTGCGAAAAATGCAACTCAAGGCCTTCCGGCTGGAATTGAACCCGCGACCCTGCGATGCTAGTGCAGTGCTCTGACCTACGGAGGCCGTTGCCGAGAGCCTGGTCACGAGTTCTGTATATATAGCTAGCATCGCAGGGTCGCTGGTTCAATTCCAGCCAGAAGGCCTCGAAGTTGCATTTTTCGCAACTGGTCCCGATTAGCATTTATTGTAATTTTATTATTGTAATCCAGGACACCCCAGGGCTGTAGTGGGGTATATTTAAGTGCCACTGCAGGTTGTGACACTTAGGGGGCATGCCCCCCCCCCCCCCGAAATCTGGAATCTCTGAAATGCCATGTTGTGCATTTTGGAGAAAGATTTTAAAGAATGTTTTTGTCAATTTGTATATGAAACACTGATTTTAAATTGTGGGTTCTGGCACATTTTGATAACCACCGAGTCTATTGATATTATTAATTTATATTATATATTACAACCTGTCGTATTCCAGACAAGTATAACTTATTTATATATCGGCACGTTAATTCTGCGTTGCGTATATTGTTAAATTTATTGAAAAAATTGACTGGAGTAAAATAATGCCACGGCAGTGCCGTGGCGCTCTGCACCCATTGATGAATGATTTTTGTATTCACATTCGCTACACTGATTCATGCTCACCTGATATAGACCCAAGCATGACATCTTTCTTGATATCGCGATAGACGTAATCATAGGAAGCAGGCATCAGTGGTGCACCAGTGGAGAGGATTGTGTGCAGCGAGTTCAGTTGATGGGAATTATCTAAAGAATAAAGTGTGAATTGCAGCTTGTAACATAATAAATTGTTTGCTACTCAAACTTTAACGCAAACTCACATCAAAGTGATATACAGACATATCGAGAGTGCTGAATTAATAGTACGTATGCAGTATGCTGCACCGCACGAACTAGTACAATCTGAGTTCTGGTAGCTCAATGGTTATAGCCGATGTTTATGGGTAGTTACAATGGCGAGCCGCTGTAACTGCCCATAAACATCGGCCGCGAATGTTGGCCACGAAGTTAGAAACGGTACAAACAAAAAAGCTCAATTTGAGCAAGTTAACTTTGATAAAACATTGATGTTTTATTAATCAATGTTTTATCCTGAGTTGTAAATTAATAATTCATTAATAATTCATGAAGAAAATTCAAAAGAAATTAATATTTAAGCAGCATCTTTAACTCAGGATAAAACATTGATTAATAAAACATCAATTATTATCAAAGTTAACTTGCTCAAATTGAGCTTTTTCGGAGTTAAAATAATTTGTTTGTACCGTTTCTACAACTTCCAAACAAAGTATATGCATCATATATTCTATTCATTTTACAACTTCGTTAAAACATTCGCGGTCGATGTTTATGGGCAGTTACAACGGCTCGCCATTGTAACTGCCCATAAACACCGGTCGCTCATGTTTTAACTACTACTGGTAAAATTCATTAATAATTCATGAAGAAAATTCAAAAGAAATTAATATTTAATCAGCATCTTTAACCCAGGATAAAACATTGATTAATAAAACATCAATGTTTTATCAAAGTTAACTTGCTGATTAATAAAACATCAATGTTTTATCAAAGTTAACTTGCTCAAATTGAGCTTTTTCGGAGTTAAAATAATTTGTTTGTACGGTTTCTACAACTTCCAAACAAAGTATGTATTATATTTGTAACTGCCCATAAACATCGGTCGCTCATGTTTTAACTACTACGTAAAGATGCTGATTAAATATTAATTTCTTTTGAATTTTCTTCATGAATTGTTAATGAATTTTACAATATTTTTCTGAGTTTGCGTTCAAGCTTGAGAAACAAAACTGAAAGGAAACAGTTCCACGAAAATGTATCCCTATGTATCACAACAAAAACCTGGTTTTTGACTTACTTGGAATGATATGGTTGTTCTCCAATGTCTCCAACCATTTCGGACTACCTCCTACGATCGTGACGCTGTTAAATAAAACACACATTGACCTGAGAAATAAAACTATTTCCACTCGCCAGCAGCCAAAACGGTAACTAATGCGTACTGTATTGTAGTACACCGCATCCTATTCAGATGCAAAATTTAGATTCCTTCCAAAATGCCGCTCATTGTTTCGATTGAAGGTAATGGCAGTCAGGCCCTGATTATCCCTACTGGCTCTATATAGACCTCTTTCATAATGGTGATCAGTTTAAATATTATTTTATATGCATGCAAATTAGCCTTTCTGGTCTCGTTACAAAGCAAAGATTCTTTGGAATTACAGACAGACGGACGAGGTCAGAAAGGCTAATTTAAAGGGGAACTGTACCCAAAAAATAAATTACTTTTAAATAAAAGGCCTTTAAGTATAATGTTTATAAATGTTAATAGTTTTACGGTGTCTGCTCTTGTACTCGAGAAATAACGTTTTCATTCTCGTATTTTATGCTTTTGGACGCCGCCATTTTCGAGTTTGTTCGGCGGCTCAAGATCGATGTACAGCGGTGGTTTTCTTTTCAATTTTG
Source organism: Chrysogorgia sp. JL179-B06 (assembly GCA_035772405.1). Lineage (NCBI taxonomy): Eukaryota > Metazoa > Cnidaria > Anthozoa > Scleralcyonacea > Chrysogorgiidae > Chrysogorgia > Chrysogorgia sp. JL179-B06. The sequence continues at coordinate 2,687,439 of JAYKKM010000295.1, forward strand.
ACGTCATTTGAGTGTTATCTTTTGTTCCTTGCACTCAAGTGACGTCAAATTGAAAAGAAACCCCCGCTGGACCTCGAGTATGAGCCGTCGAGCAAACTCGAAAATGGCGGCGTCCAGAAGCATAAAATACGAGAATGAAAACGTTATTTCTCGAGTACAAGAGCAGATAGCGTAAAACTATTAACTTTTCTAAACATTATACTTAAAGACCTTTTATTTAAAAGTAATTTATTGTTTGGGTACAGTTCCCCTTTAAAGGAATATAAAAGAATATTTAATTTGGGTGTCATTATGAAAGAGGTCTATAAAATTGATCTAATGTTAGGATTTCCATTGTTTTGTAAACACACCTCAAAGTTGAGAGGTAGATGTAAATTTGAGTTACTTATGACGTCAACAGTAGGACACAGCATAGGTCCGGTAACACGTTTTCCGCCGTCAGGAGCTACTTCTATATGGTTCGCCATATTGAAACTCACAAATGATATTTAGCGTGTCCTGCTTGTAACGTCACGCAACAGAGACCACTCAAATCGTCCACTTTGAATGGCTATAAAATGACTTTAAGTTGTCATATTAAAATTCTATTTTTTTCACGATGACCAGTTCACAGTGAAAATTTATATTTGGATTAAAAAAAAATGCAATAATTTCACTGCATAAACACTTTAAGCTTTTGGTTATCTTTCATTATCTGCTGCGAAACTTACTCATGGTCGTCAATAAGTTCAAATAAAACGTGTGGTGTTGGAATCAACGGCGATCCATCGTAGAGGAGAACAGTTGCACCAACTGCCAGAGAGGTGACCAGCCAGTTCCACATCATCCAGCCAGTCTAAAATTAATACGACACATAAATTCAGGTATTCATGCTAAGATTTTCTGAAGGATAAATATGAAAGCTGCTAAGTTCTCAAAAGAACTGGATATAATATTATGAAAAAGAGAACTTCAATGTGTCGAAATAAGTAAGAGTACTTACGTATATTCATGGACGACGTTTCGGATGACGTGTCCTTCTTTAGGTCAGAGGATTTGTCCTTCTTCTGACCTGAAGGAGGACACATCGTCGGAAACGTCGTCCATAAATATACATAAGTACTCTTACTTAATTATTTTTCGACATATTGAAATTCTCTCTCCTTTTCATATTATATCCAGATCTTCTTAAGGATCATATACAATATCCGACATCAAGACTTGATATAATTCTTATGGCACAAACATTAAGATGAATTTAGAACATGCTATTTCCTTACTACCGCACTAGACATTTACCGTTGTGTAATACATAATGACGTCATCTTTTGTCATGTTTCCATGGAGGATGTGTTCTTTCAAATGTTGTATCAACGTACCCTGAAATGGACATTGAAAAACTCTAATAATGTTAACTTACTACAGCATGTCATTGTGCTGTGAGCACATACCATACCGCAATCAGCATACACAAGACACCACCATACCACACTGTACAGTGCCCTACCATACCGTACCGTGCTGAAACATATTGTACCAACATATTAACAAGAGCATGGGGAGATATACCATACCATACCATACCACACCACACCACACCCACACCCACACCATACCATACCCACTTTTATACCATACCACACCATATCACATAAATGTACAGTATTTTACAGGCTTACCCCAACCGAATGCACCAAACACTTGGGTTTTCCTGTTGTTCCAGATGAATACATGATGAAAAGTGGGTGATTGAAAGACACTTGCTCAAAAGAAAGCTCATCAGTATCGGAAGCCAACTTCAAGAAGTCCTCATAGAAGACGCTAGTTCACCAAAAAAGGAAATCAAGACATTATCCATGCAAATAGTCGAACGGGACTGGGAAGAGCACATACATTGCTCTAACGAGCATATACGTTGCCCTGACGAGCAAATACATTGCCCTCGTACCAGCCTCAAAGATAATTGGATTGTAACCGACCCCAAAACAACAAAGGTCCTAACCCTCCCACAAAGCTATAGAATATATTCTTTTAAAGTTAAATGATCTATTTACAACACACATACAGCTTATCCTGGTAGCTAACTTAGTTCTCTTTGAAAGCGGATAATCGAACATGCCCAAAAATATAATTTTCGTATTACGGATACCATCTTGTAAACGAACTTTCGACTGTCTTCGACGAACGTTTTCTTGAGAAATAATCAACTCCCAAAGCTACAATATATATTAAAACAAAGGTAAATTATCTGTTTACAATATGCGTACAGTTTATCCGGCTGGCGAACGTAGTTTTCTTAAAAAGAGCGGATAATCGAACATATCGTAACGTGTTAACTATCCGCATCCGCGTGGGCTGGTACGAGGGCAATGTATTTGCTCGTCAGGGCAACGTATATGCTCGTTAAGGCAACGTATTTGCTCGTCCATATGTCAGCAGCGGTCATCTTCATATATCTTAAACTAGTTTATACCTGTTCGGGATTTCGTCCAACTTAATGTCTTCTTGCGAGCCACAAAATGGATATACAATGACGTTCTGAAGATTTGGAAGGCCTGTGTCGAGAAAACAAAGAAACCACTGGTATTAATATATAGGGCCGTAGCAAATAAGAATTAAAAAACTCTTTTAATTTTGCTTAGAGAAATTTTGCTTTGTTTCTTGAAGGCCACGATATTTGTTCTGTTTGCGGGGGAATGCGGTAGCTCCCATTATTAATTTTTGACGTCATTGAGTGATAGAAATACTATGAAAAGAAATCCTTCACAATAGCGCAAATAGAAATCCTGCAAAAAGACTAATACCACGATATTTAATGGTTTCTTTGTATAGTGTTTCTATTACTCGATGATGTCAAAAATTAATGGGAGCGACCACATTCGCCCACAATCAGAACAAAAAAACAAATTTCTCTCAAGCTAAAAAGATTAGAAAAAACTAACACCCATTCTCATGTAAGGCGACAAAGGACTTTCATTCTATATGGCACATTTAGGCTATTCATAACTTGATCTACTATTATTTTTGCATTTATACGTATTAAAAAGCACACCTTTCACAACTTCCTTGAGTTTTGACATGTGATTGTGGACTTTGCCGTTGTAAACCACAGCGTTGACAGAAAATATAACTCGCGGTTCAATTTGAGCAAAACGATCCAGAACACCCTGAAAACAAAATTTTGAGAAAACATAAAAATAGGTACGCATTGCGTAACATGTGACGTACATGAACAACGTATTTCTGTCATATTTTTGATTGTCATATTGATAGTATTTGATTACGCTCGGTGGGCCGTGGAGTTGTATTGTTTTAAGACAGGTATCCGTCGCTCGTTGTTTGCCATTTGATGCGTGAATAACACAAGCGCGCAAAGCATTAGCTGTTTTTCCTTTAACAGTTATTGGACAAGGTTGAGCATGGTATCGGAAATTATCATAGATAATGAAGGGGAACTGGATGGGAAACTCAAAATGACCAAATTATATTTGTTGCGACTAATATAAATTCGTTAAATTGACCATTATGTATGTGGTTGAAGTAAACCATTTTAAATTGATTATAACATTTTAACCAAGGTAGTAATAATTTTTTTTTGTAATTGTTATTTGCATTAATAACTATATTTTGAACCATATATACAACTATAGTCAAGGTTAAAATTGGTTAAGGTTTATATCGGTAGAGTCAACCAATTTTAAATAGGTTAAAAACCCGGATGAATAACCGATTTTAAATAGTTGTCTCAGATTCAATCATTTGACCAATAATTATTGGTGACACAATCAATTTTAGTAGGTAATAGGGGGATTGTATCCAAAAAAAAATTAATTTTAAATAAAAGGCCTTTAAGTATGTTTAGAAATGTCAATAGTTTTACGATATCTGCTGTTGTACTCGAGAAATAACGTTTTCATTCTCGTATTTTATGCTTCTGGACGTCGCCATTTTAGAGTTTGCTAGAGGGCTCAGACTCGAGGTCCAGCGGGGGTTTCTTTTCAATCTGGAGCCGTCGAGCAAACTCGAAAATGGCGGCGTCCAGAAGCATAAAATACGAGAATGAAAACGTTATTTCTCGAGTACAAGAGCAGATACCGTAAAACTATTAACATTTCTAAACATTATACTTAAAGGCCTTTTATTTAAAAGTAATTTATTTTTTGGGTACAGTTCCCCTACAACCATTTTTGTTTCAACCTAAACGATTTCGGTTGAAACGACCTACTTTAAATAGTTCTTCAGATTTATCCAAGGTAACTATTTTTTTGGTTGTTTCAACCGGTCATTTTTAGAGCGTATATATTATTTATAAACATTCTATACTATTTATAAACATACAATAGTGTGATGTTTAACTTTAATATGAACAACGAAAAGACAAAATATTATTGGAATTTATTGGCCACATCCCAAAACTTCAAAACTTTCTTAAGCGTCCATTGGGAAAGTTATTATCAAGGCAAAAAGGATTAATAGAGGTGCTGGATATGGCTTGGAACTTCCTTGTTTGTATGAATTTCGAGGAGACCGCTTCTCCTGCGACTGGTTGAGAAATAAACTAGATAATGAGAACTTCGATGTTGGACTGCAATAAAAAATAACATTAATTTGAACCTGGCTGTCTGTTTATAATTTAAAGAAGTAAAATGTTACTCTGTTAAATATCAATGAATAAAGAAAACGTTGTCCGCTTAATACAGGGTATTAAAAAGTTATCAAAAGATAACTTTTTATATCGATTTAGGTGCCCGCGTCCGTTTAATAGAGGTGTCCGCTTAATAAAGGTCATATTTGTAACGGTTAATGTGGGATTCAATTCGGGACTTAATTGTGCGCTTAATACAGGGTGTCCGCTAAATGCAGGGCCGCTTAATACAGGTTTGACTGTAGAATGTTTATAAATAATGAATACATTGTAGTGATCGGCACTTTAATAGGCAACTAGCACTGACTATCACTCACGAGGGCTCCAAAATCTGGCGAGGTAGAGCTCCAAATGGCACCAAGACTTGCTGTTGCCAGCATAGCTTCGACAGCTAGGCTGCAGTTTGGTAAATACCCTGGAAAAAAGGAAACATTCATGAGAATTCTTTTGAATGAAATATTTTCATAACCATTTTCTACCATTTCTAGTGTCACAGGTGACATTACCAGCGACCCTATCTCCATTTTTCACTCCACTTCTTTTCAGAGCAGAAGCAAGCACAGTTACCCTTTTTCTTAGCTCTTGGAATGTTATTCTTGTCACCTGCCGTCCTTCTCCTAAAAGATATATAAAGTGCATTATCGATGGTTGTAAATCATTTTTGAAGAAATATGAAAGCTGTTAAGTTCTCAAAAGAACTGGATAATAATGTGAAAAAGAGAAATAAGACGTATTTTCATGGATGACATATCGGGCGATGTGTCCTTCTTCATGTCAGACTTGAAGAAGGATATACAATAGTTGTACACGAAAATACGTAAGTATTCTTACTTAAAGAGTGAGTGTCAGGGTAGTGCTTTGCGCGCTTGTTTTCTTCTTGGCAGCCATTTTATGGGACGCCTATTTCAGTTCACAAACGAATCCGTCGATATTTGATCAATCCTTCTTATAAATTATCCATTTTAAAGTTTTCTAAGAAGTAAATATACCTGAGTGATCAATTATTGTAATATTTTTCGTAAAATTGATCATTTACTATAGTAATCTTTTCGATACATAGAAGCTGCTACGAGCGCTTCGCCTCCGAAGCGTGAAAGGCCGGGTTATGCTGTTGAAACAGCGTGAATAAGTTTGCGAATGGAAGTGTTTGATGAGTGAGTAGTAAAGAAATATATTTTGTTTCTTCTGATGTTTTGTTCATTTGAATTTGCAAAGATTCAGGAACTAAAGCCAGCCGGACCAGCTTGTTCGTCAGAAACGGCGTTGCGCGTACGGCCCGCAGTGGTTCACAAACAAGCGAACCGCAACTGTTCAAATCGTCTTGAACATTAACTTCATAACATTAACTTCATACTCCAATTTCAACATTTCCAAATAAGTCTAGAGTTCACATGCAAACTATAGTTCTAACGATGCGATGCACTGTTCTATTCGTAATCTATTCGTATGAAAACAAAAACACAAGCGCGCAAAGCACTACCCTGACACTCACTCTTTAAAGTGTTTATGCAGTGAAAAATTAAGTTGGAAATAAACTCTCTTACTTGAAAGAAATATAGAAATTATAATGATTGGCGTTTACAACTCTCTATATCTCACTTTGTTGAGAGATGACCGATGTACTCCTGATTACAGTCATTGCACGGAATGGAATAAATAGCGTCTTTCCTCTGTTCCTTCGCAATACGATCCTTATAGGTTTTTCAAAAATACGACCCAACGTCAAGAAAGGTTTTTGAGCAACTTTTACGTTGAAACTACCTAAGATTCTTTTAATTGGTTCCGTAATCCCTTGAATATACAGAACAACCGCAAAACCCATCACCGAACTTTACAACGATCACCACTGATAGGATGAAGACACTAGATTGGAGTGTCGAAACGTTGGGTCACAGACAGTAACTTTTAAAGTTACGTTCAAAAAACATTTTAAAGCCAGAGTAGCATCAAACTGTACCTGATCTATCACATAGAGGGTTAGGGCATCTAGAGTGATTCTAAATGTCAAAGTTAGGGAAGAGAGAACTATTACTCTACTCAATAGATTAAATTGGATTCCTTATTATGACGAAGATAACGTAAACAAATGTTGTATATTATTTATCAATCTCTTCAAGGAACTGCTCCAGACTATTTTAGTAGTAAATTATCTCCTCTAGAACCTAGCGCTATGGCGACCTGACTGTACGATATCTGAACTTTATAAGGAAGACGGAGGGGCGGCAAAATACAGTTTTTAATATCAGCAATTAAGCTATGGAATACTCTACATATTAGAGTCAGACGAAGTAGTAGTATCAATGTTTTTAAGAAACAATATTTTAATATTTTAAAAGACCAGTATAAAGGCTTAGATCATTTTAATATTTCATTAATATTTCAAGCATTTGGTCTGATCCATCCGTCATACTTTTTCATACGTAACGTAACGTAACGTAACGTAACGTATATAACGTAACGTATGTAACGGAAAAATGAAAGTCTGTGCCATCGTTCCCAAGACAAGCGTCTCATTCTTAAACTTGGCACCACACGTCCCATGGCCTTAACGAGGCACAGGTGCAGCATGAGCAATGCGATCACAGTGTTAGGAAATCCACTTTCCAATTTATTAATGACAGCAATGTCACCAACGCTTGTCTTGGCCAAATTTTTTGCAATCCTTTTAGAATCCAAAATTTTACAGCCTGATTGTGTGGTTCGTTGCGATATCTGTGCGTACGCTTGCAGCGCGCGTGGCCCGCGGAGTATGCCGCTTCTGCCATTATGGGTTAATCTGGCTCTGGAGATACCCACTTTGTATGGTCACCCCATTTAATTCTACATAAATTGAGGCGTTGTCCGGTCAAACTCTCGCTTTGGCTGTCATTTTGACCGGTCACATTATGACATTAAGCAAAAGAACAAACTAATTGCTCAAAAGACGAAGTGGAAAAAAATTCAATTGCGAGCGGCTGCAACTGTCAAAACCAGCACTGTTATATGTTATATGTTTCTTTTACTATATCAATTAAATTAGGCGATCGCCGGCACGCAACGAACTTGTTCGAATTTATTGACGAAAGACGGATTTCATTAATTAACAAGCGTCGCATAATTTCGAAACTTTCCAAAGAGGAGTCGACAAATAACATCGGTGAAAATGGCTTAATTGGGCGAGCACTTTCAAATTCAAACACAACGTGTCCATTGACATGTTTTCTGTGACGTCATGGTCATGTTTGCATAGCTTGATGTGGACATGCAGGTAACTGACCAATCACAGTCGGGGCCATCTGGGGGGGGGGGGGGGAATACCCCCACAGTGATCGGATTTGCCTCCCCAGTCACCGCGAATCTTCCCCTGGGAAAATTTCCTGTTTTGTTCTTCCGCGTTTGCAAGTAAGGAGGAAATTTTCTCAATTGCAGAAATACCAGTATGTTGAGTTTTAAAACTTTTCATTCGTAAATAATCACTGCATCTACCTTCTACATTGATTATACTATCGAAATCACCAAATGTGATTTTTCACCCTCAAAACGCAGGAAATAGAGTTTTAGAGTCGACCACGCCCTTGGACTCCCTATGCCAATAGGGGGTCCAAGGGCAAGGGCAAACAATCTCTTGTTTCTAAAACAGCTTGTCAAGAGCAAGAGATCACAAAATTCAGCAATTTCAAATAAATGTAATGTCCAAATCAATGTATATAATTTGGCAAACCTAACAGTTTATGGCCATGTTAAAAGTAAGTTAAATCATGGTTAAACGAATGTGATTCTTGATAAAAAGTTGCTGCATAGTTCTTGTATTTCTATATTGAATGAAGAAAATATGCCCTTTGAGGAGGCGGATTAATAGAGGCTGCGAGCTTATTTATTTTTGTGGGCGACAAACTGGGGGATTTTTTTAATAGACTAAGGGCTTAATAGAGGGGTTAAATAGAGGAAATACAACAAATTCACTTTTGCGGCCCCCTCCCACTGAAAATTCCTTAAATTCGACATTGTGCACAGAACACAACCTATATTATAAACTTCATTATCAACTAAAACATTCATACCGGCAGGAGTCATATAGCAATGCACAATCAACTAGTCAGAGCATTAGATGACAAGAAACAGTATATTAATGTTCGAACAGCTCCAATTGGAACAATTACTTTGTTACTTACAAGCACAGCTGCTACCTGTAGCTGTTAGCAGTCTGCAAGCACACCATGCCTCTCAATTTTGATAGAGCAGAAATTATAAAGATAAATATATATATATATATATATATATATATATATAATTTAACTGAAGAAGAACGAATGTTCGAAATATTTTATTAAACATTTATCTGGACTGGTGAGAAGTTTTCTTGCTCTTTGTCATTTTCTTCAATTCATATATAATATCATCCAAGAGCATAACTTGTATCCATGTTTGTGGATCCTTCTGCTAGGAGCATCATCGTTTTGGTCTGCCTGTTCTTTTTTAAATTCAACATATATATATATATATATATATATATATATATATATATATATATATATATATATATATATATATATAATATAAAACAAATTAAATATATTTTCCTGATAGCTAGTATAGTATATATATATCCATTATTATATTTATTATTCAATTTTACATGGCCAAGCCATGTTTATTTACATGATAGCAACTTTCCACTCAGCAGAATCTATTGCCCTAATCTTCCCCATATCTGCATCTCACAATCTTTTTGCTCCCAATGTCTTTCTTTACGAAAAAATCCTATAGGATCCTATAGGAAAATTGCATTTCCTTTAGGAATTGGGCAAAAATCTAATAGGATTAAACTTCCTATAGGATTTCCTATAGGAATTCCAATAGGAAATTTAAAATCCTATAGGAATTCCTATTGAATCCTCCCCCCTCCCCCCTGTTTCCTGCTCATATAAATCAATAATGTTTTGCACCCATCCTAATGCATATGACCAACCCTGGTTTCAAAGATTTATTATGATTTATTATGATTTATTATTTATATTTCAAAGATTTATTTATATTTTCAAATATTTATTATGTCTTGTCTCAAAGTCATTTGCTTGGGCTCTAATATTTATCTTCTGACATCATCTTCCTTGAAAAAATAATATCACTCCCAGCATATAATATTAATTACTGTACGTACTGAGCTGTACCTGTTTCAATAATGGCAATTCTGTCATCATTGAATTTTAAGAGATTTTCTGCATAATTTAATGCACTGCCATAAAACCAAGTTGGTATGTTTGTGAAAACATTCTCGTCAATAACCTGCATGTAGAAATGAATGATCTGTATTCAAATACATATATGGAAAACGTGACTGCCCCAACCAGGAATTGAACCCTGGTCTCTGTGTCTCAATAGCTCAAAGGTTAGAGCGATGAAACGTTGATTCGGAGATCAGGGTTCGAATCCCGGGGCAGTCACTTTTTCCATTGACTAATTATTAAATCCTCTCTAATATTTAATTAAATGTATTACAGTATATATAGTAATTACATACCTTGGTATAAGGTTTAGAGAAGATGATACCAGAAAAATGCCAGAACCTCTCCCAAAAATCTGTGTATTTAGTAACAGACCATTCATACAATTCTGAATATGTGCCTGAACAAAAATTGACAACAACAAACTTACAAAAAATGCCCAGGAATTTCATGACAGTACAGGACTACATAATTACGGTAGGGATCAGGGAGTTTGTGAGAATTTGAAAGTTTATGTATTCTGTTTATATGTATTCTTCCAAACTCCCTAATTGAGTATTTGCATCAGACTCAGTATACGGTATGTACAAATACAAAGTGTCCATATTTCTTCAGTAAATACATACCTAAAATGAACAGGATTTGTGATTTAGCCACATTGGAACAAAAGTTGTTAGGGTTAGGACATTTGTTTCTTTGTGGTTGATTCTATTGTTTTATTGTTTTAATCAACCAATCACAAAACTTGTTCTTAATATAGGTAGGTGGCGACCCTATTTATTTTATAAAATATAATAGCCTGATGCAAACATGGCAACTGACCAACCACAGTGTGGTTAATAAGATGCAACTGATTTTGTGAAATTAATAATAATATTAAATATATAGGGATATTACATGCATACCACATAAGTAAGTGAGTTGGCCGGCCATAGCCGAGGCTCCCCGTAGGTTCCTCTTTCAGTAGCTGCTACCCGACGGTAGGGGTGGGTGCCACTCCTATCCCTGGAATTAATCACCTATCCCAGCCAGAGCTGCCCAGGTGAACATCTTGCCAAGATCTTACAAGATCTTGTAAGATCTTGTAAGATCTTGTAAGATCTTAAAATAAATCTTGACAAGATCTTATAATAGAAATCTTGTAAGATCTTGTAAGATCTTATGAAATCTTATAAGATCTTGTAAGATTTAATATACTTGACAACATCTTACAAAATATCTTACAAACTGAAAACATTAGAAAACTTAAGAATTTGCTGATATAAAATTTTTATAAAATGGTATCCGCATATATAAGCACATGAGCCTATAATATAAGCGAAATTCAAGATCATTTCCGTATAACGAAGATAACTGTGATAACTTCAGTTGCAGACGCTACAATTAATAATAGATTACCGTATGTGTGTTATACCGTATTTGTGCTTTATAAAGTATGGTATTCTGCTCGACATATTTATCAAACTCGCGAATTTTGATCGTTTAAAAACGCAATATCCGGATATTGTAAATAAATAAAAAATCCGGTTAATTATCTTGTAAGTCTTACAAGATAATGGTCAAAATCTTGTAAGATCTTACAAGAAAATAGTAAATATCTTCAAAGATCTCTCAAGAAAATGATCAAATCTTGTAAGATCTTACAAGAAAATGAGCAAATCTTGTAAGATCTTATAAGAAAATAGTAAATATCTTGTAAGATCTTACAAGATAATGGTCAAAATCTTGTGAGATCTTACAAGAAAATGAGCAAATCTTGCAAGATCTTATAAGAAAATAGTAAATATCTTGTAAGATCTTACAAGATAATGGTCAAAATCTTGTGAGATCTTACAAGAAAATGATCAAATCTTGTAAGATCTTACAAGAAAATGGTAAAAATCTTGTAAGATCTTACAAGATAAATGTTAAAATCTTGTAAGAACTGACAAGAAAATGGTCTAAATCTTAATGGGCCCTTGTGATCTACAGTAAAATAATATATTAAATACTACAGTTAATAGTTATAGCTACTCTGCTGGCCAGTAGCTTAATTTTAGAACTATATGTATATTAACTATAAATGCGAATACATGATGTACAGGCCTAGAGTTTACCGTTTGGCGGATATATTTAACCTATGATTTAACAGGCATTTGTGGTTCAGGTAGATGTAAATTGTCGTCAGAATCTGAGTTTGGGTATCTGATTCTTCTACGTTTCACATAATCATAGACGAAATAGAGCTTACTGTGATTACTAAGAACTAATTCGGGATCCGAATAGTAACATCTTGAAAACTCAAGATAAAGCAAACGTATCAAGTTTGACCAATGTGAAGACTGTTACACTTGAATTCACGCTGAAACTGTTCGAATACCTATTCAAAAAGCTGAATAGCATAAAAAACATATGGTGTGTTGATCTACTATAGGAACAGACAACTGAAAATGAAGCGAGCTTACTAGACCAGGTGCAGTGCTGGTGTGATTGTTAAAACTTGAACTGCCAAGCGCGCTTCTCACCTTTCTTTTGTTCACACAGCCGCAATATCCGGTCACCAAGCCATATGTGCTCGGCTATTCACCAGAGTCACTCAGCCTATACGGATCTCTTTGTGTTCGCGAACTGAACTTAATGACGGCAAGACAATCCTTTAAAACTTGACAATAATTGGTAAGTTATCTATCATATACTATCTTCTCAACATATTTCTTGCGCTCGCTGTGCGCAATTTTTAGCGAGGGCAACCACTCATGTTGCGCTTTCCTTTGATTCAAGTAGCATCATAAGAAGTGAATTTGTAAAGGACGATATATACTTGAAAGTCAGAGGAGCCTTTAAATGTAAGACATGGCAACAAAATATTTACAATTACAGGCATTGCGTCAAGGTGAGAAAGTATCACTGATTTATTAACATCATTCTTTGTTACAGAGGTTATTCTATTGCCTTTAATTTAAATGGTTTTCTGGCTCTCTGGTTAAAATGTTGCGAAAACCCTCCGCTAAAGCGAACTAATCAGGCTGACTATTTCAAAATTTCCATGGCACGTGTGCGGTTTGCGCGGGGTGCGATTTCGGGCACTTCTTCAAACAACATAAATTAGAATAATTTATTATAGTTATATATTTTGTTTATGCTTCTTATATACTCTTTTATACGACTTCTTATATAAGAATATTAATGCCCAGCATAAAACACGTAGAAAAGGCATAATCAAATTTTAATTAGATCTAATGTTTCGTTGTATTCAGAGATAATAAATAATAATTACAAAGTGCCTAAGCCTAGATATATTATATATTTACAACATGTCAAAAATTAGCCAATCACGGAGAAAAGTTTTAAAAATAAAAGTTACAAGTGACAAAAGGAACACAATAGACGCCAAGAAAGTGAGTAAAAGTTAGGGCCGATATAATAAGGGCCGATATAAAAATAAAATTAAGAGATACACAAAGAAATCAGAGAAGGAAAAGAGGCGCAGATCCAATGATGCCAATTAAGAGATACACAAAGAAATCAGAGAAGGAAAAGAGGCGCAGATCCAATGTTGCCGTTTAAAGATGGTTTAAGTTTACTAATTAAGAAGCTTTCGCGTAGAAGAAGTTAAAACGGCAACATTGGATCTGCGCCTCTTTTCCTTCTCTGATTTCTTTGTGTATCTCTTAATTTTATTTTTATATCAGCATTCAGCCCTTATTATATCGGCCCTAACTTTTACTCACTTTCTTAGCATCTATTGTGTTCCTTTTCTCACATAATTGTAACTTTTATTTTTAACACTTCTCTCTGATTGGCTAATTTTTGAGATGTTGTAAATATACTGTATATATCTAGGCTTAGGCACTTTGTAATTATTATCTCTGAAGATGTTGTGATGTATACAATGAAACGTTAGATCTAATTAAAATTTTATTATGCCTTTTCTATGTGTACGCTTCCCGCCTTGTCAATCTTTGACTTCTTATATACTTCTGTTTTGTAAACGATTGGGCTAGATAGGAAGCTATCGGAAAAACAAATGGTTAAATCAAAGGTTTAATCGTAAAATACTGTACATTATATGCTTGTGCAGGGCAGTTTCTTTCGAACTTTGTCTGTCAGATCTTCTCGAAACACAAGGTCCAACAACAATCAGTTATAGTTTATCGTAAGCTCAAATGCTGTAGTGTTGACTTGAACTCCAGCGTTAACCATATTCTTTTATTTCTTTACACTTTATAATTTTCAGTATTTTGGGTACAGTTTTAGCGAGAAAATCTTAAACTAATTGACAATGCCAAAACAGCTTGTTTTGGGAACTAAAGTGTGTTTTGTGGTGCTTAAGTGTGTGAGAGGAACAAGAGTGGAAGTATTAATTGCTTTGTAATTGTCTTGTATTTATTAAAGATACATGATGGTTTAAACCTCCTAAATGTGGCAGCAGGACCTAAAGACCCAGTAAAATGTGCTCTAAAGCTGTTGCCACTGCTTTTTGAGAATAATGAATTAGCCAACGGACATTAGAGTTGTTGAAAAAATCAAAGAGGACACTACTTGATTTAAAAAGGACAAATAAAATGCATGTTTGGTAAGTAGAGTTGGGAAAACTTTGGTTAGAATGACAGAGTAACATTTTATGTGTGAAGTTGATCGTCCAGGTTGATGTACTGTAGTCTTGAGAAAGACTGTTGTTGGTGACTAACATTTTTTAGTTTTTTGTTTATTGTTTCTTTTTGATATTTAAATTTGTTTGATATATGTATATTAAACTAAAACATGAGTGACGTCACACATGCATAATGATTTATTCGTAAAAGTTGTACTGTATATCTTTACGATTATCAAACAAAATCACTTTAAAGGAATCTTGTATGCGTGTTTCTCCTGGAACACCAAACCTGCACAGTTTCTAATTATCTTGTTTGATAATTTAACAAAGACATATACTCCTCTCCAATAAGACATGTATACTTTGAACTGTATACATATGTGATGTCAATGGATCACATTTGCATTATGATATCAAACAAACTGAAATATCTCATAAACATAGCAAGGGAACGAAATTCTGCCAAAGAGGTTACTGTATACAGCACATACTAACATTGTGCATTCATTCAATATTTTCAGATGTTCTTTCCAGCAGCAAGTGGTTGATGCATGCAACCAGAAGTGCAGGGATGCAAAAAGAAAACTGGATGTGCAAATAAACACTAGAAATAGCTCAACCTTTCAATGACTTATAGTAATTTATAGTGATTTTGTAATTATTTGTATTTTAAAAACAGAGATTTATAAGTCTTTTTACTTTTAATTATTTACCTACAGTAATTATATATATATATAATATTGTAAGATCTTGTTATAGCTGAATTACAACAAGTTCTTACAATATTACAAGATCATACAAGATCTTACATGATCTTACATGATTTTATAAGATCTTACATGATCTTACATGATCTTACATGATCTTATAAGATCTTACAAGATCTTACAAGATCGATGATCTTACAAGATCGATGATCTTACAAGATCTTACAAGATCTTACATGATCTTACATGATCTTACATGATCTTACAAGATCTTACAAGATCTTACATGATCTTTAGATGATCTTACAAGATCTTACAAGATCTTACAAGATCTTACAAGATCTTACACGATCTTACATGATCTTACAAGATCTTACAAGGTCTTACAAGATCTTACATGATCTTACAAGATCTTACATGATCTTACAAGATCTTATAAGATCTTATAAGATCTTGCAAGATGTTATGTAAGATCTTGCAAGATCTTGCAATTTCTTGCAAGAACTTGCAAGATCTTACATAAGATCTTATAAGATCTTATATAAGATCTTATAAGATCTTATAAGATCTTATGTAAGATTGTCACCTGGGTGGTCCCAATTTTATTTAAGGCTCTTGGTGAAAGCCCGACCTCCAATGAGCACTGCCACTGCTCATTGGATTATGGCAACACTAATTTTCAGTCTTCCGGGACTGATATATGAACAAGGTGGCAACTCATCCAGTTAGTGTATCAGAGGTGCGATGCTTAACTCTGGAAAGTCAAGCTGCGGTCACTCATGTCGACCACTATACTATCACGGTATCACGATACTATACCGATCACGGCACACCATATGTGGAGATACAAATTTTATCGTTGAGTGTTGGTAATACCTTTCACAAGAAATATTATCACCACAAAAAGATAATTAAATTTGTATCTCCAAGTAGCCAAATAATGTTCTGTTAATTATTATATACTGTAATATAATTTCAAAATTTCTTTCACTCATTTACTCGCGCTCGCATGTACGCAGTTGACGTTTATACCTAAATTGTTTTAAAGCGAGATTCACAACTTCTTCGGACTTGCAAGTTGCACCGAGATGAGAGTGGGACCTTTTCTTGCAAAATAATGGGGCGAAATTTCGTAACACATAATAGTACTTTTTGACCCATAAAAATATTAGGAATAATAGTTTACATGTAAAAGTCGTATTCACGTTAGAATTGTATCTGGACCCTGGTGAACACTTGACTTCAAAAGCACTCCAAATATTATAAACAACTACCAAATATTTAGTAATTTACTCACCAAAGTTAAGACTGTAGTAGCTATTCACAGACTTTCGAAATTCGTCGATTCTAGTGGCTTTTGAACGATCAGGCGACCACAACAAGACAGCAGGATCTCGGAAGCTATCCATAATGTTACATAGGATCTATCGAGGTTTATTCATAATTCATCGATACCAACATCAATGTCTTGCAGTTTGTACTTCGCCGTGGCCGTGGTGATGTGGCAGGTTGAACTTTGCCCTTGGTCCAGTCATAACACAACACATATGGTAAAACATATTCTGAAAAATAATGACAAAATTGTGATATTTCGACTTTATTTATATTTTACGTCTTTCCACACAGTTTTGGAAATTTACCTAAGATTCAGCAAATTTTCTGGCCCAGAAGTGGTGCATTTACGGCGATTTCTGAGAATTATTTTTGCGAAAATAGGGCACAAAGCCATTTCTAAAATATGTACGGTAGTTTACCAATACTGATGACAAAACCGATTTTTGAACATTGTTTTATAAAAGGAAAAAAGTTAAACCAGTTTCGTCATTGGGAAATTACCGTAAAAGTTAAATACCCTCGTATGTTTTCTGCCATTATTTTGCTATCAATGGAAATTTCAATATTGTTATTATCGTCTCCGCCCCCTTAATACCTTCGGCAATCCGCGGCAACTTTTTCTTTCCACCCCCCGTGGTAAGGGTAAATTAGTATATGAAAGGGGGATGTTTAAAAAAAGGCAACGTTTCGTGCACGGGCACCGAGTCGCAAATTAAAGAGGAAATTTGCGAGAAAAGTTGCAATTAAATACACAAATGTTACAACGTTACAAATATGTCGCAAACTGACACGAAAGCAAACGCGGGAAAATAAACCCGCCAATGTCAAACCCCTCCCCCCCCCGTCGGCCCCGAATCATCTATGCAGGAAAAAACTGTAGTGCAAGATGTCTGCGGATTTTGAAAGTCTCGAAAAGTGTTTGGAGAAAAATATCCCTGAAAAGGAACTGAGTGAAGCCAAACGAATACTTTACGGTAAAGAGTGCAGGTTAGTCCAACACTTTGGTTTAATCGATGTGTTAATATATACAGTGTAAATATACACTGCTGTAGTGAATGTGGGAGAGATTGGATAGACAGACGATACCATACATGGACGATCGTCATGCGCGTATCCTCAGCAAAATGATTCTGAGTCCCGAAAATGATTCTGAGTTCCTGTCCGGGACTCAGAATCATTTTTCTGAGGATACGAGCTTGACGATCGCCCATGTATCGACTTTGGTTATCGCGTCTCCTGGAACTGGTCGCGCGTGATTTGTCCATTATTGTGCTCTTGTTTCGATTATTTGCCCTTCTGTAATCAAGAATAACAAAAATCCAGCTGAAAAAATCCATATACCAAAAATCCATATACCAGCTGTTGTGGTCTAGTGGTTACCAAACATGTCTATGAGCTGGGAGACACGGTCGGACCTCCACTCAGGGTCTTAAAAATAATTGAGGAGAAAGTGCTGCCTTTGCAATAATATCAGCAAATGGTAAGATTCTTCTCGGATAACGACCTAAAATCTAGGCCCTCGGAACCCCTATAATTGGGCTTTTAGCCTGTTGGGTTATTCCGTTCACCTAAGCTAGAGTGATAAATCTAATAAACTAAACTAAACTAAACACTGTTTCCAAACAATCCACCGTTGAAGCGATTATAATATATCAACAGAAAGTTATTGTACCAATACAAAACAACGTCAACATGCTTGATGTGTGACGACCAACCACATTGATTCCCGCGGAAATTCGGCAATGTCTTTGCCCCATTTTCTTCGTTTTAAATAGAAAGATGACTGAATAGATAGATAGTTTAAGAAAGAGAAACACAAGATTTAGGGTATATTATGTTCATTCATAATCATATTAACCATAATGGATATTTGGTAATGGACCGCCCGCTCGCATATGCAATTTATTTCTCTGAAAGGAATGGACAGGAAATTTTAAAGTCTAATTTGGAGTTGGCTTTATGTACCGATAAATTCGAAACTTCACCATCCTCCCCGGGAATTTGAACTTTTGAAAATTTGGTTGTTTAATTTCCCATCCCCCTGGGCAAAAAAGTGTTAAAATGCCCTACTGTAGCAAGAAATTAAACGGGCAAATGCCTGACCCCATGGCCAAATTATGAAACTGGAAGTACAGAAATTCCATTCCATATCCCAATGAGGAAAGTGGAATCTTTCCATTTAAAATCTAACAATAACAATCCTTCCACTGATTCCACCGCCATTGAAAAGAAAATGGTGGCCGTGACAAAACTTCAGTTAGACCGCGAGCTGGCGAAGGCTCTGGGAACGAGATTGACCGCGAGCAGGAGTTCCACCCGAAAACGCGTGAATTCCAGACTTCCGATTCAAATTCCCAACCCGGCAAAAGGCCCAGCTTGAATGTCAAATTCCCTACTCCCCGGGCACAGCTTAGAGGCAGAATACAAATTATATTTTGTTGGTAAACAAAAAGACATTATAAATTTATACCATAAAATGTCAGGAAATCAGTGATTAAATGTCCCTCAAGCCTTATAGCAGCTAGGGTTTGTTTCATTAAAGCATTAAAGCATTAAAGTCCCTCAGGCCTTCCACAAATCCTACCTATTGGCTTTAGGGAACATTTAATCACTAAATTCCCGCATGTCATGGTATTACTTATAAATCGTATAATATTTGTGCCCCTGAAAGCTTGTGTCCTCCAACGTAAACTTGCTAGTTGCTTCCTACCTAGTTATACTAGAAAATACTCATCTGATATCTAATAATAAATTATTACTGATGGTGATATGGCCTTCATCGCTGCAGCACCCAAGTTGTGGAATTTACTTCCATCTCAACTCAGGGACATTAAGTCAATCACAACATTCAAGAAAGAACTTAAGACATATTTGTTTAATATATATAGGATTTAATTAGATTAATATTAATAATTTTTACACTGATGTTTACACGACATATCACTAAATTTATATCACTAAATCTAATAGGCTTTTATAACAAGCATATTATTATAATCTAAGCTAGAACTAAATCCTCTGAAAAGAAATTAGAATGAAAAAAGCAAGTGTGTCCACATCAATTTTGGAGATGTGCGCTGATCAGAAACGGAGACTTTCTTTTTCTGGGCCTTATAGTTGTTTTTTATCTTTTTATCACAGCAAGCTTGAGTTTCCACAAGATGTCACTGCACTAGCAAATGAGGAGAGAGTTGAAGTAGCTGGTTACAAAATTAACGCTGGTGTTGAGCAACTTCGTAAGCCTCGAGTTGTCAGGATTGGTGCGGTGCAGAACAAGATTATTCTACCAACATCAGCACCAGTTGCAGAACAAGTACAGTACAGTAAATGTATTTTAATTGATTCAATGATGAGTGTGCTGAATACTGTTGTCTATTAAAATCCTGCTATCTGGTATAGTGTCTCTGGACAGTATCTGATATCATACTGTATGCTGTACTCTACTTGGAATCATGAAAAAATGTTGAAAAAATGTTGGAAAGTTGCCTAATGGCATAAGAACTTGGTGATAACAACTTTGATCGAGCTGCAGAACATGTAGAAGCAAATTTAGTTTTTGTTGTTTGCAGCTTGTAATAAGTTTATACTATGTGAAATTGATTTATTTGCCATTAATATAAAGTAATTCTATTTGTAATGTACAAGCTGTCGATACAGATGGCGAGGAGACCTCACGAAACCACTAGGCTTATCTAGTGAGGTCACCTCACACTGCAAATTTCAATGTAAATATTTTCTGTTTATTTCAGCTACAAGCTTTTCATTCAAGAATTGGAGACATTGTCAAGATTGCTAGTCTCTGTGGCGTCAATGTTATTTGCTTTCAGGAAGCATGGAGTAAGTTAATTTTTCTTTGGTCTCATCGCTGAGTACTGTATAAATATATGACTGCTTAGTTTTGAAAATGCATAATTCTTAGTACCCAGGCTATATCTCGTCGTACCCAGGCACTTATTTTGCTGATGTGCACGTGAGTGCGACTGTGTTTGTGAAATGAAAGTAAACGAGATGCATGTAAGCCCAGTTGCACAAAGCAAACAAGTGCCTGGGTACGAGGCTGGTAATTAAAGGAATAGTAATTGGAACCGCACTGGTATTATCAATTATACATAATAGGGAAGAAAACATGTGTGAATGATTGGCCTTAGGTAATGCTGCAATGTCTGTTGGACACATGAGGTGATGTTGGGACATGAAAAATTAGTCAGATTAAAACAGATGCGTTATTGTATTTGTGATAATTACTTGGAATATGTACCCGGGTCACACATTTTAACCTTAATTCTTTGATGGTCTCTTAAGCAGGGGTAATATATATAATATACAGTACACATTTTTTCTCTATATATCTTTTTCTCTACTACCACATGTCCAATCATGCAAACACTTAAAGTAACCTGTACATTCTTCCTTGTTTACTGCAAAAACAAACACTCACACATTTACAGTTCTAATTTGAAATAATTGCTCATGATAGGTTAAATTTCTTGTGCCAATGGCTGTGCCAGGAACCACACATACTTCGAATATACAATATTATACAGTAATACTGTATATCATTAATTTTCGTCAGATATGCCCTTTGGTTTTTGTACAAGAGAAAAATACCCATGGTTGGAGTTTGCTCAGTCAGCAGAAGATGGTCCAAGTATTAAAATTTGTCAACAGGTAGTGCCTATTTTCCTCAAAACGATTTTTTTAGAAAAATGTGTTCCAGCCTGATCACACTGTGGAAAAGTTCACACCATCACATTACACCATCTTGAAGTATAAAATAAATTCTGAAAATGTGGGTTCTGATACCTGGTATTACTAAAAAGCCAAAATTTCTATGATCTATTATAAAATAATTTTACTCTATGCATGCTTGATTGGTCAGCTTGCCGATCTCAATCAGGCTACGGAGACCGGAATGACGTCAGTTACTAATGAGAATTTGTATTAAATCAAAACCAAAATAATTATATATCGTAATTATTCAAAGTATAGGCAATTGTTTCTGAATTATTTTATAAAAAATAATAGAATACGTTTGCCCGGGGGTGTCACTCGGGTTTCGATAACGTTATAGAGACCCGGGCAAACGTAATCTTTTGTTTAATGATAGATTAGTCAAACAAAAGGTTGCTGAAACTTCTGATCTTTTCATGTATTTTCTTGCTTTTGCTCTTACAATCCAGTAGCATTGACAGTTGAACGTGTCCCGCTGCTGCTCAGTTGATAAAACACCCAATGACTGCTGTTATTTTATAGTGGGCCAAGCAATACAACATGGTGATTATTTCACCAATTTTAGAGAGAGATGAGGTTCATCAGGATAAGATATGGAATACTGCAGGTATTTGATGGCAACATTTACCAACTGTCTCGTACCCAGGCGTCTCAATCCTTGTATGCGCGCATTGGCAAGGCGGAGGAACAGGGCGTGAAGGGGCTGCTGGGAAGGTGGGAAGAGAAAATTCGCAGCAGCCCCTTCGCGCCTCGCTCCTCCGCCTTGCCATGCGTGCGTACAGCCGTACAAGGATTGAGACGCCTGGGTACGAGGCAGATTTACCAATACATTAAACCTCTACCATACTGTTAGGAACCCATATTTTACCAAACTATAGCCTGTGATTATTATTTATTTGACTTAGGGAAGGTTCAGAATTTATCTAGAGGGGGCTATGGTGATTCATGATTCTTCAACAGTAGGTTTGAGGGGTGGCTTTTTGAAAATTACTTGAAAAATAAGACAAGGTGCAAACAGGGGTTTATCAAAACGTTTGTTGACAAACAAAAAAGTTATTTATACTGTTGTCTATTAAAAAACTACCTTGTTGATACACCCTCTCACGTTTTCTCACAAAACGTTTTGACCAACGGTCATGGTGATGGAGCTGGATGGATACAGCGGTGGTTTACTTTTCAATTTTGACGTCATTGAGAGCTTGTCTTTTGTTCCTAGCACTTGATGAAGTCATTGTTGAAAAGAAACCCCGACGGCGTTGCTAACTTGGAATCTGTAGACGGTCGGTAGCATCTTTAGTGGTCGGTAGCATTTTTTTATTATGTATATGGTTAAGTTACAATGGGATTACATAAATATTGATTATCAACCGAATATTTCAAGATCGCTTGTATAGCTGAGCGGTCTGTGTAATTTATTTTTACTTGTGAGGTCGGGGTTCGAGTGCTGGGTGAGTATTATTTTTCCATTTTTTAAATTTTTGCTTTACTTTTTTTCTTTTTAATAGGGTTAGGATTAAGGTTAGGGTAGTTTTAGTGTTTGGTTAAGAATATTATCAAAAAATAGTCGCGCGTAAAAAAGTCCCAAGATACTACCGACCATCAAAGATGCTACCGACCGTCTACGGATTCCAAATGCGCGACAGCGTCAGTTCAGAACGGCATAAAATACGAGAATGAAAACGTTATTTCTCGAGTACAAGAGCAGATAACTATTAACATTTCTAAACATTATATTAAAATGTGTATCTGAAATGTACAGAACTGTAGTGATTTTAATATCTGATGTAAATGTACTGAACATGAATTTTATGATCTACCGTATTTTCCGCGCGATAACGCGCGCGTTATTTGTTGATTTTTCTTTTCAAAGCTGCTGCGCGTTATAGGCTTCATGGTGCGCGTTATACGATGAACACACTGATCTCTAAATAAAGACTGGATCGAGCAACCATCGGTTTTCCCGTAATATAGAACATTTTGCATGGAATATTTTGAATATTTTGAATATTTTTACCGGGAATAGTTTGCGGCGGCCATATTGGAGTGACCAACAGACCATGGTCACTCCAATATGGCCGCCACGCGCTAATTACGGCTTCATAGTTACTGTTATGGAGCCGTAGTACTAGTTTGTGTTCTATATTATGAAAAAACCTTGGACAGCTGATTCATTTTAGCATCTTAAAAGATCAAAGACAGATAGTCTCTGTCGCCTATAGTAAAACTATATAACGTGGTCCCAACAAGATGGTCGCCATGCGCTACTTCCGGCTTCATAGTAAATCTGTTATGGAGCCGTAGTTTGTGTTCTATATTATGGGAAAACCTTGGACAACTGATTCATTTTAGCATCTTAAAAGATCAGAGACAGATAGTCTCTGTCGCCTATAGTACAACTATATAACTTGGTCCCAACAAGATGGTCGCCACGAGCTACTTCCGGCTTCATTTTCTGAACAGTACTTGCTCTATTTAGTGATCAGTGAGAAATTGACACAACACAAGGCAAACAGCTTTCTTTGCCATTAATAATCAGCAAAATGATCGATTAAACTATGTTAATGATATTTTATTTTCAACTTATTTGTCTATACATGTAGTTGTCATCTCTAACTCCGGCAAAGTGATGGGGAAGACAAGAAAGAACCACATTCCACGTGTGGGTGATTTTAACGAGGTAGTTATATGACAATGTCGTGAATTCAGTGGAAAATAAACTCTAGCTTACTCTTCAAATTATAAAAAATTACCATTTCAACTTTTCGAAGCATTCTGTTCCAATCTGCAACAAAAAAGTTTTGATTCTTGTTAAGAATTTGCAGCTGCGTGTTTGTACCATTGGTTGAGGTTGATACTGCTGTATTCTCCCATAAATAATTTACAAAAACGTGTCGGAGATTTTTGAAATACAGTTTGGTTCAGTTTTTATTAAATGATTTGCATCAAGTTGCGATAAATTTCACATCTTTAAAATGCGATAAAATCGGAAATACACAATATATAAAAATATCGGGGTAAATAAAACAGTTGGATAAATAAAACAGCAAAGTGAAAAGGTGGTGAAAAAATATAATTAATGAGATGCGAAAAGTTAAAGTGCCATAACCTCAAAATGTTTTATTGTCACACATGCGTGTGACGAAATTCCAGATATTTGCATATCAAACAAACTGATATATATCTCAAAAAGAAAGCGAAGAAGTTAAAATCTTCAAAAGAAGTTACTTTATCATTTTAAAAGTTCTTCCAAATAAGACAATAAAAAATGTTGAGGTTAGGGGCACTTTAAAGCATTTGCTATTTTTACAGTATCGATCAGCAAAGAGACTGAGGGGGAGGGAGAACTAGTCAACGGTACAATGACAGTTCCAATATTCAAGGGGATTATGCGATAGTAAGGGAGCTACGAAAACATTTGGAAAACCCTTGATGCGCCATGAAACCTTTTTGATTAGTATCAAAAGTAATCGAAGAAAACAAATATTTATAACATAGGAATTGATATACGCTATATGTAAGGCCAAGAAATATCCATATCACACCCAAAGAAAAGTTGTTTTGAGAACCCCTTGCCCCCAGAAATTATGCACATGTATATATAGTTTGGATTTCAGTGCCGTTCGAGACTAAGAGTTCAGGAATGCGAAACCTGAGACTCGCGTAACCTACATTTATTTGTTTTAGCTAAACGTTTGTATTTTATAGTCAACATATTACATGGAAGGTAACCTTGGTCATCCTGTTTTTGAAACTCAATTTGGTAAGAAACTTTACTTTGTACCGTTTACTTTGTTAATCTTCTAAAATAATTAAAGAAATAATGGAGCTATTTATACCTGCCTCGGCTAATATCCTTTATTATTATCCAACGTCCTTTTGATGAATCCAAATAACGCAATAGACGAGTGGAAACGACAGTAGGTTATTAGGATTCTAAAAAACCTGTTTGAAACAGGATATTTTGGCGCCCTTTTCCTCTGTGATCATTTTGCCTTTGAGGCTTCGTTTGGATACAATCAGTGGAAAGAGAAATAATGTATTACATAGTTTAATGTATATAGTATGCTAGTATACAGAGACTATTTAGCAATTAGATCACTGGTTATAATCATTATCTATAAGCAAACAAATGAATAGGATGAAAATGTTTAACGGTAAGACGTTTATAAAGCCTAGTTCTCATATGTCGCCGACCATTGCCGATCATCGCCGACCTTTATCGCAGACAATCGCCGTTGATGCGTTATGTCGGGAACATCGGGTATGTGGTCTGATTTTGCCGTTAAATGTTAAATGTAGAGCCGAAACTTCGTCAAAATGGCTGCTTTGAATACTTGATTGATTATTACTAGTCAACTGCGACTAATAATCGCACTTTTGAGAATGAAACGAGCCTTTCTTGTGTTGCGATAGTCGGCGACGATCGCAGGAAACAAACTTTTTTGTTTTCTGCGAGAGTATCGCCGATGCAGTTTTCCGTTTCGTAAACGGTCGTTGTTAACCGAAACGGTCACCACGATGGCAGCCTTCAATTGGTTCCCCGCGGATGACTGAAATCAGGCCCCAATTCTCCCTCTATTTTTATTTATGATCTCTATACAATACAATACAATACAATACAATACAAATACAATACAACACAACGCAACACAACGCAACGCAACGCAACGCAACGCAACTTATTACACTTAGCTACACTTAGCTAATTTACAGGTATTGCCACGAAAATCCTAATATAAATAGAATACAAAATAGATTATAAATAAAATAAAAAGAATACATAAATATAGTAAGAAACTATAATACTTTTAAAATATCCTCAAAGTCGATGTCATTTATACAATTTTTAAATACATTATAGTTCTCTGCCGATCTGGCTGAATCTCAGAGAGCATTCCATAGCTTGGCTGCCTGATACCGCCAATACTTTAGCCCATGCATGGTGGTATTCACCTTAGGAAGTTTAAGAATATCTTTTCATCTCAGTGAATACGCACTTTGTCTTGGCTCTACTAGATCTTTTAAACTATGTGGAGAATTGCTGAATTGGTGATATTTAATAATTTATATACATTACAAACTATTTTTTACTCTTTGATGCCTCAAAGGAATAATTCCTAGTTTTTTAAGTAATTTCTCATACGCGGATCGTAGATTTGTCTTTAAAGACAAAGCGAATAGCACGTTCGTTAACTTTATCTAGTTTATCAGACGAGGTCTTGTTGCAGAAATGCCTGGTTTCAGCACAGTAATTGAAGTAGCGATAAAAGAAGTATTTCAAGTGGAAGCATGTTGCTCGTACGTTTTAGCACGGTAACTTGCTGAGATACTTTCCGACAGACTTTGTTTATATGCTTATCGAATTTCAGTTTGTTATCAACAGTTATCCCAAGTAGTTCCAATGAGACAGCGAGTAGTATAGCCAATCATATTGTAGCATTTGCAGTAGACCACTATAGTACGTTTGTATTGATACTGCTTATAGGTCGAATTGGCATTAACATTTGTTATGGACGCCATCATCCGCTGAATTGGTACATGCTAGGACTCAACCAAGCTGAAATCGTCTTCAATCCCTCTGCTACTGTTGGAGCATTGAGGTAGAGTATACTACTTATTTTTTCCACTGGTAAGAAAATCGTATGACCAATACTAGTTTCATTCGTCTCGTCTATCCTGCGGGGATCTTAGCACTAAAAAGGACATTGGCAAGTACCTTTTCGATCAAAGTACGTAACTTAAGTAGCCGTAATATTATAGTTTAAGGTTGTAAAAATGCTCGTAAACTTGCACTGTCAAAGTTGCTAACGAATCATTGTCCGCCATCTTGGATGTATTTTCGATATGCGTGTGACGTCATGACAACCACGTATCTTTATAAGTTTGAAACTCGATTTTTGTGAATGTCTTTCTTTTTCAATTGAACCACACCATTTTAAAAAAGCATTCCGCGGAATCTCGGCTACCCACAGAGTAGTTTCATCAGGTTTACCCTGGGTGTGACGTCACCAACTTCCAGTTAATTAGGCAAAGTATTACAACAAGATGGCGGACTACAGGATTGTCTTTGGTCAAAATTAGTGCTGTTGTTTTGTACAAGAGTAGTTTTATGTGTGAAGTTGATCGTCTAGGTTGTTGTAGTCTTGAGAAAGACTATTATTGGTGACTGACGTTTCGACGGCCTCAGCGGCGGTCATCTTCAGAGTCATGAAGTAAAGTGTGTTTGTCAGGTTTGCCTTATATTTTGTACGTCTGGTTCATTACGTCATCGTTTGTTTGTGTCATAATTAGTGTGAGTGGGTGTTGCGTTGAACGTTAAGCCTGGGCCTATTGTTCGTTGGTTGGTGTGAAGAAGTCTTTTGTAAGCTGTCGGTAATTGTTGTGATCTGTTAAGTGGTTTATGTTCCAAGTTGGTATACCAATTACTTTCTAATGTAGTTGGTACTCAGGGCAATACATTCAACCGATACATTCTTTTGTACGTGTGTTCAGTGATGTGATTAGTTCTGTCCCCGTTTCTAGTAGCTCGTTTGTGTTCAGCTAATCTGATTTTTAGGTTTCTCCCGGTCTCGCTTGCAGGTTAAAGAATTCTTGTGCTACATATAATAAACAGAAGTCCTATTCTGTTATTTTGAATTTATATTTATGCTATTTATTTATCCCATTCTCAAGACGATTGTCATATTCGTTTTCTGTAGTGAGCCCATGTGGCCAGTTGAGGCTCGGTGTGCTGCCATAGCTAATAACTATTTTGTGGTTGCCATCAACAGAGTTGGCACGGTAAGTCGATTAAATAGCTCAGGAAAATATTACGGTTATTGTTCATTACGATTATTAGTGTGAAAGTTAGCCATGAGGTGCCTCTAAACTCCAAATACAATATTACTGATATTTATTATATGGCACAAGCTACTTCCGGTGAAATTGCGTGCACTGATTGGCTGAGACACGTCACGTGCCGGTCCGTTATTTCCCGTAATGGACCGGTCCGGATTACGGATTTTGTCAGCCATTTTGTTTACAAAGGAGCCGAACAACAGAAACTTTGAAAAGCAGCAAAAATTGAACGAATTTAGTAAATTATAAGCACTAAATCATGTACGAGTCGGACGATGAACAATCTAAAAGAGAGTCTTAGTGTCTTACTATCATGAAAGCAATAGAAGAACAAGAACAAGATTGAAATTAAAATGACGATTTTGTCACTCAAAACGTATGTAAAGTATGTTGTTTAAAAAAGCAATGCCATATAATAAACCTCTTATTAACCTCGACCGCTTGGTCATTACCGGAAAATATCAGACCTCGGTCTTTTATGTACGAACCTCGCCCTACGGGCTCGGTCCGTACTGTCAAGACCTCGGTCTGATATTTTCCCGTAATGACCGCGCTCTCGGTTAATAAGAAGTTAATATTCTACATGAAGTGAATAGTTGAATGCCAAAATATTTTATGATTTGAGATTTGTGTTGATGTGCTAGAAAGGTTTATAAAATAACAAATTAAAAATGCACGCGCTGATTGGCTGAAAGCCGTGTTTCCATAACTCGATGGAAAACATGGATTTTCCCCGCTATTTTTATAAAATTTTCTGTAAGACGAACCTTTATTTAATGTTATTTATACACGGCAGGCTTATCAGCTATATTATTATAAAATTATATTTAAAAATTAAAAAAGCTGTTTTTCAAAGGGCCGTGTATCTAATTAACTAACCAACTAATTTACTAACTAATTAACTTAACCAACCAACCAACTAACTAACTAACTATATTACTTACAATTCAACAGGTTAAAATTATAAAAACCATGCAACAGTACAAATATAGAACTATTACTAAAAAAACTAACTATATACAAGTTAAGATAATTTTAATGAAAATAAATTTAATCTACTGAATTTTACAAACCTTTGCTCACAAACAGCTAAAGTGTCGATAAATATGTTCTGTGACAGCCAACAAGAAAAACGAGAAGATCGGATGCTTTTCTTCACAGTCAAGAGCGTTTATGTTCATTTGAGCAGCCGAAGACGCTGTCTAGCGTGAGTAAGGAGAATGTATATTTTCATCATTTTAATAACTAAGAGTCTTACTTATTTCCTCAGTGTTATTTTATAAAAGAAATAGAAAACATCTTTGCGTGTTCCCATACGTTATAGAAACACTTGTGAAAGTTTGGGAGAACTCGAAATAGCGTGGAAATACTCGCCCTGCGTGCTCGTGTTCCGACTACAATTTCTCGTTCTCCCAAACTTCCACTCGTGTTTCTATAACTGTACGGAGACACGGAAAATGTATTCTATTTCTTAATTGTTTTCTGAAATACTAATACTCGCAAAGTTCAAATCCCAAAACATTTTGGAATTCAACTATTCACTTCACTATAGAATCTATATCAGTAATATAGCGATGAATTTGTTTTATTTATATTGGTATATATTTATTTACTTTGAATCTAAATGTCACCCTTTTGATTTGATTTTCATCTCATTGATTTGCTTTCATTGCCCATGGCCTTTAACCATAATGTAATTAATGCCGCAGACTTAAGTAATGCCGCAGACTTGCAAAATGCGTTCACCGCAGGCTCAATGTTGACTGGCTTTTTTGGAATATAGTTGTTGGCTTCTATAACCACATTTTTACTTGAATTTTCAGGAAATGTTCGAGAGTGAATTCACCTCTGGGGATGGAAAGCCAGGTATAGCTTTCATACTTTTCACATGTACGCACCAGGTACCTATTTTTAAGATATCGTTCTTCAAAATTGTAAATAACGTTGTAATAATTACTTTATTTTAAGAAGTACGTTAAAGTGCACCTGACATCAAAAAATGTTATTGTCTTATTTGGAAGAACTTTTAAAATGATAAAGTAACTTCTTTTGAAGATTTTCGTTTCTTCGCTTTCTTTTTGAGATATACAGTTTGTTTGATATGCAAATGTCCGGAATTTACGTCACACATGCATAATGACTTATTGGAGAAATGTGTGTATCTCTTCATTCTCGAACGAAATCCTTTAAAATCAAGACGTTTGGTGTTGTGGGAGAAACACGCACACGTGTTATTCACACTTTAGTGTTTTTATTTGATGAAGGCAAAGATATATAACATTCTCCAATAAGTCATTATGCATGTGTGACGTAAATTCCGGACATTTGCATATCAAACAAACTGATATATCTCAAAAAGAAAGCGAAGAAACGAAAATCTTCAAAAGAAGTTACTTTATCATTTTAAAAGTTCTTCCAAATAAGACAATAAAAAATTTTGATGTCAGGTGCACTTTAAGGGAAATACTATCTGAGATCAAACTCTAATAGATCTACCAAACGTTAATACTTAAGTTTAAGTTCGCGGCAGTGCAAGATTGGAACCTTACTCCCGAAGTCAACTAGGGACATTAAAGTTCTTTTAAAAACTTAGTTTTCAAATATCTCTTTGAATTGGATCATTCTTCGCACAATTCTAGTTTATAATTTCAAGTACCCGACGGTGTCAGACATGACCGCCGAAAGGACATTCTGATTCATGGAGGGTCAGGGGTGCGATCTATACTACTTCTGCAAAATGTGAATCTTACGAATACAATTTTCAACATTTGAAGAAATAATTCAATTAGGTAGTGAATTCAATTATATTATCAATAACCTGTCCCCTGGCATTTAGCCATGCCAAACTTTGAGAGTTGATAGCTCGAAGACTATGCAGCAGATTGACTTGAAATTTTCAGTGTACGCTCCTGTCGTGCTACTTTGTCCGTTAAAGCAAAAAAATGCTAGCGAATTTTTGAATTCATAGACACTTTAAATAAATAATTTATTATTATTATTATTATTATGACGTAACATGGCACGACATGACGAGTGATGTCACAGACTTGCCTTTTATTTCACCCTCGCGGCTCCTGGACTTTGAACTCACTCTGGTTAGTGGTAGCATCTGACAAAGGTAGATCACTGATCCCATTAGCTTTATAAGCACCTCGTCTCCCTAAGAAACTGCAGAAAAGTAAAAATGAGTAAAAAATACCCACTATCATCATATACGAGTAAACAAATCACACAATTGCCGAAGGTGCAAGGTCAAATCCTGCTCGAGCCAACAATCGTCGATTAGTTTCATGTTACCCTGAGAATCATTCTGAAATAGAAGCTTTATCGGAAGCCGGAAATTTTGAACATTTCTGATCGCGGGCACACACGCACTGGATCTGTTCATATGGGATTTTCCTAAATATTAATGTTCTTTTAATTTCCTTTGTAAATCTTCAGCTCACAACAATTTTGGACATTTTTATGGTAAGTGTAGTTGAATAATTATCAACTATTGAATGAGGTTGAGCATGATATGAATAATTATCAAGGCCGACTGAGTCTGTACCCTCGACGTCTACCCTCCTCCATTGCTTCCTCGTCGTCACTCTGCTCACCTCCTTCCTCCGAAACAAAATCGAAAACTTTCAAGTGCAACCAGCATACATGTATATTTACGTTTTGGACAAGAACAAACAATGTTTTTGTCGTACGAAACTTGACGTACTTACAGTGAAATTGCGTACTCGCCATGAAATATACCTCGAAATATACAGTCTTTCTCTGACAAGATTTCATCAGATATGCCGAAGAGAAAAAACGATTTCAAATTCTATCGGAAGGCATACAAATGTGTCGACCGGTCAAAATGACCGGTGAGGTAAAAAAGTGACCGGTCAAGAGGCATTTTTGGCCGGTCATTGTCCGTTGACCGGCCGTTACTTTGAGCCCTGCTAGTCAGTAATATATCCACCAAATCCTCGACCAGATGGCAACCAGCTGATCGGAGACCACGTGTAGTGGAACATGCGCAATGGAGCTTGCAACCTGTTTCGCGACCGCTTCGTGAGTGCCCCCCGTTTCCTCCCGTATTTGCGAACAGATATGAAAAATTTTCAATAATCGAGATCTTGTCGGCTATACATAGCTCGGGAAAGGAACAGGGTAGCGAGTTAACAGAGGAACGTCAAGAATAGTGTGCTGCCTCCCTGAGGGGAATTATTATAACTATTATTATAACTAAAGGCAGAACTATATATTTGTATTCTAACATTGCAGTATATTGCAGTTTAGCATTTTTTTCAACCGTTTGTGAATTTTGTTTTGCTGCCAGGTTCAAGTTATGTTGCAGCACCAGATGCGTCAAGAACGCCCGTAAGTAGCAAATTATGCAGACGTTTAACTCTTTCCTGTCCGGCCCAGTCAAAAGGGGTCATAGAAGACCCCCGAAGTCGTCAATCGAAAAACACGGCACAGGCTAACGCAAGATTAAAAATTGAAATTCGACAAGCGCCAGGGACATGAGATCCACTCACACGCCAAATTTGATTTGATTTCATGAACAACTCTGCGATCGGTGGCATTTTGAATTTTCATGATGCTACGCGGGCGTGCAAGATGGCCTTTTCTAGAAAAATGGAAGTTTTTCAACCTGATTTATGATAATTAATGCTAATTCATATTAACATAATGTGTCTTGTTCGGAAAATTCAAAAGCATTGGTAACAGCCGGTTTATTGGGCTTTCAGAAAAGGTATGGGTTTCGCAACAGTTATGGATATTTCCCGAGATATCAATAGAACAAAGAGGTAGTTCAATTTTGGATGTTTTTCAGCCGGACAGGAAAGAGTTAAAGGGAAGTCAAGAAATAACTAACTTTAATTTTCTGTGTTTCTATACAGTTTTATAAAATAATTTTACTCTACGTACGCTGTGATTGATGTAATATATGAACAACGAGTTTGAGTGTTTCATCAGGGGATCCAAACACGAGAAAATATGAAGAAAACACGAGTGCGAAGCGCGAGTGTTTTTATTGTTTTCGAGTGTTTGGATCCCCTGATGAAACACGATAAACGAGTTGTTTATATGGCTTCTCAATCGAACACGGATTTAATTGGATATTTACTTAAAACGCATTTGAGAACAAACCCTCATGGGACTGAACTCACGAGGGTGTGTAAAATTTATTTAGAAAATTAACAGACTCTGTTCAGTTGAGGATGAACGAAGTTTCGTTCTCCAAAAAATGAATTATTAATTAAGATCTCAGCAATTAGATCAAAACTAACTGTGGTGGTATATGATTTTTACGTGTTTTACTCGAGTATTCAGCCTCAGTCATGTGATAAAATAATGTGATTTCATTGGCTAATTGGCTCATGAATTATTAATGAGTTTGAGAACATTAAATCAAAACCAAAAGTGTGAATAATTCAAAGTATAAGCAAGTGTATCTGAATTACTTTATAAAATAATAGAATACGTTTTCCTTTGCTGGGTCTTATATTTTACATTTTTAAACTTTTTAAATACGCTTTAGCATCTTCCTTTGAATTCAAAAAGGGCGCAAAAATGTCCGTATTTCTATACAGCTACATAGAAACATGTCTTTTAAATCAGAACACAGATTTTCAAAATGTTATTTTATAAACTTTTATATAAATACGCGGGATGTTGTGAGACTTGAATAATATTAATACGAACACGAACACTATGACAGTCAGATATTTTATTTGTCTTTTTAGGGCCTTTCGCGTGTGTCCGATGGTCTCTTAGTGGCTGAGGTCGACCTGAATTTGTGCCGTCAAATCAAAGATAAATGGGGATTCCAGGTACAGTAAAGACGGTTTTCTATTTAAAGGGGACTGCAGTCAAAATATATAAGTTTTAAATATAAGTCCTTTAACTATAATATTTAGAAATGTTAATAGTTTTACGGTATGGAGAAATAACGTTTTCATTCTCGTATTGCCGCCATTTTAGAGTTTGCTCGACGGCTCAGACTCGATGTACAGCGGGAGTTTTGAGTGCTTGTCTTTTGTTCCTTGCACTCAATGATCTCAATGACGTCAAAATTGAAAAGAAACCGCCGCTGTACATCGAATCTGAGCCGTCGAGCTTATTTCAATGTTTTTCTTTTCTTGAATGGTTCTTAGATGACTTCTCGGTTGGAAATGTATGCGGAGAAATTATCGGACGCGGCCAAGCCGAACTACAGACCAGAGATCATACGTGAAGGGGACAATAGTAATTAAAGAACAAATATTGAACGATGTTGTGGTATATCACAGATAACATAGGCTAAGCTCTTGCGAACACTAGAATAAACAGTTTGCTGATGTCATGAATGTGTGTAGTTAATGTTTTAACAAACAAATGTTTATTATTATACTGTACATTCAAACTTCATTCTCGTTTCTTATTGGTCAACATACTCCAGTGAATTCTCAATGTCCCGCAGGCGCGACGTCATTTCCGTCGAATACTGTGAATTATTGGACGGAGGTGTCCAACAAAAATTATTGGACGCTGATGACGTCACTAGGAAAAGTGCGCCAAAATAAAAAAATAAAAAATGGCTTGACTTCATTCCTTTGTTTTGCCTTTTGTTTTTCCTTATGCTTACGGATTGAACTCATACTGGTTCTGTTAAAATCCCTTTAGGTGTTTACATGAATCCGGAATGAGATGCAGTTCAATACGGATTGAGTTCATTCCGGTTTTCAATCCGCAATGAAACTCAATCCGGATCGAGCTTCATTGAAATTTCATTCCGGTGTCATGTAAATGCGGTGCGAGATTTCATTCTGGAATGAAAAATACGACCTAGAAGTCTGAAACGAATGTGCTATGCGTGCTTTTAACATTTATAGACGACAATTTGCAGCTAGAGACAGGAATTGCGACGACGTCATATTGTTCAATATAAATATAGCTCTTTGTCGACGACGTTATAAATTAAAGGTGAATTAAATGCTTGTTTACTTGCGACCGCATCGATTATCGTTGCTAGTAATGCTTTCCCCCTTTTCTTTATGTTTATTCTTCGCCAAATTATCAGTTTAAGGCACATGTTGAAATGCACACGCGCAGAAATCGTGGGATATAATTCCTATGTAAACTCGATCCTGGGATAGAATTCCTATGTAAATACAGTGCATGCAGTGCTCTGACCACGGAGGCCCTGACGGGCCTGAGCTACGGAGGCTATTCCCGATTTGGTCTTAAAATGTATATATTCCAACACTTGATATTTTCCTCCAACATAAATCCTTAGAACAGAGCAATAATGATTAATATTGTTTAAAATGAAGGTTACTCATATTTATAAAACAAGACTTGTTCATTCGTTGTAATTTGTCACTCCGATGATGAGTTTTAATGAAACGTTAGTATTAAAATATTTTCAAAATTATGTTGTGGCTCTTTTAAAGCTATTTGTTCGGCAATGATATTCCTTATTTCAGAGTCGGTTTCTGTTGTTCTTCGCAAAGCTTTATTTCTCTTACACTCATTAGGATTAGAATATATATCAGTAATATAGTATTTGGGGTTGGACCCCTCGCAAGCGAGGGTGATAATCTCGCATCTGACGAACTACATAAACAGGTTTTTACAAATGTAAAAATGTGCCGAACTCAATGCAAATCAGCTTAAAGTGTCTATGAAGTGAAAAATTCGCTAGCATTTTTTTGCTTTAACGGACAAAGTAGCATGGTAAGAGCGTTCACTGAAAATTTCAAGTGAATCTGCTGCATAGTCTTCGAGCTATCAACTCTCAAAATTTGGCATGGCTAAATGTTTTTGGTGAAATCTGAAACGCTCGGTTCATTGTCTTGTGACGTATGCAGGTGTACTATGCATATAAGAACAATGGATTTGAACATTAATGATCCACCTGCATACGTCATATACCACATATATTCAATCCCAGTCTTCTCCTATTTTGTAACGTTAAACTATGCCAATGGGACAAACTTTGAGAGTTGATAGCTCGAAGACTCTGCAGCAGATTCACTTGAAATTTTCAGTGAACGATCCTGCCGTGCTACTTTGTTCGTTAGAGGAAAAAAATGCTCGCGATTTTTTCACTTCATAGACACTTAAGACTACTCTCATTTGCATTGAGTTCGCCACATCGACGTTCGACCTGGGCCTAATTCAAAATTGAAAACGGTCAAATATTGATCCAGATAACGTTCAAAATAATATACGACGAAGCGGCCGACTAATTTCTAAAGTACATAAACTGTCAGGTATACCCTTAACTGCGCAAGTACTCTTCGTGGGATCTCTCCTCCGCGCTCCTTAAAGATTATCATTGCTGGATGCGTGACCACTTAGCATGACAGTAAAACCGGATTTCGTGCATCCTCTCCACGGACGTTATTCGTGTACTTTGGAGGCATGTCAAATCGGACCATTGTTTGGTCAGCATTTCCAATGTTATAGTCGGTGTGTAGTTGTTGTTTTCGCGAAGGTTTTTAATTGCATTGCGGAACGCATTGCATTGAGCGGCGTAGTCCTCAGGGAGGTACACTCATTCGCTTTTTCCATCGGTTAAGCCAACCTAATGTTCAGATGAATTACAAATTGTATGAAAGTCGGGGAAAGTGAAAGAACCACGAATAAATACACTTGGCCACATTTAGAATCTCACATTATGTATGAAAATAATATAATCAGCAAATAAATGTAATGGCCCTAAAGTCCACTAGCTTCGATTACCTGAACTGGCTTTGTTTGGCAGATTAGCAGCCAACTCTCTAGACTCTAGCTTTCTCTTGCAAGTTTCCATTGTAACGACTCGGCCTTCTGCTCTTTCCTCCAGAAGCCACTCCAAGAGATTTGCATCCAACAGATCAGAGAAGGGTTTTCCACCTTCATGTACAGTACGTCAGTAGCTTACGCTTAAATTTTTCGCAACCATGCGCGTTCCCTAAAAAAGTTGCGCAATTTTCGTTCCATTCGCGAATTCTCCTACGAGAAACCCCAAATTCGCGTTCCGTAGCATGGAAATTAGCTCCGTTTCCCTTGTGCCAATTTATTATTTCTAGTTTTCTTTGCACTGTAAACGAACGTCTTACACGAGGCATTAATTGTTGCGGTTCCACGTGCACGTTGCTAAGCGGAAACTGTCATGTTTCTAAGGCCAGACGGTATTGTTTTTGGCCCAAACAAGGGGCCAAATATTCATAAAAAAAATTCTACTTCAACATGGCAGAAGTAGTAAACCCATGTTTTTTTTTAATTCATCTTCATATACTGAAAGATCTTCGTCCAGTAGGACTAGGAACTCAGCAGTGGTTTTTTGCTCAGCCGTGGCTTTTATGTCAAAAATAATCCATCCGTCTGGCCTTAGAAACATGACAGTTTCCGCTTAGCAATGTGCACGTTTCCCACGCGAAACGTATGCGTTCAAATTAAGCTTGTCCAAGCTCAAACCGGAACCGTCATAGTACATGTAATGCGTCTAAATTTGGCAAGCAATGACATACAGTAAAATAACAACATTTAGCAGTGCTCCCTCTAGATATTGATAATGACAACAAAGATAATGCTGACAACAATGAAAACATCATTTGTAACTATTGTGGAAAACAGAGGGCGTTTTTTACCCGTAATTTCTTGAACGTGGCGAAATCAAGGGAGGGCGTTTACCCCATAGATAGCGTATGCCCGCGCGAGTACGGTATATAAATCGTATCTGGTAACCGCTTTCTACAGTACTTACCAATTTCGGATGTCCTTGCATTACTGACATTCCGCATGTGGATAGTCCTTCATGTATACAAATTACCAATCACAATGAATCCCTTTATTGCAAAAAAATAACCATGCATTTCTCCACCATGTTTCATGTTTGCAGTACATAATGTAGCTTCCCTTACTCCTTCTTTCTATCGCATTTCTTTAAATCTATGAATATAATATCATCGTCTGTGCCATAACTGTGCCTCGCTGATTCAAATGAAGAAACATCAGTACAACACAACGTGTCCTCTCTCGATGGGTTCTTATAAAACAGAGCATTCTTTCCCATGTCATAACCACACAAGATCACATAATGTCCTTCGTAGTGTTCCACTTGATGCGTGTGTAAGCTGGAAACTGCCCAGGGGAAAAAGTGCGAATTCTGCTCCTGGTTTGCTTCACATTGTGTGCACCTTAATAAATTGGAGTCAACTAAAACAATTGCAGTCCAACCTTGGTCCATTTTGGAAAATATTGACTCCATGGTAATAGTTCTGAAAATGGAAAAAGTGCTTGTTACGACACTCCTATCATTGCGAGTCTTCAGGGTGCGGGGTAAATCAATCAATACAATACTAGAAATACGAATCCGCAATAATCCCCTCGCCCGCCTTTTCTACCCCCCCCCCCCCCCCATGGGAATTTCCCATCCGTGGTGCCCAGACCTCGCACGCCGTGGCCGTGTATTTGTGTTTTGCAAAAATTCACAATTTGCAAAAGCCCGTTTCGTCGAAGAAATATTTGAACGTTATCTCTGCCAATATTTAACCGATTTCAATTCTGAAAACAGATTTGGAATTAGCGAGTCAACATACATAACATACGTGTTTACTATATATACGAGAACGTGAGTACCCTTCGTAAAAAACGGTTTATGTACTTAGAAATTAGTCGGCTTTTAGCCGGTCACTTCGTCATATATTATTTTGAATATCTCGATCAATATATAACCGCGTTTTCAATTCTGTAAACAGATTTGGAATTAGCGAGTCAAAATACATACTCGGATTTCCATGTGACGGTTTCAATTTAAATATTAATTCAAATGCTGAGTATCTAGTTACCAGGACCAAATTTTCCGATGTCGTTGACCATATATATATATATATATATATAAACAAATAAACTCGATCCGAGATCAGGACCCACTAGCATCTCCCATGATAAGGGACTAAATGCCGGTCGATATTAGCACCCTCGCCCTCAGGCCTTCGCGCCGGGCGAGGGGACAATACAATTATTGGATGAGGTTGAGCATGATATTAAGAATTATCATATGCTGTTTACCATTCCTTGATATCTTTTCTAGTTCCAGAGTTATAAAGATTTATAGATGTCAAAATCAAGGGAAAATATGGCACAAACAAACTGCTGATTCAGCACAAATTATCACGTCATATATATTGTTTGAATGTTAGTTTGGTGAATGTTTAAATGAACTATAGCTCAGTTACTATGTGTCAGAATCAAATGAACCTTTGCACACAGATAGTGCAAGATGAAACACAGTTGATGTCACTAATTTTGTTGTCAAGGTAACACTGTTGTACCCAGGCCCCTTGCACGGATTTTATAAAACACACTGTATT
This sequence comes from Chrysogorgia sp. JL179-B06, assembly GCA_035772405.1. Taxonomy (NCBI): domain Eukaryota; kingdom Metazoa; phylum Cnidaria; class Anthozoa; order Scleralcyonacea; family Chrysogorgiidae; genus Chrysogorgia; species Chrysogorgia sp. JL179-B06. The sequence continues at coordinate 2,726,780 of JAYKKM010000295.1, forward strand.
TATCACTGGGGGTATAATTTTCAAATTATTATAGTATAAATGTATTTTAGGCATGCATAGGTATGACAAGCACATGTCTGATATTATTTTATCCTTATCGAGACAAAGTATGAAGATGTTTTATAAAATCCATTCAAGGGGCCTGGGTACAATAGTGTTACCTTGACAACAAAATTAGTGACATTATTAACTGTTTCATCTTGCACTATCTGTGGCAAAGGTTCATTTGATTCTGACCCATAGTAACTGAGTAATAGTTCATTTAAACATTCACCAAACAACATGCAAACCATATGACATCATAATTTGTGTTGTGCTGAATCAGCAATTTGTTTGTGCCATATTTTCCCTTGATATTGACATCTTTAAATCTTTATAACTCTGGAACTAGAAAAGATATCAAGGAATGGTAAACAGCGTATCGTCCGGCAGCGAGCGGAGATGAGACCCTGGGTACGAGGTTGCATATCGTCCTACTTTTTGATGCTCTTTCAAATGAAGCAATAAAAATTTCATGTCATACACTTTAACCTGATGGTAAAAGAAAAAATTTTCCAATGCTGGTTATAAATTTAAGTTTTATTATTACCCACTGGCTAATTTTTGTGCCATCGTAACATCGTTCAAAACCTTCCCTCCATGCATTACAACAACATACATACCTTCTCATAATATTGAGCCCAAATTCCTGGGCACTTTCAAACAGTTTGTTCACACGTTCAACTTCGTCTGTTTCAAAACACGTCTTATAATAATCTTGATTTCTGTAGTCCGGGTTCACTCCACAGGTTAAGGTGTAATACACACAGTCTATATTGTAGTGGACCAAGATATTCGCCAGGTCTATCGTCCAGACTCCTGTACCAAAACCTAAACTTTCTACAAGGGAAACAAACACTTCCTCATCAAACTGCCCACGAAGATAGCTCCTCAAAACCATTTCTACACACGCTATCCCGCAGTCCCAGTCGCTTTTTTGACGGACATGAGGTAACTCCATCATGGTAGTAGCCATACGAAAACATTAATCGAAAAACAAGAGGGAAAACGAAATAATGTCAACGAAATATTGCTTTGTCAACACAATCGACAATTTCCAAGGATAAAGAATGACATGCGGGGATCGAAGTTTCCTAAAGGGGTAAGTACAGTTGTCGAGGTAGCTCGTTACTATCCCAATTTGTTCCCGTGAGCATTTTTTGAAATTTCCTGTGTGACCGTGAGGTACTAGGTCTGAGTCGTCTTCTGGACGATCTTTTTTAGTATCCGCGAGAGGTTATGCCTGTATGACGAAATACATCCTAACCCTAACCCCCCGCCTAACGAGTTTTCTAACCCTAACCCAATATTGGCTGAAATTTTTGGATAAGGCCAATAACTTGCATAATTAACCAGACAAAGAACTCTCTCAGACAACCAAGAAAGACACTTAATGGCCACAATCCTGAGAACTGTATTAGGATATCAACTAATCTTGTTCAGGATTAATGCTTTATTCCATCTCTGTTTGTGACAAATGCTTGTCATGTCACCAACAAAGTGGACGAACTGTCCGGAATTATCGCTATTAATAAACCTTCAATAGCTCTGATTACGGAATCTTGGTTATCCTCTGATATCCCATGAGATGCCGCTATTGACATTGGAAATACTTTCATTCCACACCGACTTGACCGACCTACTCAGGGGGTGGTGTTCTGGCTTATATTAAAAATGACCTCCCTTCTATTAATTCGTCTTTCTGAGTATACTAAGGGGGAGGGAAAACTGAAGTATTTATTTATTTATTTTATTATTTATTTATTTAATAAGATGGACTTGAGCCCCCTGTGTCGCCTGTTCAATCTGCGGAAACTCGTAAAGGCACCTAGCTACAAGAGGCAACAATACACTGGATCAGATTCTTACCAACATGTCTTATTTGTTTAACAAGTTCTTCATCTCCCTCCCGTCACCGAAAAGCAGACAAGAGATTGCCCCCATTAATTACCAAAAAGGTTCGACTTATGAGTCCAGGAAAGTTGAACGTTCTTGAGCTGCATATGATTCGAGAAGAATGGAAAGAAGTATATTCTGAAGACGATATAAACGATATAAGGTCTCAGCCTTCAACACCATTTTCATCCGGTATGCTGGACGATACCATACCAGTGAAAACTGTTCGTGTTCACCCTACTGACAAACCATGGATGATCCCAAGTATCAAAGCAGAGATCAAAGCAAGACAAAAAGCGTTCACCAAAGGGGAGAAGCTAAAATTTGAAAATCTGCGTACAAAGGTTGCCAAGCTGATATCCAACGCTAAAGCTACGTTTTACAAGTCTAAAGCTAAGGATAATCGCAAATCTAACCCTGCGAAATGGTACAAAGCCTGTATCTACGGCAGCAAACGAAAATCGTAGTAATCCCCTGTCGTCACCATTACAGGCTGAACTAACCTCCTTAGCTGACAGAATACAGAGACTGAGTTTCATTAAACCCTGGACAGATGCTTCACAACCTGAACACGTATATCTTCAAGAGGTCGAACATCTGCTTAAATATACTCCCCCGCCTATACCATCTATTGGCCAAGTGAAGTCTATTCTTGAGCATTTGGATTCCAGGAAAGCTACTGGTGCAGACAACATCCCTGTATGGTGTCTCAAACGCTTTGCTGAGGAACTGGATAGCATTGTCCAACATACTGTAAATACCCGACAATATATAAGCATGCGCTTGTCACCAACACTTTTCAACCTACATATTAACGATTTGGAGGACCCTATTCCTGGACATCTTAAAGTGAAAATATGTAAATATAAAATATGCGGATGACTGTAATCTCATGGACACGCTCGTAATTGCTGGTTAATCTAGTACCATGCAAGAAGCCTTGGACGCACCTCAACGATGGGCTGTCGATAATAAAATGATAATGAACACCAATGTGGATAAACTTTAGGGAAACATCAGAACCTCCACCTCTACAACTGCAGGAGGACGATATCATTGAAAGAGTTGACTCGTTCAAGCTTCTGGGTGTCTGGTTTCAAAATAATCTTAAATGGAACACATCGAAAGGGTGTCTTGTAAAGCATCCAAAAGATTATACTGCTGAAGGGAATGCAGGCGAGCTGACCTGCCAGTTGAAGTTGGCCTTACCACATACCTAACCAAAATTAGACCCTTGCTCGCCGGTGTGCGGTGGTTTACCACAATACCTTAAGGAAGAGTTAGAGCGCGTACAAAGAACGAGTCTTAGAATAATTGGCCTCCCTCCTGATTATCTGCCTACTTTAGAAGTCAGAAGAAATATGGCCACTGCCAGGGAACTTAACACTATTATTAGGGACTCAAGTAACGGGAGGCATAGCAATCATAAATATAACAATCATAAACATAACAATCATAAATATAATCTTAGACATATAGAAATAGAATATCCAAGTATCTACCATTATCAGGTACTGAACGACACAAGAATAGCTTTTTACCTACAGGCAATGAGGAAGCGGCCTTAAATAAGTTAAATAAATTATATTTTTATCATGTAAATTTGATGTATATTTTTAATTTCGACATTTGATTGTAAACCCATTGTATTTTTTAATTTAATATGGATTAATAAATTATTATTATTTTCCCGTATATAGCCACTACACTCCAGACCCTGAGCTGGATAGGGCATTCGATACTTTGAACTGAGATACTTTGAAGTTTGAACTGAGTGCATTTTCTCTCTGATATTATCTAACACCCTATAGCTCTATACAGATCGATGGCCATGACATCTCTTCATGATCGGACCTTTTCCGTTAAACCAGATTCATACTTGCAGCGGATAACTCGCATAGAATGATTAGTGAAGTTACCAACTTACAACTAAACCCGCATTAGTGGCCTAGCCAGGGTTGACCAATTGCCCGGGCACCAGGTAAGAACCCTGACATTTTATTTACAACAAATAAAGGCGACTGCACGAGTAACAGTAGTCTCCTTCGCAGACGTCCTTATGGCTCCCTCCCGGCCCCAACGAAGGAGACTACTGACTAAGGTAACAGAAGACCACAAAGCTTTCCATAGTTCGGTAATTTCTGTATGTGCAGAAATGGCAGGGACCAGAGATGGGGAATTCGCTTAACTCTTTCCCGACCGGCGCAGTTAAAACGGGTCATTGAAGACCCGCAAAGTCGTCAATCGAAAAACATGGCACACGGTACGCAAGATTACAAATTGAAATTCGACAAGCGCCAGGAACATGAAACCCACGCACACGCCAAGTTTGATTTGATTTCATAAACAACTCTGCGATTGGTGGCATTTTGAGTTTTCAAGATGCTACGCGGGCGTGCAAGATGGCCTTTTCTAGAAAAATGGAAATTTTTCAACCTGATTTATGATAATTAATGCTAATTTATATTAACATAATGTGTTTTGTTCGGGAAATTTAAAAGCACAAGTAAAAGCCGGTTTATTGGGCTTCCAGAAAATGTATAGCTTTCGCAACAGTTATGGTTATTTCAAGAGATATCAATAGAACAACGTGGTCGTTCAATTTTTGATGTTTTTCAGCCGTCGGGAAAGAGTTAAAGTGCTCCTAACCTCAAAATTTTTTATTGTCTTATTTGGAAGAACTTTTAAAATGATAAAGTAACTTCTTTTGAAGATTTTTACTTCTTCGCTTTCTTTGTGAGATATATCAGTTTGTTTGATATGCAAATATCTGGAATTTCGTCACACATGCATAATGAGTTATCAGAGAATGTTATATATCTTTGCGTTCCTGAAATAAAAACACTAAAGAGTGAATAGCACGTGTGTGCGTTTCTCCCACAACACCAAACTTCTTGATTTTAAAGGATTTCGTTCGAGAATGAAATAGATATACACATTTCTCCAATAAGTCATTATGCATGTGACGAAATTCCAGACATTTGCATATCAAACAAACTGATATATCTCAGAAAGAAAGCAAAGAAACGAAAATCTTCAAAAGAAGTAACTTTATCATTTTAAAAGTTCTTCCAAATAAGACAATAAAATTTTTTGAGGTTATGGGCACTTTAAATCTTTGCTGTCTGGCCCAGTCAAAACCAGTGATAAGACTGATGAAGTCGTGTATCGAAAAACACGGCACGTGGTAACGAAAGCGCCAGGTACATGAGATCCACTCACACGCCAAGTTTGATTTGATTTCATAAAAAAACTCTGCGATTGGTGCCATTTTGAGTAATTTCATGATGGCGTGCATGCATGGATGGCCTTTTCATTTATGATAGTTAACGCTAATTTATATTAACATAATGTGTCTTATACTGGAAAATCTACTAAAATATGAGAGAAAATAACCAGGTACCAACGATTGGAGACTAGGAAGACCAATTTAACTTTATGGTATGAGCGTCTAATTAGGGCGAGAACTGGCCAGCGCAAACCCTCCATTGCGTCAACGGAATGCGCGCAACGTGATATTATACGAGAAGATCTGTTCTGGAGGCGCTGTAATCTATTCTGGTCTTGTTGAAGTATTAAGCTGCTCCAAGCAATGTCGCAGTAGTCAAAAATAGAAAGAATCATCGTATTATATACCAGGACTGCAGCTTTTTTCGTTACGCAGCCTCTAATACGACCCAAGATATTAACTCTAGTGGCTACTTTTTTACAAACATAGTTCGTATGAGCACTCCAGGTCATAAAATTATCAAACACTACGCCAAGGTATTTAAACGTTGTTTCATTGCATAAAGAGTTCCCAAGGAGGTTTAGATTTAGATTGTTATTATGTGCTTTATGCCTTTGAGATGTAAATAATAGACATGTCGTCTTCACTCTTGGGAACACTAGTTTGTTGTCTTCGAGCCATTTAGCCAGACGTACAAGATCTTCATTTATGGAATTATTAATTTCATCAACAGTTTGCCCTCCAAGGTATAAGGCAGTGTCATCGGCATACATATTAATTGACTGAGCAATATTTCATGCAATTAGGTAAATCGTTGATATAAACAATGAACAGCAGAGGTCCAATAATGGAGCCGTGCGGTACTCCGGAAGTAATGGGGAGTTCCTCAGATAATTGAGAATCTATACAAACAAACTGCTTTCTACCTGAAAAATAATTCTTTCAGGCTTTCGTCGCACACACCATAGTGCTTCAATTTATGAATCAAGGTGGAGTGGTCAACAGTGTCAAATGCCTTTGCTAAATCAATAAACACACAGCCAGTGACCAAACCATTATCCATATTCATGAGTATCTCATCGGTAAAAAAATGTGACGGCTGTTTCAGTTGAGTGTTTTTTTCGAAAACTGGGATTGTAACTTGCATAGCAGATTCTGAGATACTTATTAAAGGAACCCAAAAGCTGATTGTGAATTTGCCGCTCAAGTACCACTCAAGTTCTCAAGTACTGTATAATATGCAGGTCTGCGCTTTGTCAGTCATATTTTATTTTATTTTATTTTACAAGCTTTGCCAAAAAGGTGGCAGGGATGTCCCACAGAGCTTGTTGCTCCATTACGGGGTCCCTATGATTAAATCAAACAAATAAAATAAAATTATAAAATTAAATCAAACAGATAACATGGTTAACTTCTAAACTAAGACATAAACTAACAGCACATGCATTTTAACAAGCAAACTAGATAGGGGACGACATGAGTGACATTTTACACAGACTGTTTTAAACGTTTGCGGAATTGATACATCGTATACGTGTTCGGTTGCATGTTGATAGTACTTTAACAATTCAGATTTGAATTGGCCTATAGAGAGATTAGGATATCGTAAATATGATGGCAATGAATTGAAAATTCTTGGTGCCCTACAATAGAAGCTATTCTGGAAAGTTAGAGTGTTTACTTTAGGAATATTTAAATTAATTGTATTTGTTTTATCTGTTCGCCTGGTTACACGACTGAAGACTTGACGGAGATGTAAGGATCATTTGAAGCAAATATGGACTTGAAAACGTGCCCAGGTACTCATGCCAGTACGATAGGGGTAACAGTTCTGTTTTCAGAAGTCTACACTTATAGCTATAACGTCAGATCTAAATGGTAATGACAGAATAAACTTAGTAGCACGGCGTTGGACTCTTTCGACGTTGAGAATTAGTGACACAGTTTGCGGAGACCAAACTTGTGAACAGTATGCAAAGTGGCTTCTTACTAAAACTGTGTATAATGCAGTACGAACACGCTGGTCGTGGATATCAAGGGAGGATCTTCTTATAAAACCCATCATTTTGTTAGCTTTAGCTACTACTCCCGATACATGTAAGTTCCACTTAAGGTCAGGAGTGATCAGAACTCCAAGATCTTTCTGAACATCCTCATAGCGCGCGTTAACGCGAAAAGTCATTCCAAACGCATGCTGTATAAATTTAAAGTAAATCATATTCTCGTTTGGCTTGTTACGTTAATTTTTAGGAGGTTTTGCCAACAGGTTCTGACTTTCTCCCATCTCCTACGAATTTATAATTTTGTTTGTTAAATTTATCATGCTTCATCCGATTAACGCGTTTCCTGAACAATTAAACGTTTTCGACACTTCGTGATACTGTTAATGGCAAAACCTTTGATTGGTAGACACAATGATAGTTCGATTTTGGCGGTGAGATTGAAACTAAAATTTACGCCAGCGTGAGCAGTCCGCGACTAGCATTGTTGAAGTTAGACGACAACAAATCGAGGACAACAGAGACAAAGTTGGATTGTTAATCTATAGAAACATTAAGTAGGAACTTATTTAACGCGTTCATGCAGGTTGAGGGGAGGCAAAGAAGTAATCGTTTGTACTAGCTTTCTGGATCGATCACCTAGCTAACACCAAATACAGTATGGTGTTGTGGAGTCTTTACCAGTGGCAGTGGCCTGGCGGATTAAGAAGAAAGGTAGTCACTATAGTCAGAGTTGTGACTGCAAACTGGCACAATGTAAAAATAATAAGTTATTCTGGTAAGTTTTCCTCTATTTGTGCTTTGACGGCTATGCTGTCTCAACGTCTATAAATATCGATATTTAACCACGGTATACAAAACATGCATAGTAGATCGCATCCCCACTATTATAAAATTATCATCACTCATATATACTCTCACGCTATGCGCGCAGTCCCAGTCGCGCAGTCCCAGTCCAAGACTGGGACTGCGCGCAAGCTACTCTCACGCTAGGTTGTGCATGATTACGATGTATTTATGAATGTAAATTAATGTATATATGATAGAAAACATTGTTCATTTATTTGTAAAGCAACCGGTTGAGATTAGAAAATCGAGTCAGTGTCAGTATCTCGTTCAAACTAACAGCCTTTGCCCTGTACTCGTCAATTAAATGTTCTCTCACATCGCCATAAACGCAGCGTGCATGCATTGTAAAATGAATATAGTGAGCATTTTTTCTATTGCCGTTCAATGTTAATGTTTAAACTGCCAGTTTGAAAGTGCACAAATGACAAATCATGACTGACCTGCAAAGATGTAATCCAAGATGCAATCCTGAATGTATCAGCTTGATTTATTAAGCAAAAAGACCAAAAACGTTTGCGCGTATTTGCGTCAACGCGTGCCAAAGCCAAAGGCCACCATATAATCGTCTCACTGAGTCGCTTAAAAAGTGCGCAGACGATCGGAAGGATTATAGTGTGAGAACCTTGGTGGCCATAATGTTGTGAAAACGGAGCAAAATGTGTTGCTTGGCCGAGTGAGCCGAAATATCACGCGGAAGAGTGTATTACAATATATATAATAACCGCTTATTGTTTGAGAATCTTTAATGTAGTTTAATCAAACAACAAACAAGAATATCTGATACTCTGATGAAATGCTTCATTGTTCTTGAAGGAACCTCGCAAACATGATCTTTTCTGCACTGAAGAGGCGTCGATAAAAACATAAATTAGAAACAGTAATTGCATGCATTTAAAAAATGTTAAAACAGAGAAATTCAAACAACGGAATTCGGGAAAGTTTTCAAAGCATATAATTCAGATGTCTTGGCTAAAAACGTTCACCGTAGCTTTCAGCCTTACACTCAGTCTCCACAAGTGATAAGCAAACGAGACAAGCGGGGGCAGTCTTAGTGTTAACTATTCCTAGTTATTATAGAAGAACAAAATAACTACTTACCTCTGCGAGTCAGGTAACACACGTTCATATCCAAGTCTTGGATTTTAGAAATCTCAACAACAGTACTGCTTTGTTCCTCAGAAGCTTTCTTAATTAATCTTGTTGCCTTCCACTCTGAAAACATCTTCATTGGCCATTTATTAACGGGTTGACTTTGGCACGGCATTTTCTAATGGTCTCTTCTCTTCTTCAGCTCCGGGCTTTCTAAATGTTCGCTTCGACGCCATGGCCTACGCCTATGTCCTTCTCACGACCTATGCTTTGAATAAACTCTTAACCCCAAACAACATGCTAATTTTCCTTACACTAATGGGATACAAACATGCAATGGGAATTATCCCATATTAACAAAAAATGAGCAAACAAATTCCACGCTCCCTAGAGGATTTCGTTTTTGAATCTGTATATACTGTATACAGGGTGTATAAAAAAAACGAGACCTTTAGAAATGAACCTATTGTTGTTAAGCACAAGATTTTATGGTCCTGGGAATTTAAAATAGCTTCTAATCGTATGAAGGAGCATAACTGAAAAAATTGTCAAAGTATTAATTAGTCATATCACAGTTCGAATAAAAATGGTTCAACTGACCACAGAGCAACGAGTTTTTACTGTTTTACATTATACCGAGACTCGATGTACTTTCTGAAGAAAAATGTAAAAACTCTAACAATCTCCCATCATGCTTCAACATTCTGGACTCTGCTCAAACCAAATTCCAACTAAAACTACTCAAAGAAGGATACTATATCCATCTTAACAAACCAGAGCTAAACAAACAACAAGATCATATCATTTTAAAATTATCCTTATAACCTATATTAACTTCTATTTTACTTTTTATTTAGTGTACTAATGTTTTACTTAATTAACTCGCATGCCATATATGACGCAATCACGATGATGTCAGCATACCATCGCAAACGTATGCAATTAGATTTTACAAGCAAATCAAAGCAAAATTCCAAAGCGTTGTGTTGTTTTTAAAGATAATATGCCAATTTATAATTACAAGACCATATATATATATATATATATATATATATTCCATGATGTATTGGTATTCCATGAGGCATGTCCGATCGAAACAATCTCTCATTTCGTCCAACCTCAACCTCGTTCCCAGGGTATTTTGCCTCCACGGTGGAAGGTCGGCGAAAATGGCCCTGGGATCGGCTGGTCCATTCTAGAATGCGATTGGCTTGTCATAAAACTCAATTAATTCAGCCGAGTATAATTTATTCATCTAAATCTGAATGCTGTCTTCAAATTTTACAGCAAATTAGAAGTGACAGCTTTCGCTAAATTGGATATATTTAGACGAATATATTTAGACGAATAAATTCTTCATACCTTTCGTAAGAGATAACCATGGATGTATGGTGGATTATTATAAAGCTTGTTAGCTGCTTTTATGCCGACGAATGCTGACATTAACAACTCTGAAGAGCATTGAATATTTCTCAATTATTCAGGTCAACAAAGTAGACAAAGGAAATAGAACAAAGACCACAAAAATTATCATATCTAAACACCCAGAAATTCTGGGTGTCATGTGACCAGCCGATCCAAAGGGCCATTTTCGCTGACCTTCCATCCAACCTCTCGCGGATACTAAAAAAGATCGTCCAGAATATGACTCAGACCTAGTACCTCACGGTCATCTCAACTGCGAGTCTCGAGTATTTCACTGCTCTATATTCCACAGTTTTTTAATTCATCAAGATTAGACAGATTAGTGAACTCTATACATAGGGGTCTTTTATTTCACGACACAATAGTAATTTTTAAGTTAACCTACAATTTTAATTACTATCAAAAGTTATTCATTATAATTACTAAAAGTTCACTACAATTATTACAACAAGGATATCGACCACCAGTCCCACGCGCCAACCAGCCAACGATTCGACTATGAGCTCGATAAGTCCTTCCGTGTACTTGTGAGGAGTTCCAGAGAAACGAAAGCCACTTTGAGTGATACACCGCGTAGTTAGATCACTAGTTACACCCGTAGTTACACCCACTTCAATATAGCGCTACCTCAAACTGGACCCGGCTCGGTTTTAAAGTTGTAACCGATATATTCTTGTTTTGCCTTTGACCACCTTCCCGAACAACGTTTTTCCTCTGCCACTTTCTGAATGTGCCCCGCCTTTTATATCTTCCGTGTTCATCCCTCATCAATAATTTGCATCCAATTTACATAGCAGTATAACCCCCTTCACTACAGTCTACTGAAAGATCTTTTGTGTTTTTTTTGTCATAGCGCAGTACGGGGCTCTACATAGAGTTCACTAATGAATTCAATAAAGTCAATGTCTCCGGCAAATGTGCTAGGCAAAAAACAATTTTATAGTAAAAGTTAAAATTACTTCGTGGTTTCAACTATTCTCTATAATTAAGACGGTTAGATAATGGCCACGAGTGTTCTATGGGATACAGAGTCCCTCGAATAAGTCGACTGCGCATCAAAATGACGTGTTCTGCGTCGGAATAAACTTATTTCAATAGCATAGAGTTTGGCTGCTATTAATAGCTCAAAAAGCGGACAAATAAAAAACAAAATTTGACTCACAAATGATTGCAAATGAGCTATTTCTTTTGTTATGCCGCAAGAATTATGGGTAAAAGCGGACAAACATCGGTACTGACGTCATCTCGACGGAGCGCTATTCATAACATCAGCCTAAAACCACAATGTACATTTGCATTTCTATTTACACTTGCAAATTCGTTATACTAAATTCGCCAGCCTGATGTTATGAATTGAAATAGATTTTATCCCGACGCTAGAACGTGTCAAAATTGATACGCAGTCGACATTATCAGTTTCGGTTTAGCGGTTCGTGCTTGGTGTTGGATCAGGGGAGTGGATAGCGTTGTTCCTGATCCGACAATCATGATCAATCACACACCTGCACCCTTCACATCAATTGGGGATACTCATGGAGTATAGAGGGGATGGGTGGTGGGTCGCCAGAAAAAACTTCGCTTTGTTCGTGCGGTGTTCGACTGAGTAATGAAGTCTTATCGAAACGTGAGCTGCGTTCTTTCTTGGGCACTGTCAACAAAACTGTCATGAGTCATAGGTCCTATTTTCGTTATTGCGAGCTGTATGTGTCCCTCTTTGTTTCACGGTCATGTTATATCTCATTTGCTATTTAATAATAACTATCTCGTCATTGCCGGCGCATAGAAGTCGTAATGAACACACACATACATCTGCAGTTTCGTGCGTTCGACGCATGTGGACCAGCAAATGGTGAATGAAGATTGGTTTATAAACATAAAATTATGCTATAACGAATTATGAAAATAAATAAAGCTAATAAATATATTACAGCGTCTTAATAGCGCTCCGTCGAGATCACGTCAGTACCGATGTTTGTCCGCTTTTACCCATAATTCTTGCGGCCATAACAAAAGAAATAGTTTGTTTGTCCGCTTTTTGAGCTATTAATAGCAGCCAGACTCTACGCTATTCAACGAGACACTGTAACCTCGCGTTTTTGACAACGGTGACATCCCGGCGATCCCGTATGCATGATTTCCGTATATTATTTTAATATTAGTTCATTTGTTCGATTTGAAATACGACTGCTTGCGGACCGCCAGATAAGTCGTTCAATTCAGAAATATTACAAATTTTGAAGTTCGATTTAGCAAAAGTGTAGCTTGAATGGAAAATTTATAACTTCGCGAAGCTTGCTCGTTTCGAGTAAATGTTGTTCGAATTAGATGTATGGCGTTAAAATTTGACAATATAAACGCGCCATGTGAGTTACCGTATGTTATTTTTAATATTAGAAGGCTATATAATGGGCCATATGATCTCCTTGATACATGGTTTAGATTGTTATCGAGTGGAACACGGCAACAAACGACAGTGTCTTAATTCAAGGAGACACTATAACCTTAATGTTTTTGATAACTGTGACATCGGATCCCGCATGATTTCCGCATATATATTGTTTTAATATTAGAAGGGTATTCTTGTTCGTTTGATCGTTTAATTCAGCAAATATTACAAACGTGATGTTCGATTTGGCAAACGTGTCGCTTGCCTTGGCCTGATCAGCTGAACACTGCTTCAACCTCGTACCCACTGCTCCTGTGTCAGTCCCGAGGCAGCAAGACTCCAGTGCTAGTCTTATATTATGCTATAAGGGTATGAGCAACAAAAATCAAAGTTGAAAAACGAGAACCAAAATAAAATAGCATTCGTCATTGTGTTAAAATGATCGTATATATAAGTCGAAAACTCTAAGGATTTCAGATCAAGATACGGATACGCTTTCATACTAATGCCATGGCCCATGTGCTAGTATATGAAAGGAGAAAAAAGAATAATGTGCTACAACCCAGTTAATCGGTTGGAGCAGCCCTACAACTGTATGCACTGCGCTGGAAATCTCTACTAGTGAAAAAGCTTTGCATCAACTAGAATTCCTTTGTATATGAACCGAAGGATCGGGGGCGACAATTAAACGAGACACTTGATATCGTTGTCGAGATAACGTTTATTTCTAAAACATCTCACAATTTTTTACGAGGGTTATATATCAAGAGGTGAAACTACAATCTAAACCTGATGTTTAATCAGCCTGTATAAACATCGAACAAACGCGTCCACCCAGTTCGGAATTTTTGTAACGTTTCACGGACAGATTTTCTTTTTACCTTGGATGATCACGCGGCGCGGAGGACCGCAAGCGATCCAATTGACCGAGGCCATGTAAAGGAATGAGTTATCCCACGTTTCGATGCTTACGGTGAAACCTGATTTGGTCGCTCCTGTAAGTATAGCCCTGACGCGAGTGTTATATCGGTGGTCGGTGTCCAAGGAATTCAAAGCAATCATCACCTTGGGAACAACGTCGAAGCTTATTTTGAATTGTATTGTAAACGACTGTTGTTTTCTTGCCCAACTTTTAGACGAGTAGTCGTAAACTATCGGTTCGTCTCCAATGTCGCCTAAAAGGAAAGTCAGTATGTTTAAATTAAGATTCTATATTAGCTTCACTGACTGGCTTCAGTGCTCACGGTACAAATTAAAAGTTTGGCAAACGATTGAAATGGTCAACTGAACCAGAGTTTCAATTTTAAGGAATTTAAAGGACTGCGCAAATTAACATGCCGTATACCCAGCAAAAGAAGTGGCGTTTCAAGGTTTTTTGAAGGGGTGGACATTCAAATGCCTATGAAATGAAATTAGTATTGCTTCATTTGAAAGAGCGTCAAAACGTAGGACGATATGCAGTTTACCGTTCCTTGGTATCTTTTCTAGTTCCAGAGTTATAAAGATTTAAAGATGTCAAAATCAAGGGAAAATATGGAACAAACAAATTGCTGATTCAGCACAAATTATGACGTCATATTGTAATTTGCATGTTAATTTGGTGAATGTTTAAATGAACTATAGCTAAGTTACTGAGTAACTGAATGTGTCAGAATCAAATGAACCTTTGCACACAAATAGTGCAAGATGAAACACAGTTGATAATGTCACTAATTTTGATGTTTTACAAAATCCGTGCAAGGGGCCTGGGTGCAACAGTGTTATCTGACAACAAAATTAGTGACATTACCAACTGTTGTTGTGAAAGGCGTGATTTTATAATACGGACTGTAGGACTTGTTATTCGCTCAGTAGGTACTAGGTATGTAAGTATTTAGTAAATAAAGTTGACTTTTTGGTTGTATTGAGTCATCTTCAAGAAATTCTCTTGTGAAAATGTTAATTTGTTTCTGTGAACGAGCATTCTAGTTATTTGGTTTGTGGTTTTATGATTATGGCTGACATCAATTTTCAAATATCACTCGCGTACTTTAATTCGTTAAATTGCACTTGCTATCATATGATTACCTATACCAAAACTTACACCTTGAGCCCAGTAGTAACTCCTGTTCACTTTTACAATTATCGTCTTGTTCGATTTCGACATGCGAAATATCATCTTTCTAAATCAAGAGATATATTGTTTATTTGTATTATGAAATAATACTGTTTGTTAAACATAACCAACTTGAGAAAAAAGGAAAAAAGAAAAAAGAAAAGGAAAAATTACAAAAGAAAGAAAAAGGAAAAAAATAAAAAATGTAAAGAAAAATGAAAAAAGAAGGGAAATGAAAAAAGAAAGGAAAAATTACAAAAGAAAGAAAAAGGAAAAAAATAAAAAATGTAAAGAAAAATGAAAAAAGAAGGGAAATGAAAAAAGAAAGGAAAAATTACAAAAGAAAGAAAAAGGAAAAAAATAAAAATGTAAAGAAAAATGAAAAAAGAAAGGAAAAATGAAAAAAGAAAGGAAAATAGGTAGGAACAATGAAAAAAGAGAAAAATGAAAGAGAAAGGTGAAAAAGGGAAAACAAAAACAAAATATAAATGTAATACATGCAATAGAATAAAAAATGGCAAATATAATAGAAGAGAAATGCAACATAATAAAAAAGACTATAGTTAGCTTCCTCCGCAGGCAACTCTGTGGCTTCTTTTCCCGAGTCAAATAGCTTCCAACGCTGTTTTGGCCATTTTTGGCCGAGCCCGCCAGGCCGGGAGGTTGCTGTCCCTTCTTCGACAATCAATCCCTTCACATCCCTATACTGCCCTGCAATCCCAGCCAAAACATTGCTCGCACAGCCTTGGAAGCGATTTGACTCGGAAAAAAAGAAGCCACAGAGTTGCCTGCGAAGGAGGCTAAAATATAGTAACATCTAGTGAGTATAAATTAGATGTTAATTAATCTTCTGAATTCTTTCCAAATTGTTTTCCGATTTACTCTGATAATCTTGTTCGTGTTCGTCTGCGAGTGGCGCGATATTATCCTGACTCTAAACAAGAAATATTCAGTAGGAAAAAGGAAAATGAAAAAGAAAAGAGAAATAAAAAATGAAAGGAAAAATGAAAGAGAAAAGTAAAACGAAAAAGAAACGAAAAATGAAAAAAGGGAAGGAGAAAAGAAAAATTAAATAAAAAATTAAAGGAAAAATGAAAAAGGAGGAAAATGGTAAAATGAAAAAGCGAAAATAAAAATGAAAAAGAAAGGAAAAATGAAAAAAGGGAAGGAGAAATGAAAAAGGAAGGAAGATGGAAAAATGAAAAATAGAAAATAAAAATGAAAAAGAAAGGAAAAATGAAAAAAGGGAAGGAGAAATGAAAAAGGAAGGAAGATGGAAAAATGAAAAATAGAAAATAAAAATGAAAAAGAAAGGAAAAATGAAAAAAGGGAAGGAGAAATGAAAAAGGAAGGAAGATGGAAAAATGAAAAATAGAAAATAAAAATGAAAAAGAAAGGAAAAATGAAAAAAGGGAAGGAGAAATGAAAAAGGAAGGAAGATGGAAAAATGAAAAATAGAAAATAAAAATGAAAAAGAAAGGAAAAATGAAAAAAGGGAAGGAGAAATGAAAAAGGAAGGAAGATGGAAAAATGAAAAATAGAAAATAAAAATGAAAAAGAAAGGAAAAATGAAAAAAGGGAAGGAGAAATGAAAAAGGAAGGAAGATGGAAAAATGAAAAATAGAAAATAAAAATGAAAAAGAAAGGAAAAATGAAAAAAGGGAAGGAGAAATGAAAAAGGAAGGAAGATGGAAAAATGAAAAATAGAAAATAAAAATGAAAAAGAAAGGAAAAATGAAAAAAGGGAAGGAGAAATGAAAAAGGAAGGAAGATGGAAAAATGAAAAATAGAAAATAAAAATGAAAAAGAAAGGAAAAATGAAAAAAGGGAAGGAGAAATGAAAAAGGAAGGAAGATGGAAAAATGAAAAATAGAAAATAAAAATGAAAAAGAAAGGAAAAATGAAAAAAGGGAAGGAGAAATGAAAAAGGAAGGAAGATGGAAAAATGAAAAATAGAAAATAAAAATGAAAAAGAAAGGAAAAATGAAAAAAGGGAAGGAGAAATGAAAAAGGAAGGAAGATGGAAAAATGAAAAATAGAAAATAAAAATGAAAAAGAAAGGAAAAATGAAAAAAGGGAAGGAGAAATGAAAAAGGAAGGAAGATGGAAAAATGAAAAATAGAAAATAAAAATGAAAAAGAAAGGAAAAATGAAAAAAGGGAAGGAGAAATGAAAAAGGAAGGAAGATGGAAAAATGAAAAATAGAAAATAAAAATGAAAAAGAAAGGAAAAATGAAAAAAGGGAAGGAGAAATGAAAAAGGAAGGAAGATGGAAAAATGAAAAATAGAAAATAAAAATGAAAAAGAAAGGAAAAATGAAAAAAGGGAAGGAGAAATGAAAAAGGAAGGAAGATGGAAAAATGAAAAATAGAAAATAAAAATGAAAAAGAAAGGAAAAATGAAAAAAGGGAAGGAGAAATGAAAAAGGAAGGAAGATGGAAAAATGAAAAATAGAAAGGAAAAGTGAAAAAAATGGAGCAAGTAGTGCGATATCATCCTGACTCTATACACAATAAATTATAAGTTTGTACGCGTCTGTTTCATTATTTGCAAACTATCTTTTAGGTATGTGCCAATTTGCAGTGCAAATTGTTTTTGAAATATTTCAGTTTGTTTCGTCTAGAATTTCGTCACTCATTCATATAATGACTTACCGGAGAGGTTTGTCTATCACTTTCATTCTCAAACGAAACCTTTAAAACCAAGAAGTTTGGTGTTGTGGGAGAAACACGCGTACATGTTATTCACAGTTAGTATTTTAATTCATTTCACGAAGACAAAGATAACATTATATAACATATCATTATAACATTATATAACATTATCTGATAAGTCATTATGCAATGTTGTGTGACAAAATTACAGACATTTGCATATCAAACAAACTGAAATATTTCAAAAACAAAGCGAAGAAACGAAAATCTTCAAAAGAATTATAATTATTGTATTAACACACACAAAGGTAGATCGGAGAAAGAACAATTATATAATTTATTATTATTGAAAGTATATATAATTAACCCAACCTGATGAATGTTCTTTAAGAAATCTTTATATTTAGCAATGGTAGGATAGGAATGACACTTGGAAAACTAAAAATTCAATACGATTAGAAACTGAACCGTCATAAAATATTAATTAGTACTGGCTCAGAGGTGTCTAGGGCTTACACACCACTACAATACTGTTAGTTGTTTGAAAGGAATGTTAATTAATTTTATGCCGGTTCAGGGTTTTTTTATACACACTGTATTATTATATCTACCCACCAGAAATTAATGACGTTACAAACTCAAACATTGGATCTAAATAGCTTTGATGGTAGCAAATTAAAGCAAGTAAACTCAGAAAACGTTTGGGAGTGCATAGACAGCCATCTGACTTGTCTGCACGCAGGCTATCCATATTGATGAACTACGAAAAAAGTTAATTCAAAGGATAGCTGTGCTTGGAAGAGTTCATCGATATTTGCCAACTAAATATCGGATCTTGCTGTATAATACAAGTATCAAACCTTTGTTTCAATACTGTTGTACAGTTTGGAGTAATTGTGGTTGTGATGAGCTAGATGAACTTTTCAATCTTCAAAAACGATGTGCTAGAGTTATCTTAGGTACTCCACCTGATACAAGATCTTTAACAAACTTTCAGACATTAAATTGGCTACCAATTGACAAATTTTGCTTTTTAAGTACAGTAAGATAAGTTTATTGTATAAAATTATGGATGGGAGAGCACCTCTTTACTTATGCATGTAATAAACTTGAATCATTTAAATTCCAACATCTTTATAATACTAGATGTAAACTAGTATATCGTCTTCCCAAGCCAAGAACTAATTCTTTAAAAATAACTTTCTTCTATAGTGCTATCAAATCATGGAATTCTCTCCAAGACATTACAAAGGAACAAAAAGCTATCTCGACAATAAAGGCCATTATTTCGAAGGACTTCTTATCTTCGCACACTGTATACGCCTTTGATAACTTCAAGGTGTCACGATTTTATTAGCTAACTTATTGTCTAATATTATGAAATTTTGTATTATTTTTTTTCGTATAATTTGAGGGCCACTAGGGAGAATATATGGTTTATTTTATTGTATTGTATTCCGACAGGTGCTATTACTATGGATGTCGTTGGTCTTAACCGCACAGATCCCACATAACGAAGGGCTTACATGCATGAAAGAAGTTATAGAAGAGTTTTTAAGTAATAATGATTTGGAAGTACCGGCAGATTTGACAGATTTAGCCAAACTAATTTTGGAAAACAATTACTTCGAGTTTGACGAAAGGATTTATCGCCAAAGGTTAGGTACGGCAATGGGAACTAAGTTTGCGCCATCGTTTGCCAATATTTTTATGTCTAAATAAAAATTAGTAAATTCTTTTGTATCTCGGCGACTCAATTTAAGAGACTTTATTAAAATATTCTACTTTATAAACATGTTATATTATTCCTAAACGTTGCATATCTAATAAGGGCCTGTGTATAAATGCCCATGAACTCTTGTAAACTCGTGTTCCTTGACAAAGAGGCTGGACCCGAAACGAAAAAAACCTCTAGGGGTTGCGTGGGGGCTGGGAGTTATTGCGGAACGTACTTTTAGTTTATTTAGGGGGTGTTATGGTGATTTAAAACATTTTGCCTTGTATTTTTTGGAGACCCCCTGATGCTACTAGTGAATTCTATCTGAACCCCCCCCCCCCATCATGTGACATCTTGCAAACAAAGGTAAATTGTTATTACCCCCTTCCCAACTTGCACTTCGGGAAATTTAAAAGCATTGGTCATTACAGTCGGTTTATTGGGCTTTCAGAAAATGTATAGTTTTCGCAACAGTTATGGTTATTTCCCGAGATATCAATAGAACAATTTATACTTCGTTCGTTCGTTCGTTCGTTCGTTCGGAATCAATAGCAAGCATCTACTTCATGTAGGCAGATTTTTAACGAACGCCACAGGCACCACACTTTAGCACTATGTCTGGTTGTAAATTAGTGTTCCTTCATTTGGCAGTTTTAGATGCATTTCCAGCAATTTCAGAAGTGGTAAATTCAAAAATATGTTATATATGGAATGACCTCGGACACCAGCAGGACCGAGCCTCCTATTTCTCCCCTCCCCCTCTCCCAAACGGCAGACGTTTCCCCATAGTTTTCCAAAATCTTTGGTTAGTGGTGGGTTAACTTAATTGAAATGAAGTATCGCAGTTTACTTGAAATAATATCAAATATTCCGAAACGCACCGTTGTTTAAATCAATATCGGCTACACACCCAAAGCACAACCAAATCATATATCAAATATACCACACCCAAAGCTGAATCAAATCATATATCAAATGTACCAAAGCACAACCAAATCACATATAAAATATACCACACCCAAAGCACAATCAAATCATATATCAAATATACCACACCCAAAGCACAACCAAATCACATATCAAATATACCACACCCAAAGCACAACCAAATCACATATCAAATGTACCACACCCACCCAAAGCACAACCAAATCATATATCATATGTACCACACCCAAAGAACAATCAAATCACATATCAAATGTACTGCACACCCAAAGCACAATCGAATCATATATCAAATGTACTGCACACCCAAAGCACAACCAAATCATGTATCAAATGTACCACACCCAAAGCACAACCAAATCATATATCAAATATACCACACCCAAAGCACAACCAAATCATATATCTAATATACCACACCCAAAGCACAATCAAATCATATGTCAAATGTACCACACCCAAAGCACAACCAAATCATATATCTAATATACCACACCCAAAGCACAATCAAATCATATATCAAATATACCACACCCAAAGCACAATCAAATCATATATCAAATGTACCACACCCAAAGCACAACCAAATCATATATCTAATATACCACACCCAAAGCACAATCAAATCATATATCAAATATACCACACCCAAAGCACAATCAAATCATATATCAAATATACCACACCCAAAGCACAATCAAATCATATATCAAATGTACCACACCCTAAGCACAATCAAATCATATATCAAATGTACCACACCAAAATCATATATCAAATGTACCACACCCAAACCGCGAATTTGTATTTTTGAAAGCAAATCGAGGACTGGCGTCGACTGTACGCAAGACCAAAAACCAAACAATGAGATGCTGTGATACATAAAACTAGAAAACACCTACCAGAAGTGTTGTCACACAAAGGCTGAAGAACAGGATTTGCCACAATCGAAACGAAGAACCTGAAACAACACGAAGACAAAGTTGTAAATGACTTGTTGAAGTTCAACCACGCCCTGTTCAGTATAAACACGTTGTGCTGTGTTAGGCAATGTAGAAATACAAATTAAATACTTTAGAAGGCCAATGTACTGCCAAAATAGTGTGTAAGAGGTGGAAGCCCTTTTTCACTCTGCAGACGATTTGTACATCCTATTTATACAGTTAAGCAATGTCTACGATAAAGATTCGCTATTAACGCATGGCATTTTTCGCGTTCTTATCTGTTCTATAAAGCACATGCACTTTGTACACACTTTGACAAAATGGACTTAAATATAGTTTACTTATCAAACAACACGGTATATCTGGCGATATATTGAAACATACACGATTGCCATGCTCTGTCTGTTTTCTTACTCAAGTTAATAGAGGAATTACGAGTTATAAAGATTAATTAATATTAAATTCTATCTGTCAATGATGAACGGAGAAAAATATTTCGGTTTCTACTAACCTGTCATCATTCTTGTGAAGTAAGATTTTCAATAGCTGTTCAGAGAGATGAGTCTAGAGTTGTTTCACTTTGCAAGACCAAACGGCTTCTGAAATCTCATCTGAGTCGGGCGTTATTTTATACTCTAGCCTCATCAGTTGGCAGAACAATACAATTGTAACATATGCATAAAGAGGGAAAACGTATCCGTGACATTGATTGGCCTATTGTCTATATCATAACGTTAATGGTAGTAAATAAATGTTAAATGTGACATACATCTTAGTTATTTCAATATAGTACATTATTTGCTATTCAACCTTTAATGCAAACTCAGAAAATGTTTCTGAGCCTTTTATTTTTGTTTTAAAAATATATCCGTGACCTCGATTGGCCTATTGTCTATATTATAACGTTAATGGAATAGTAAATAAATGTTAAATATTTGCTACACAAGCTTCAATGCATGTTCACACAAATGTTTTTTTACGGGACAACAGGCGATCAGGTTGTAAGTTCGATTCCCATCGGTTGTAAATAAAGCTTGAATATAGCAAATAATTTACCATAGTGATAGTTATCCATGCGGTTATTCAGTTTTGGTAATGGGTTTTATGCTACGGTTCCTCTATTCTTCATATGAAGAAGATACAATCAGCTAATTCTGTATCGCAGCGGTATTTCCGCAGAGGAAATTATTGTCAGCAACGCACAATGTCAAAGTAATTGGACAGAAGTTACTTAAGGTAATCTACCTATACGGGCTTCATCTACACAAGATTTTACAAACGGGTGCAGCCCGAAGTGTTAGCCTACTCCTAAACCCTTGCCATGCGAGTGTTAGATTGATTCCCAGACCCTTCTGTCAATACTAGGCGCACAAAATGGCGTCACCTGGTAAGAGGCAGCAGGCAACTCTTAGATTCATTTGAACTATGCTTGCTGTAGAATTAGATAAAAACGTTTGCCCAAATTGCTGCAAATTGTCTTTCCGAGCTAATCCGTCCCTATACGCGTCTGCCCATCTGCAGTCAGTGTGTCTTTTTTAGCTGAAAGCCATTGCTATAAGTAAACCTTTGTTTAATGCCGGATGTTTTCGCGACAATACTCAGCGTTGAGACTACAAACACATCAGGGGGCGGTTGTCTGGAATAGTCTATCGAGAGATGAAAGAAGTCGTCAGGATGATATTAGATCTTTTAAAAGATTTTTAAATCGTAGTTAGGTTATTAGTCATTAGGTATTATTATGAAAGAAAATTTTAAATTGTAGTTAGCTATTAGGTATATTATTATAAAACGTTGTATTAACTAAGTATTTCATATATTACGTAAATTTTCTATATATTTGTAATTATTTTAAAGTGTACACGGCTCAGTGGAAGACCATGTATTTATGAAGTGCAGATACCGTGCTTTAGATAAAGATTATTTGAATATTCCTTGAAGAATCTTAGAATA
>JAYKKM010000295.1:2755000-3120000 GCA_035772405.1 Chrysogorgia sp. JL179-B06
ACGTGCAAACGCGTCAATTCATTTCAAAACTAATTTATGGAAGCTGGGTTTTAAGCAGACTAAAAGCCTCAACCCAAGTACCTCGCCCTGCGGGATCGGTGCACTCCATTCTCTCAAATAATGGATTGGGTTTGGCCTTTATCTTTACAGATACGTAAATAAATGCATTAAAATATTTTCGCCTATAACGGTAGCTTGTAAATGGTAGTAATTGCTGCGCAGCGATTCATAATTTAAGCCTAGTTTACATTTGTCGTAAGAATCGTAACGCAGCAACATACGCAAGCGCAGTTAGCACTTCATGGTCAATTGAACTCTTTGTTCTTCCTAAATTCAAAGGAGTTCATCTACCATGAAGTGCTTACTGCGCTTGCGTATGTCGCTGCGTTACGATTCTTACGACAAGTGTAAACTAGGCTTCAAGGAGCAAAAAATCGTGACTCAAAAAAATCGTGATTTTCAACAACAATCCTTTGCACAGTCCATATAAAATCGTTTGCACGTGAATCGGGATTCTCTTTCACATTCTCTTTCACTGCTACTCTTGCGTACAATAGCATTGCGCGCTATCCGATTTCCATTACGTTGCGTACTTTGCGTCTCATATATTCGCAGATCGTCCATTTAATCTGTCATCAACTGAATGTCGCGCAGCATGTCTCCTTTGGTTTAACCTTGGTTATATTAAATAACCCCATTAATTGTTAAACACTAACTATAATGTCTCCTCGGGTTTTGGCCGTCTGATAATGGTTAATATTACCATTTGCAAGCTATACCGTTAGGCGTAAAGATTTAAACGCTGTCGCTGCTGTTTACGAGTTTATCGCATATTTTTGGACAGTTCTCACGCTCATAAAACAATAGATACGAAAATAAATGCATTAAAATCTTTTCGCCCGGGAGCTTTTGTGGTCTTTAATTTTAATTACTCCTTGTGCAATACTTATCAATGCCTTTTCTCTAGTTAGTTCCATTAAGGACAAGGTTGATTTTTTAATGAAGTGCTGCAACTGCTGGAATTGTTTGTGACAATTGACAAAAGTCTGGCATAGCTCGCAATGCCGATCGAGTAATGAAAATATGACCTATGACAGTGGGCGAGAAAGAACGCGGCTAACCGCACGAACAAAGCGAAGTTTTTTTCCGCGATTCCAGTCCGCTGCTCTACCAGTTGATTCCACTCTCCTCCGCAGAGGCTTCTTGCGCTTTTTTTAGAGTTCGGGTATTCGCTTGTATTGGGATAAAATGGATAAAAAATTAGCACACTGTTCCCATGTTCCGATGTTCGATCGCCGTTGCAATTTTCCGTTTCGTAAACGGTCGTTGTCACCAGTTACGGTCGATGCCACCATTTCACTGGCGTTTAACGCGTCACACAAACAAAAACTGGATGGGACTTGTGGAAGCTAGCTATTTATAATACTAGCTGCAGGAATTGCTCCGACCTGTCATTTATACATATGACCCGCTATTTACATATTTATCTATATCTAAATAGACCAACGAATACACGGAAACCCATAAGAAAGAATGGTTATGTCTCAAACTCATGTTATAAATATTTTCGCACGATTTATATTACCGGGAGATTGAAAACGTATGAATTCAACACACGATCGAGAATCAGAAATATATTTTAATGCCACAAACAACAAGAATGAGTGCTGAATAAACCTTTACTTTCAAAAAGGTTCGAAGAACCCTAAACACTAACCTTAAAACACAAAACACGTGTGTCGGTTTCAGATTTCTCACTCCGGCTGTAATACAGACATCATTTCTATTATTGAGTCTCCCATTCCGATCTGAGACTTAATTGCTCAATATATCTATATAAAATTACCATAAAATTACAATAATGTGTCGCACAATTCTACCGCATATATGTTGAGATAAATTCTGCGCCGGAGACGATCGCCTCGTGTCATCGATCCACAATTTCTGTTTTGTTTCTGTCTCTCTGCCTCGTGTCATCAGAAATTCGAAACCAGATTTTGGATTTCTGTTCATTGTCTCTGTTTAAACCGAGAAACTACCTGACATATAATACCATCTATGTATCAGCTTCATTCTCTGAGCATAAACAGATTAAATGAGTCATCCAATAATTTCAATATTTGGTTAGCCATTGGCAGTTTATCGTTATCGTTCAGTTTATCGTTATCGTTCATTAAAATCACACAAACAATTGCGCTCAATTCGCCTTCGATTCTCCACATTGCCTTAATTATTAATCCACCCAAAATAACCTCAGGATACCCCCTTCTGTTGCCTTACACGCAAGTCTCGACATCCGGTTGTTCTCAGCACTTACTGTCTATTTTCCATCGATTACTCCCTGTGGTCTTTAATTTTTAACTCCTTGTGCAATACTTATGAATGCCTTTTGTCTAGTTAGTCCATCATTAACTCTTGAAAGCTTTTTGTTCTGTAGTATTTAAATGGTAATTTTTACAGTAAAAATAGGCCAAGTAGACATGTTGATTTTTTAATGAAGTGCTGCAACTGCTGGAATTGTTTGGGTGAAAACCGCAGACAACGCGAGACCGTCCATGACAATTGACAAAAGTCTGCAGAGGCTTGCTCGTTTCAAGTAAATGTTGTTCGAATTAGATGTACGGCGTTCAAAAATGGTCACATTGAATTTTGACATTATAAACGCGCCATATGATTACCGTATGTTATTTTAATATTACAAAGGCTAAGCTATATGATCGCCTTTATGCGTGGTTTATATTCTACATTCTATTTATTTGATCCTCCATGCTACAATAATTATTTCT
The DNA here is from genome assembly GCA_035772405.1 of Chrysogorgia sp. JL179-B06. NCBI lineage: Eukaryota > Metazoa > Cnidaria > Anthozoa > Scleralcyonacea > Chrysogorgiidae > Chrysogorgia > Chrysogorgia sp. JL179-B06. Next base: position 2,757,787 of record JAYKKM010000295.1, read on the forward strand.
CTTGAGTCTTTAGGCCCTCTTTAGAAGGCCTTACAACACAGCTATTTTTTTCCGATTACGTCCACCGTATTTCCAAGGCTATTAGTTACATGTATTACTAGGAGTTCTTGTCAGAAGTGAAATGCTGCCTCGCGACTGACACAGGGGGCAGTGGGTTAGTGGGTATACGAGGTTGCCTGTAGAAGTGTTCAGGATTAGTCCAGCAGAATGATGCTAGAAATTTTCTGTAGTCGCTGCCGTGGTCACGTTATGAAACGAGTGTTATGAACGTTTGAACTGCTTACGAACGTTCGTTACGGTTTTGTACGAAAAAATGGCGGTTGCGCAGTACGAAGACTGGGAAGCGGTTAACGGCGCCAGGAGAAAAAAACGCTGCGGTTTGCGGAAAGACCGACCCCTATAATAGCCCCCCTATATATATATGGCTTTGACAAGTAAAGACAAGGTGCAAGCAATATTGTGTGAATTGTATAGTTGTATAATGAGGTTATTAAATTATAACCAAGGCTAAAAGCAAAGGAGAGCGCGACGAACGCTAACTAGGGGCACTAAGCCGCGGTATTGCAGAATATACACAATATACACCTGTCAATATATAAATAGTGTATATTGTGTATACATAGCCTCCTCCGCAGGCAACTCTCGGGGGATTGGGGCGAGAAAAATATTTTTTTCGCCTTTCCCGCCCCAGTCCCCCCGCGTCTATCCCTGCGGTGATGCCTGCGAAGGAGGCTAGTGTATACATATACTTAACTGTATAAACTCACTTACTACGCACATTATACATGTCTATTGTCAAAACTGTATATACTGTATATATTATCACTTTTGATCAATCTCTAGTCTGTATATAGTGTTTAGTTTAGTTTAGTTTAGTTTAATAAATTTGCCAATATTACATACAAGTCAAACACTGAAACATTTACATACAATAGTTACAAATATGTGGCGTGGAAACAGGACCGAAGTCTCATGTATACATACATATACACTATATACACAAAATATATGTCTATTGTCAAAACGGCCTTGTGATTGTATAAAATAATTACGCCCAGCAATAACAAGAACATGTTATTATAGAAGAACAAAATAAAAAAAATAAATTTCACTGTAGCTTTCAGCCTTACACTCAGTCTCCACAAGTCATAAGCAAACGAGACAAGCGGGGCAGTTTTAGTGTTAACTATTCCTAGTTATTATAGAAGAACAAAATAACTACTTACCTCTGCGAGTCAGGTTACACTCACGTTCATATCCAAGTCTTGGATTTTAGAAATCTCAACAACAGTACTGCTTTGTTCCTCAGAAGCTTTCTTAATTAATCTTGTTGCCTTCCACTCTGAAAACATCTTCATTGGCCATTTATTAACGGGTTGACTTTGGCACGGCATTTTCTAACAGTCTCTTCTCTTCTTCAGCTCTTCTGGGCTTTCTAAATCTTCGCTTCGACGCCATGGCCTACGCCTATGTTCTTCTCCCAAACAACATGCTAATTTTCCTTACACTAATGGGATACAAACATGCAATGGGAATTATCCCATATTAACAAAAAATGAGCAAACAAATTCCACGCTCCCTAGAGGATTTCGTTTTTGAATCTGTATATACTGTATACAGGGTGTATAAAAAAACGAGACCTTTAGAAATTAACCTATTGTTGTTAAGCACAAGATTTTATGCTCCTGGGAATTTAAAATAGCTTCTAATCGTATGAAGGAGCATAACTGTATAACAAATTGTCAAAGTACTAATTAGTCATATCACAGTTCGAATAAAAATGGTTCAACTGACCACAGAGCAACGAGTTTTTACTGTTTTACATTACACCGAGACTCGATGTACTTTCTGAAGAAAAATATAAAAACTCTAACAATTTCCCATCATGCTTCAACATTCTGGACTCTGCTCAAACCAATTATTCCAACTAAAACTCAAAGAAAGGATACTATATCCATCTTAACAAACCAGAGCTAAACAAACAACAAGATCATATAATTTTAAAATTATCCTTATAACCTGTACTAACTTCTATTTTACTTTTTATTTAGTACTTGCCATTCGAAATTCAGCTAATTTAATTCAGCTATTTACTTAATTAACTCGCACGCCATATATGACGCAATCACGATGATGTCAGCATACCATCGCAAACGTATGCAATAGCGTAGAGTCTGGCTGCTATTAATAGCTCAAAATGCGGACAAACAAACCAAATTTGACTCACAAATGATTGCAAATGAGCTATTTCTTTTGTTATGGCCGCAAGAATTATGGGTAAATGCGGACAAACATCGGTACTGACGTCATCTCGACGGAGCGCTATTAGATTTAGAAACTGTCAGAATATGTAATTGCCCGAAGATGGACGTTAGTAACGTCTGAAACATGTCGCAAATAAAAGCAAAATTCCAAAGCGTTGTGTTTTTTTTTTTAAAGATAATATGCCAATTTATAATTACAAGACCATATATATATATATATATATATATATATATATATATTCCATGATGTATTGGTATTCCATGAGGCATGTCCGATCGAAACAATCTCTCATTTCGTCCAACCTCAACCTCGTTCCCAGGGCATTTTGCCTTCACGGTGGAAGGTCGGCGAAAATGGCCCTGGGATCGGCTGGTCCATTCTATAATGCGATTGGCTTGTCATAAAACTCAATTAATTCAGCCGAGTATCTGATTTATTCATCTAAATCTGAATGCTGTCCTCGAATTTTACAGCAAATTAGAAGTGATAGCTTTCGCTAAATTGGATATATGCTTCTTCATACCTTTTGTAAGAGATAACCATGGATGTATGGTGGAATTATTATTAAGCTTGTTAGCTGCTTTTATGCCGACGAATGCTGACATGAACAACTCTGAAGAGCATTGAATATTTGTCAACAAAGTAGACAAAGGCAATGGAACAAAGACCACAACAATTATCATATCCAACCTCTCGGGAAAAAGGCCCTGGGGACGAGGTTGAACACCCAGAAATTCTGGGAGTCATGTGACCAGCCGATCCCAGGTCCATTTTCGCCGACCTTCCACCGGGTCCAACCTCTCGCGGATACTAAAAAAGATCGTCCAGAAGATGACTCAGACCTAGTACCTCACGGCTCACGGTCACCTCAACTGCGCGAGTCTCTAGTATTTCACTGCTCTATATTCTATGTGACTCTACATAGAGTCCACGTGACGAATCTATATTCGTCGACGTGGGTCTTTTATTTCACGACACAAAATTATTTTTTAAGTTATACCTACAATTTTAATTACTATCAAAAGTTATTCATTATAATTACTAAAAGTTCACTACAATTATTACAACAAGGATATCGACCACCAGTCCATCGCCCCTCCAGTCCCACGCGCCAACTAGCCAACGATTACCACATGTACACCTGCTGTGCACCCTTCACATTAGTTGGGACGCTGATGGAGTATATAACGGCATATATAGAGGGGGATGGGTGGTGGGTCGCCAGAAAAAACTTCGCTTTGTTCGTGCGGTGTTGGACTGAGTAATAATGTTTTATCGAAACGTGAGCCGCATTCTTTCTTGCGCACTGTCCTGTTTCCTCGGAGGGTATATTATACTACATAGTCAAAGGTCATATTCATCATTATTTTTATCATTTTTTTTTCTCTTTGTTTCACGGTCATGTTATATCTCATGGAGGTTGTGATGAACACACATGCACACTATGCATCTGCAGTTTCGTGTCACTAGCGTTTCCGATTACCGCACTGTCCTCCTTTGCTTTTAACCTTGGCTATATTTAATTGGGGCGAGCCCCTTAGTTGTGGTATCAAGGGCGGCTCTGATCGTACGGGTACGTCCGTACGTGCACGCCATTCGTACCTCTTCTCCGCTCGGACATTTTTACATCTACTTCACCGGTACTTTTCTGATACAATAAACATGGACGAATCAGTAGAAACAAGAAGGCAGCGAAGAAATGAAAGAGAACGGCAGCAGACGGCAGACGAGACAGCAGAGGAAAGGGAAGTAAGGTTATCGAGACGAAGGCAAACAGACACAAGAGGAGCTCCAGCTGTATATTATCAACAGCATCTACAAAATATATTTACAACTCGTACGACTCGTATATAGTGCCTTAACAACTCGTACGTCTATGGTTGTAAACGCCAATTATGCGTATAAACTATGACAATAACAATGTTATTGCCTCGTTCTTTAAAAACCTCATTGGACTTATAAACGCCAATGATGGGCATAAACTATGACAATAACAATGTTATTGCCTCGTTCTTTAACTTATACAGACATAAAGCTCGCCCCATGATGCTTTGCATCTCCCTAGTAACCTTATTATACAACTGTACTCCGAGTAATCAAATGTAAGTGCGTTTAATTCAACGTATATGGACCAGCAAATGGTGAATGAAGATTGGTTTATTATAAGTAATACAATGGTTTTTAAGAATATAGTGATTAAATCTCCCGCAAACCGAGGAATGTTTGTGAAAGTCCCGAGGGAAAGCATGAGGGCGAAGCCCGAAGGCGTCCCGAGGGACTTTCACAAACATTCCGCGGTTTGCGGGAGATTTGATCACTATATTCTTAAAAAACATTGTATTAGTTTGTAATACCATGATGACCGAGGTGAAACTAGTGTTTTCATTGTACAAAACTAATTGATAGTAGGAGTATTGTGTAATACAATGCATGATCAGTGATTATTCAACAATTTTCCATTGTAGGAAATTAATATAATTGTGTGAAATGTTTAGTGAAAAGTGAATATTAATAAGTCGACTAATTAACACTTTATCTTACTGTCATTAACATTGTAGTGTAATTATTTTGTTTGTTGTGTAAAACGTATTAACAAAACTCTTTGTCGTGTCTTTGAATTTTGGCTCATGAATTTTAATCAGGGAGAAATTAGAAATCTGCCCGGCTTTGCCGGGAGATTTAGAGATCTCCCCGCTAAAGCCGGGAATATCGTGATTAAACCACCCGGCGAGAACAAAAGAACCCGAGGTCATCATGGTATTATAAACATAAAATTATGCTGTAACGATTTGTGAAAATAAATAAAGCTAATAAATATATTACAGCGTCTTAATTCAAGGAGACACTGTAACCTCGATGTATTTGACAACATTGACATTGCGATGATCCCGCATGCATGATTTCCGTATGTTATTTTAATATTAGAAGGGTATCCCCGTTCATTTGTTCGATTTGAAATAGGACTGCTTGCGGACCGCCAGATAAGTCGTTCAATTCATAAATATTACAAACGTGAAGTTCGATTTGGCAAAAGTGTCGCTTGAATGGAAAAATTATAACTTCGCGAGGCTTGCTCGTTTCGAGTAAATGTTGTTCGAATTAGATCATTTATGGCGTTCAAATGGTCATATTGAATTTTGACATTATAAATTAAAACGCGCCATGTGATTACCGTATGTTATTTTTAATATTATAGAAGGCTATAATGGGCTACCATCGCCTTGATACATGTTTTAGATTGTTATCGAGTGGAACACTGCAACAAACGACAGTGTCTTAATTCAAGGAGACACTACAACCTCAATGTTTTTGACAACTGTGACATCGGATCCCGCATGATTTCCGTATATATGTTTTAATATATTAGAAGGATATTCCCGTTCGTTTGATCGTTTAATTCAGCAAATATTACAAACGTGATGTTCGATTTGCCGGCAAAAGTGTCGCTTGCATTGCATCTCGTACCCACTGCTCCTTGGCAGCAAGACTCCAGTCCAAGTGCTTATATTATGCTATAAGGGTGTGAGCAACAAAAAGTTGAAAACGAGAACCAAAATAAAATAGCATTCGTCATTGTGTTAAAATGATCGTATATACGTATATAAGTCAAAAACTAACTCTAAGGACTTCAGATCAAGATACGGATGCGCTTTCATACAGGTCCTGTAACACGGTGCAATTTTTCATGCAATTTGTCTCACAACGCCGTTGAGAAACAAGTTACACGGTAAAATCGATGCAAGACAAGCAGGGGCGTACCGTGCGGGGTGTGTGTGTGCGTGTGGGGGGGGGGGGGGGGGGGGGGGGGGGGGGGGGGGGGGGGGTGTGTGTGGGGTGTGTGACACCCCCACTTTTCACTGAATTGGACGGTAAAACGCGGAGTCGGTCGGTAAAGCCTGGCGTCGTCGGTAAAAACGATTGGTCAGACCGGAAGTTGGGAAAACCTTGTAATAGTTAAGGCTGTCGGTAAACTGTTCGTCATATTAGATCGTTGGTAAAATTGACTTCATCGACTGTTTAAACTTTGTCGGTTGTATAAAATTCGATTTATATGAAATGTAATATTGTTACCATTGCATGGGTTAATGTTAAATTAATATTCCTCCCATTTCCCGATTTCCGAGCCAACCTAGTACCCAGTACCCATACAATGTAACTGTTATCGGTACGTACAAGGCAATGGAAGAAAATCTGCGCCCACGTGTTCGTCGGTAAAACTAAGACGATACACCCCCCATACAAAATGGTCACGGTACGCCACTGAAGACAAGTTGCACAAATCGTTGCACCAAGTAGAATCGGGTTCTACTTTCTGCAACGATTGAACATTTTTTCAGCGTTGCATCGTGTAACACCCTTCCAGCAACTTGTCTCGCAATGTTTCCATAACAACGACTGCGAACGCATGCGCGTCGTCCAGTGTTCTCGCAAAACAAAATGGCTTTTATCGAAAAAAATGCTTTTATCGAAAAAGATGCACAAACGCGTTGCAGCGGTGTGTAACACTCCTCACCTTGCAACTGTAACGCCGCACGGCAAATCATCATTGCGAGACAAGTTGCATGGAAAATTGCACCGTTGTAACAAACAGGGCCTTAAATTAATGCCATATGTGCTAGAACCCAACCTCGTACCCAGGGCATTTTGCCTCCGCGGCGGAAGCTAGTCGGCGAAAATGGGTGTTTCTGGGTGTTTAGATATGATAATTTTTGTGGTCTTTGTTCCATTTCCTTTGTCTACTTTGTTGACATGAATAATTGAGAAATATTCAATGCTCTTCAGAGTTGTTCATGTCAGCATTCGTTAGCATAAAAGCAGCTAACAAGCTTAATAATACACCATACATCCATGGTTATCTCTTACAAAAGGTATGAAGAAGCATATATCCAATTTAGCGAAAGCTATCACTTCTAATTTGCTGTAGACAGCATTCAGGTTTATATAGATGAATAAATTATACTCGGCTGAATTAATTGAGTTTTATGACAAGCAAATCGCATTATAGAATGGACCAGCCGATCCCAGGGCCATTTTCGCCGACCTTCCGCCGTGGAGGCAAAATGCCCTGGGAACGAGGTTGGCTAGAACCCAGTTAATCGGTTCGAGCAGCACTACAACTGCTTTGCATCAACTAGAATTCCTTTATATATGAACCGAAGAGTGCGACAATTAAATGAGACACTTGATATTGTTGTCGAGATCACGTTTATTTGTAAAACATATAACATCCAACAAACTTACACCGCCCAGTTCGGGAATTTTTGTAACGTTTTACACAGATTTACTATCTATCGTGACGGATAAGACCTCGCGGCGCGGAGGACCGCAAGCGATCCAATTCACCTGGGCCATGTAAACGATTGAGTCATGCCACGATTTGATGTGTAGGTTGAAACCGTCTTTGGTCACGTCATTAGCAAAAGTTTTGATGCGAAGGTTACGGGCGTTGGCGGCGTCCAACGCAACCAAGCTAAGCAGCACATCGGGAACATCCAAGAATGGCAACTTGAATTTTACTGCAAACATTTGATCCTTCTGTTGTTGTGTTCTGCATTGTTTACTCCAGCAGTCGAATTTTATCAGTTTGTCTCCAATCTCGCCTAAAAGGAAAGTCAGTATGTTTAAATTAAGATAAGATTCTATACTAGCTTGACTGACTGACTCCAATGCTCTTGGTACAAATTAAACGTTTGCCCAGAAAATGTGTGATGCCCGGGGAGTGGCGTTTCAAGGTTTTTTGAAGGGGTGGACATTAAAATGACTATGAAATGAAATGTTTATTGCTTCATTTGAAAGAGCGTCAAAAAGTAAGACGATATACAGTTTGACGATACGTGGACGATCGTCAAGCTCATATATCTTCAGAAAAATGATTCTGAGTCCCGTACAGGAATCGAACCTGTAACCTTCTAATTGCCGGTGAGACGTTCTAACCATTGAGCTAACGAGAATCAGATGGAGAACGAAGGTGGTTCGATTGATATATGTACTGCCTATGCGGTCGTCACTATATATCGGTAATGGTGACTGCCGCATAGGCAGTACATATATCAATTGAACCAGTACATCATTGTAACCTTCGCTCTTCATCTGATTCTCGGTGGCTCAATGGTTAGAGCGTCTCACCGGCAATCAGAATGTTACAGGTTCGATTCCTGTACGGGACTCAGAATCATTTTTCTGACCTGATATGAGCTTGACGATCGTCCACGTATCGTCTGTCTACTCCAAGCTCTCCCACATTCACTACAACATTGTGTATATTAATGATATGCAGTTTACCATTCCTTGATATCTTTTCTAGTTCCAGAGTTATAAAGATTTAAAGATGTCAAAATCAAAGGGAAAATATGGCACAAACAAATTGCTGATTCAGCACAAATTATGACATGAGCAACCGCCCCACCACCTGTCGTCAAATCGCTAATTTGTCGGAAATTTTCACTTTTTGTCGGAATTTTGGAAATACTCAAATCCTGTGTCGGACCTCTACTCAGAGTCTTAATTGAGGAGAAAGTGCTGCCTTTGCAATAATACCAGCAAATAGGTAAAACTTTCGGGTCTTCTCGGATAACGACCTTAAATCGTAGGCCCTCGGAACCCCAACCAATTGGGATTCTAGCCTGTTGGGGTATTCCGTTCAGCTATAAGAGACTAAGAGAGTACGACTGCAGCCAAACCAAATCAATAAACGTTGAAATAGCGATCGAAATAGTCGAAAAGTCTAAAAAGAGTGAAGATTGAATGCCTGTCCAGTATTCGACAGCGACTACAGGCGCAAAAAAGGTTAAAAACATTTTTAGTTTCTTTATTTGTCCATTTTTGTGTTAAACTTGTCGGAACTTTAGGAGGCTTTGCCCCACCACCGAAAAAGGCGAATTTCCGCCACTGCTTGCTATCATATGATCACCTATACCAGAACTTACATGTTGAGCCCAGTAGTAACTCAGAGTCACGTTTAAAATTATCGTCTTGTTCGATTTCGACATGCGCAATATCATATTTCTAAATCAAGAGATATATTGTTTATTTGTATTATGAAATAATACTGTTTGCTAAACATAACCAACTTGAGAAAAAAGGAATAATGAAAAAAAAAGGAAAAATGAAAAAACAAAAGGAAAAATGAAAAAGTAGGGAAAAAGGAAAAATAAAAAATGTTAAGAAAATGAAAAAAAGGAAAATTAGAAAATAAAGGAAAAAAGAAAAAAGAAGGGAAATGGGAAAATGAAAAAGGAAGGAAAAATGAAAAAGGAAGGAAAAATGGAAAAAAATGAAAATAGGTAGCAACAATGATAAAAGAGAAAAATGAAAAAGAGAAAGGTGAAACAGGGTAAATAAAAACAAAATATAAATGTAATACATGCAATAGAATAAAAATGTGTAAATACAATGGAAGAGAAATGCAACAAAATAAAAGAGAGAAAAAAGGCCATTTTTAAAACATAGTTAGCCTCCTTCGCATGCAACTCTGTATGGCTTCTTTTTCCTGAGTCAAATAGCTTCCAATTACGTTGTTTTGGCCATTTTTGGCCGAGCCCGCCAGGCCTGAGATGTTGCTGTCCCCTCTTCGTCAATCAATCCCTTCACAATCCCTATACTTCCTTACAATCCCAGCCAAAACATTGCTCGCACAGCCTTGGAAGCGATTTGACTCGAAAAAAAGAAGCCACAGAGTTGCCTGCGAACATAGTCAATCGAGATATGGCCTGGAAACTCAGCTAAAGTCTTCGTTCTATCTTTTTGTTCGTCTTTATGCAATTTTGTGCACGGTCACTGAACCCATTGTATTTTAGTATAATGAAGCAATTATCCAATAGAATCGCTTGGGTTTAATCGCTCAACCGTGTTGTTTAAATATTAATAAACCTAACGTGCACGGTGTATTGCAAGGTACGGTTCAACATCAAAACGTAGCTCATTATAGTCGCTTTGAAGTTTGTCCAATTTCCAGACCATATCTCGATTGACTATGCTGCGAAGGAGGCTAAAATATAGTAACATCTAGTGACTATAAATTAGATGTTAAATTAACCTTCTGAATGCTTTCCACATCGTTTTCCGATTCACTCTGATAATCTTGTTCTTGTTCGTCTGCGAGAGGCGCGATATCATCCTGACTCTAAACAAGAAATATTCAGTAGGAAAAGGAAAAAGAAAAAGAAAGAAAAATTAAAAACGAAAGGAAAAATGAAAGAACAAAAATGAAAAAGAAAAGAAAAGAAAAGAGAAATAAAAAATGAAAGGAAAAATGAAAAAGAGAAAAAGAAAACGAAAAAATTTCCAACATCTTCCAGAGATTTAAGCAGTCACTAATAAAACTTTCAGGTATGTTTATCATAGAGTGGGTAGTAATTTGTCGTCTTGTTTCCATGACAACAAGATCACGCGACGTACTTGGCGGCCATGTTGGATAAAAAAATAAATGCTTCTTGAGGCACGCAAAGATATAGAAATTAAACAAATAAACAGACGAAGTTGATGCAAATATTGATCTAGTTGACCAAGTGGGAAGATTATATAACTTTAAGATTTACAAAATTTTGGTGAAAGATTAGTTCCTCTTATTATTTGTAATTTCTTTTATATTTTCGTTTATGAAATTGTTAATGAAATTTATGAAATTATATATTTTTATGAAATATCTTTCAAATTAGCATGATAAATTCGATTGGAGTTTACATCAAATTAGGCAGTTTGTGTGATAAATTTCAGTGTCTTTCGTCTTTCTATGTAGTCAAGAAGTTTCTAGATTAGGTATATATATATATATATCCAGCGTTGTCAGGGGTAAGGAATATTATTGATTCTATCTGGCCTATTTTGCATGCTTCGGATGACATGAAGGAAATCTTTGGGGATAAGCCTATGATTGCATATAGGAGGCCAAAAAATGTTAAAGTGCCTATATCACCTGTGGGATCTTTACATATTTATAGTAATTGGAACATTCAAAGAAGATTTGTAATATATCTTCTCAGGCGAAAATTTCATCTTCATGGACTTTTTTGCAGTTAAAGTTACCGGATATGACATCAAAGGAGGAATTTTTGAAGCAAGAAACAAAAGAAAACTGATTTGCAATTCCTCCTTTGATGTCATATCCGGTAACTTTAACTGCAAAAAAGTCCATGAAGATGAAATTTTCGCCTGAGAAGATATAGTACAAATCTTCTTAGAATGTTCCAATTACTATAAATATGTAAAGATCCCACAAGTGATATAGGCACTTTAAGGATGTTTTGGTTAGAGCAAAATTGAAAGGTGAAAATTCAGATGTAAGGGATAAAGGTATGAAAAAATGCGGTAAGTCTCGCTGTCAAATTTGTAAATATGTTGATGAAGGATGTAACTTTGCAGGGGCGGGTAATACATACTTCATCAATTACGCGTTTGATTGCGATTCAGTTGGAGTTATTTATCTTATAATATGTAAGAAATGTGCTAAGATTTATGTGGGAAGCACGATTACATCATTTAGGAAAAGATTTAATAACCATAAGAGTAGTTTGAATAGGTTCGGCAAGGGTTGTAGGGGAATAGCAGGTGAGCATTTGTATGCACATTTTTTTGAAAGTGGACATAATGGATTGGAAGATGTTAAAATTAAAATAATTGACAAAACAAATTTAAATGATCCGACAACAAGGGAGGGATTCTGGGCATACAAGTTAGATTCATTTATACCTCGGGGACTTAATATTAGGGATTTTTTGTAAAATAGGTGCATTTTTAATTAGATCGTAGAGTATATATTAGCGCTTCAACAATCTGTGTACTCATATCTTGACAAAGGGGCTTGCCCCGAAACGTTGATGTTTAAATAAAGTTTTAAAGTTTTTATCCCTGATGTTTTTTATATATATATATATATATATATATATATATATATATATATATATATATATATATATATATATAATATATATATATATTATATATATATATATATATATATATATATATATATATATATATATATATATAGAGAGAGAGATAGCGGTCGCTGATCCATCGATTGAAACTAGATTTATCCATCATAATCCTTCTAAGTTGAATTTTGTCTACATCTATCAAGTTCTCCAATTCTTTCCATCTGTCCTATTTTGTGTGTTGGTTTAATTCCGTATTACAGCGTTGGGGAAGCGATCTATAACTCCGCTAAGCTGTATATCACGAGTCGCGTATATTAAATCGCCTTGCCTCAATCTCCTCAATCTCAAAATCGGGACCACATGAGATGCAAACGTTTCCGTGAATAATGTTGACAGCCGCATGACAGCGTCATGAAGTTAAAGGAACAATTCTGTTTGTAGTGCCTATAGTATAACTTTTAAAATGATAAAGTAACTTCTTTTGAAGATTTTTGCTTTTTCACTTTGTTTTTGAAATATTTCAGTTTGTTTCGTCTGGAATTTCGTCACTCATTCATAATGACTTACCCCAGAGACTAGAGGTTTGTCTATCACTTTCATTCTCAAACGAAACCTTTAAAACCAAGAAGTTTGGTGTTGTGGGAGAAACACGCGCACATGCTATTCACAGTTAGTGTTTTAATTCATTTCATGAAGACAAAGATATATAACATTATCTGATAAGTCATTATGCAATGTTGTGTGACAAAATTACAGACAATTTGCATATCAAACAAACTGAAATATTTCAAAAACTAAGCGAAGAAACGAAAATCTTCAAAAGAATTATAATTATCGTATTAACACACACAAAGGTAGATCAGAGAAAGAACAATATCATTTTGTCATTATTGAAAGTATACATAATTAACCTAACCTGATCAATGTTCCCCAAGAAATCTTCATAGTCATCAATGGTAGGATAGGAATGACACTTGGAAAACTAAAAATTCAATACGAGGTGAATGAGAAAATGAACCGGCATAAAATATTAATTAGTATTGGCTCAGAGGTGTCTAGGGCTTACAAACCACTACAATACTGTTAGTTGTTTGAAAGGAATGTTAATTAATTTTATGCCGATTCAGGGTTTTTTTATACGCACTGTATTATTATATCTACCCGCCAGAAATTAATGACGTTACAAACTCAAACATTGGATCTTAGCTTTGATGATAGCAAAATTAAAGCAAGTAAACTCAGAAAAACGTTTAGGAGTGCATAGACAGCCATCTGACTTGGTCCACTATACGAAAAAAGTTAATTCAAAGGATAGCTGTGCTTGGAAGAATTCGTCGATATTTGCCAACTAAATATCGGATCTTGCTGTATAATACAAGTATCAAACCTTTATTTCAATACTGTTGTACAGTTTGGAGTAATTGTGGTTGTGATGAGCTAGATGAACTTTTCAAGCTTCAAAAACGATGTGCTAGACTTATCTTAGGTACTCCACCTGATACAAGATCTTTAACAAATTTTCAGACATTAAATTAGCTACACCAATTGACAAATTTTGCTTTTTATGTAAGATAAGTTTATTGTATAAAATTATGGATGGGAGAGCACCTCTTTACTTATGTAATAAACTTGAATCATTTAAATTCCAACATCTTTATAATACTAGATGTAAACTTGTATATCGTCTTCCCAAGCCAAGAAATAATTATTTAAAAATAACTTTCTTCTATAGTGCTATCAAGTCATGGAATTCTCTCCAAGACATTACAAAGGAACAAAAAACTATCTCGTCAATAAAGGCCATTAATAAATCATATATCAAATGCATCACACCCAAAGCATAATCAAATCATATATCAAATGTACCACACCCAAAACACAATCAAATCATATATCAAATGTACACCCAAAGCACAATCAAATCATATACCAAAAGCACAATCAAATCATATATCAAATGTACCACACCCAAATCATAATCAAATCATATATCAAATGTACCACACCCAAAGCATAATCAAATCATATGCCAAAAGCACAATCAAATCATATATCAAATGTACCACACACAAAGCATTATCAAATCATATATACACCCAAAGCACTTATGAAGGAAAAAAGCTTTCATCGCAAACTCCCTATCATCATTACTGGGTTGAAGACTGAATGAAGATATTTTGAAAAGTCGAAAATCTCTCGCAATCAAATCATATATCAAATGTACCACACCCAAAGCATAATCAAATATACACCCAAAACACAATCAAATCATATATAAAATGTACCACACCCAAAGCACAATCAAATCAAATATCAAATGTACCACACCCAAAACACAATCAAATCATATATCAAATGTACGGTGTACCACACCCAAAACATAATCAAATCAAATGTACTGCACCCAAAGCATAATCAAATCATATATCAAATGTACCACACCCAAAGCACAATCAAATCATATATAAAATGTACCACACCCAAAGCACAATCAAATCATATATCAAATGTACCACACCCAAAACACAATCAAATCATATATCAAATGTACCACACCCAAAGCACAATCAAATCAAATATCAAATGTACCACACCCAAAACACAATCAAATCATATACCAAATGTACCACACCCAAAGCACAATCAAATCATATATCAAATGTACCACACCCAAACCACAATCAAATCATATATCAAATGTACCACACCCAAACCACAATCAAATCATAAGTCAAATGTACCACACCCAAACCGCGAATTGCATCGCGGTACGCAAGACCAAAAACCAAAAAATTACATGCTCTGATACATAAAACTAGAAAACACCTACCAGAAGTGTTGTCACACAAAGGCTGAAGAACAACATTTGCCACAATCGAAACGTAGAACCTGAAACAACATAAAGACAAAGTTGTAAATGACTTATTGTAGTTCAACCACGCCCTGTTCAGTATAAACACGTTGTACTGTGTAAGCAATGTAGAAATACAAATTAAATACTTTAGAAGGTTAATGTACTGACAAAATAGTGTCTAAGAGGTCTAACGTTTCGAGTGGAAGCCCTTTTTCACTCTGCAGACGATTTGTACATCCTATACGGTTAAGCAATGTCTACGATAAAGATGCGTTAATGTATGGCATTTTGGCGCGTTCTTATCTGTTCTATAAGGCTCACGCACTTTGTATACAGTTTGACAAAATGGACTTAAAAAGTCTTAAATATAGTTTACTTATCAAACAACACGGTATATCTGGCGATCATATTGAAACATACACAATTGCTTGCTCTGTCTGTTTTCTTACTCAAATTAATAGAGGAATTACAAGTTATAAAGATTAATTAATATTAAATTCTATCTGTCAATGATGAACGGAGAACAATATTTCGGATTCCACTAACCTGTCATTCTTGTGAAGTAAGATTTTCAATAGCTGTTCAGAGAGATGAGTCTAGAGTTGTTTCACTTTGCAAGATCAAACGGCTTCTGAAATCTCATCCGAGTTGGGCGTTATTTTATACTCTAGCCTCACCAGTTGGCAGAACAATACAATTGTAAGATGTGCATAAAGAGGGAAAATATATTCGTGACCTTGATTGGCCTATTGGCTATATTATTAACGTTAATGGAATAGCAATAATTTACTATAGTGATAATTATTCATGAGGTTATTCAGTTTTGGTAAGTGTTTTTATGCTCCGGTTCCGCTATTCTTCATAATCTAATTGTTGTGTCGTTGCGGTATTTCCGCACCGGAAATTATAGTTTGGCCTATTGTCTATATATTATAACGTTAATGGGAATCGAATAGTAAATAAATATTAAATGTGACATATATCTTAGTTATTTCAATATAGTACATTATTTGCTACTCAAGCTTTAATGCGAACTCAGAAAAATGTTTCAGTAAGCCTTTTATTTTTGTTTTAAAAATATATCCGTGACCTCGATTGGCCTATTGTCTATATTATAACGTTAATAGAATAGTAAATAAATGTTAAATTATTTGCTACACAAACTTTAATGCATGCTCAGAAAAATGTGTCTGAGCCTTTTAGTTTTTACGGGACAACCGGCGATCAGAGTTAGAGTTAGTTAGAGTTTATTAAAACATATACAATTTATGAGTTGGTAATTTAACTTCGGAGTATAGGTTAAGACATGCCCGGTGACGACGTGTATATAATGATGAAAGTCCTGTTTTAATTAATTTAGATTCATAGGATTTTCCAGGGTAGATGATGGAGAGAACTCTCTTCCGAACATATTCGATGGCATTGTCAAGATAGGGAGTGCAGGTGTGTCACCGTGCTGAGATTGTATATTCACTTGAGTGCGCATGCTTAGTTGTGAACATGGAAGTTGAGAACTTGTAGAGTGTAGACTTAACAAACAATAAACAAGTTTATTTAATGAACACAATTATCCGCCAGAAAGGTTTCCTGGATTATATCTACCGACATATCTTCTTCAAAAGTACGATGTATGCAAATTATGAGCAATCTTGGCACAGGAGATATTTATTACAAGCCCAAACGGTCAGTGCGCATGTCCAGGACAATCTCAGACACCGGAGGCCGGAGCGCTCCTGGAGCTCTGGCGTTTCATTGTGCAGACAGGCCGGAGTCGGAGTTGGGTTGTTTTCTTCCCGCTCTGGCTGGAAAAATCAGAATGACAAAAAATATGACAATCAACTTAGCTTTGTTCACAAATAATGGCAACATTGAATTTGCAGAATGTGCATATGATCTGAAGTCTTGTCTGTTGAGTCAAACCATTTCAGCTATACCGCAAACAGCCAAATTAACAGAGACGGCAAGTTAATACTCAGGAATTATTGGATTATTGATATCGCCACAAAAACGAATGGCCTGCTTTGACGCGCGTCTAGCTCTCTCGTATCTTTCTTGTCCACCATCCTCTGTCACTACTCAGTGATCTCATCGTTGACGGGGAACATCGTCTCAAAGATGATCAGTTAGCTGATCAGGTTGCAGGTTCGATTCCCATCGGTTGTAAATAAAGCTTGAATATAGCAAATAATTTACTATAGTGATAGTTAGCCATGCGGCTGTTCTGTTTTGTTAATTGGTTTTATGCTGCGCGGTTCCTCTATTCTTCTTATGAAGATGTAATCTAATTCTTCTTATTAAGCCACCCACATGCACTGTGTGTGTTTTTTTTTAGCTGAAAGCCATTCTTTGTTTAAGCCCGGTTTCCATATGATAGCAATGATCGTGCAAGGATCGCAGAAATAAAGAGTTCTGAGATCATTGCGATCCTTGCGATCATATGGAAACCATAAACCTGGCGATCATTGCGATCGTTGCGAATATATACGGTAGAAAAATTTCTATCTCTGCGATCGTTGCGATCGAAGCCCGATTTCTATATGAATGCAACGATCGCAAGGATTGCAACGAGTCGACGATCGTTGCGATCCTTGCGATCATATCAGGAAACTGGGCTTTAATGGCCGAATGTTTACGCGACAAAACTCAGCGGTGAGACTACAAACAACGCGCAGATTAACACGCACTGATGCTGAACTAAAAATCAACATTCATTGCGCAGTCATGGTGAAAGCGCGACGGTGCGGTAATCGGAACGCTAGGGCACGAACCTGCAGATGTATGTGTGTATTAGCCTCCTCCGCAGGATTCAGTTTAGTTGTTCAGTTAATAAATATCATCTGTGTTATCACTGCGTCTTGCAAATCTTTATTGATTTAGCTTCGTCTTGATGCGATCTGTGTTTATTAACTTTCAATTAAACTGCGTCTTGACTGTGCTATAGTGTGCTAACATGAAAATCATTCCCGATTGAACTTGCGGCTATTACCCGGAAGCACATTGCCGGTTTAGACTGAACAAATCGAGATTTTTCCTGGTATAACCAATATATATCATATTACCATATCTATATCATATTACATATGTATATCATATTACCAAATCTATTATACACGAGGACTACAACAATGCCTCCTCGGGTTTTGGCCCTCTGGCCCTGGGGCCAAAACCCTGAACTGGTATATGCAGATATAGATTTTCCCAACTGCTGCCTGCAGTACAGATGTCTCTACGGTGAGTCATATACTGAATAACCTTAGTCGCTCTGCAGCCTGATCTGATTCTTAGTATATAGTGAAGACAGCGTTAGAAAGACAGACAGGGTTAAAAACCAATTTAATATTACCATTTGCAAGCTACCGTTAGGCGTGAAGATTTAAACGCAGTCGCTGCTGTTCAAGAGTTTATCACAGATTTTTGGACAGTTCTCACGCTCATAAAACAATAGATACGTAAATAAATGCATTAAAATATTTTCGCCTTAAAGGGAGCTTTCAGCTATAGTCTATTTCCGTCGATTACTCCCTGTGGTCTTTAATTTTAACTCCTTGTGCAATACTTATCAATGCCTTTTGTCTAGTTGGTCATTAACTCTTGAAAGCTTTAATTACTTATTTGTACAATGAGATAGATTCGTTGATCAGTTAGCTGATCTGACTGAGTAGTGCTTGTGTAATTTAACAGGTTGCAGGTTCGATTCCCATCGGTTGTAAATAAAGCTTGAATATAGCAAATAATTTACTATAGTGATAGTTATCCATGCGGTTATTCAGTTTTGTTAATTTGTTTTATGCTGATGCTGAACTAAAAATCAACATTCATTGCGCAGTCATGGTGAAAGCGCGACGGTGCGGTAATCGGAAACGCTAGTGGCACGAAACTGCAGATGTATGTGTGCATTGGCGGCCTCCTCAGTCAAATCGCTTCCAAGGCATGCGAGCAATGTTTTGGCTGGGATTGCAGGGAAGTTAGGAATTGTGAAGGGATGTGTGCAATGTGCATGTGCATTGGTTCATGGCAACCTGGGACTACAATAATGCCTCCTCGGGTTTTGCCCTCTGGGGCCAAAACCCTGCGGGGGCAATAAGCACGTTATGACTCATGCAGATATAGATTTTCCTAACTGCTGCCTGCATTAGAGATGTCTCTACGGTGAGTCATATACTGAATAACCTTAGTCGCTCGGCAGCCTGATCTGAGTAGATATAGTGAAGACAGGGTTAGAAAGACAGACAGGGTTAAAAACCAATTGTGTAACTCTAGTTTAATTAACTCGTGCTGTTAATATTACCATTTGCAAGCTACCGTTAGGCGTGGCCAGATTTCAACGCTGTCGTTGCTGTTTACGAGTTTATCACAGATTTTTGGACAGTTCTCACGCTCATAAAACAACAGATACGTAAATAAATGTAAATTAAAATCTTTTCGCCTTAACGGGAGCTTTCAGCTATATTATAGGTAATATTTGGCATTTCACTCGATCAAACTACATGTTGAAATAATTTATGGTGAAGGAAAATTTCGAGTGTTGGAATACATACATTTTAAGACCAAACCGGGACCAGTTGCGAAAAATGCAACTTCAAGGCCTTCCGGCTGGAATTGAACCCGCGACCCTACGAGTTCTGTATAATGGTGGTGGTAATGCCGGGATAAGATTCTGGGTATATTATAGGTAATATTTAGCATTTCACTCGATCAAACTACATGTTGATGGTGAAGGAAAATTTCGAGTGTTGGAATACATGGAATGCAACATGTTGGAGTGTTGGAATGCAACTGCTCCCGGTTTGGTCTTAAAATGTATGTATTCCAACACTCGAAATTTGCCTTCACCATAAATGCTTTTAGCTATAGTCTATTTCCATCGATTACTCCCTGTGGTCTTTAATTTTAACTCCTTGTGCAATACTTATCAATGCCTTTCGTCTAGTTGGTCCATTAACTCTTGAAAGCTTTAATTACTTATTTGTACAATGAGATAGATTCGTTGATCAGTAAGCTGATCTGACTGAGTAGTGCTTGTGTAATTTAACAGGTTGCAGGTTCGATTCCCATCGGTTGTAAATAAAGCTTAAATATAGCAAATAATTTACTATAGTGATAGTTAGCCATGCGGTTATTCAGTTTTGTTAATTGGTTTTATGCTGCGCGGTTCCTCTATTCTTCTTATGAAGATGTAATCTAATTCTTCTATCGCAGCGGTAGTATTTCCGCAGCGAAAATTACAGTCTGCAACGCATAATGTCAATGTATTAAGCCACCCACATGCACTGTGTGTGTTTTTTTTAGCTGAAAGCCATTCTTTGTTAAAGCCCGGTTTCCATATGATAGCAATGATCGTGCAAGGATCGCAATGATCGCAGAAATAAAGAGTTCTGAGATCATTGCGATCCTTGCGATCATATGGAAACCATAAGCCTGGCGATCATTGCGATCGTTGCGAATATATAGAAAAATTTCTATCTCTGCGATCGTTGCGATCGAAGCCCGATTTCTATATGAATGCAACGATCGCAAGGATTGCAACGAGTCGACGATCGTTGCGAACCTTGCGATCATATCAGGAAACTGGGCTTTAATGGCCGAATGTTTACGCGACAAAACTCAGCGGTGAGACTACAAACAACGCGCAGATTAACACGCACTGATGCTGAACTAGAAATCAACATTCATTGCGCAGTCATGGTGAAAGCGCGACGGTGCGGTAATCGGAACGCTAGGGCACGAAACTGCAGATGTATGTGTGTATTAGCCTCCTCCGCAGGATTCAGTTTAGTTGTTCAGTCAATAAATGTCATCTGTGTTATCACTGCGTCTTGCAAATCTTCATTGATTTAGCTTCGTCTTGATGCGATCTGTGTTTATTAACTTTCAATTAAACTGCGTCTTGACTGTGCTATAGTGTGCTAACATGAAAATCATTCCCGATTGAACTTGCGGCTATTACCCGGAAGCACATTGCCGGTTTAGACTGAACAAATCGAGATTTTTCCTGGTATAACCAATATATATCATATTACCATATCTATATCATATTACATATGTATATCATATTACCAAATCTATTATACACGAGGACTACAACAATACCTCCTCAGGTTTTGGCCCTCTGGCCCTGGGGCCAAAACCCTGAACTGGTATATCGTTATGGCTCATGCAGATATAGATTTTCCTAACTGCTGCCTGCAGTACAGATGTCTCTACGGTGAGTCATACTGAATAACCTTAGTCGCTCTGCAGCCTGATCTGATTCTTAGTATATAGTGAAGACAGGGTTAGAAAGACAGACAGGGTTAAAAACCAATTTAATATTACCATTTGCAAGCTACCGTTAGGCGTGAAGATTTAAACGCAGTCGCTGCTGTTCACGAGTTTATCACAGATTTTTGGACAGTTCTCACGCTCATAAAACAATAGATACGTAAATAAATGCATTAAAATATTTTCGCCTTAAAGGGAGCTTTCAGCTATGGTCTATTTCCATCGATTACTCCCTGTGGTCTTTAATTTTAACTCCTTGTGCAATACTTATCAATGCCTTTTGTCTAGTTGGTCATTAACTCTTGAAAGCTTTAATTACTTATTTGTACAATGAGATAGATTCGTTGATCAGTTAGCTGATCAGGTTGCAGGTTCGATTCCCATCGGTTGTAAATAAAGCTTGAATATAGCAAATAATTTACTATAGTGATAGTTAGCCATGCGGTTATTCAGTTTTGTTATTGGTTTTATGCTGCGGCTCCTCTATTCTTCATACGGAAGATACAATGTGCTCTAATTCTTCTATCGCAGCGGTAGTATTTCCGCAGCGAAAATTACAGTCTGCAACGCATAATGTCAATGTATTAAGCCACCCACATGCAGTGTATGTGTTTTTTAGCTGAAAGCCATTCCTAAAAGTATACCTTTGTTTAATGGCCAAATATTTACGCGACAAAACTCAGCGGTGAGACTACAAACAACGCGCAGATTAACACGCACTGATGCTGAACTAAAAATCAACATTCATTGCGCAGTCATGGTGAAAGCGCGACGGGTAATCGGCACGAAACTGCAGATGTATGTGTGCATTAGCCTCCTCAGTCAAATCGCTTCCAAGGCTTGCGAGCAATGTTTTGGTTGGGATTGCAGGGAAGTATAGGGATTGTGAAATGTGCATGTTCATTGGTTCATGGCAACCTGGGACTACAATAATGCCTCCTCGGGTTTTGGCCCTCTAGGGCCAAAACCCTGCGGGGGCAATAAGCACGAACTAGCCTGAGTATCAGGCCCCTCGGGGTTGGGAAAGAGTAGCCCGCAAGTAGGCAAAACACGAACTGGTTATGTTGTTATGACTCATGCAGATATAGATTTTCCTAACTGCTGCCTGCAGTACAGATGTCTCTACGGTGAGTCATACTGAATAACCTTAGTCGCTCTGCAGCCTGACCTGATTCTTAGTATATAGTGAAGACAGGGTTAGAAAGACAGACAGGGTTAAAAACCAATTGTGTAACTTTAGTTTAATTAACTCGTGCTGTTAATATTACCATTTGCAATTACTACCGTTAGGCGTGAAGATTTAAACGCTGTCGCTGCTGTTTACGAGTTTATCACCGATTTTTGGACAGTTCTCACGCTCATAAAACAATAGATACGTAAATAAATGCATTAAAATATTTTGCCTGTAATTCAACTCTTCTGAAATGTCTATTAATTATGAAAAAATATTCACAACATCAATGTAGCAATGATTAACTTAAAGTGGTAGTAAGACCGAAAATCGTCTATCCAATTTTTATTTTATCTATTAGTACTAAAAAAATGAGGAAGAATAGCGTTCTTACTTAGTCAATATCTTATGTTATTCCAGAGATATTACGTTTTTGAAAGATGCAAATGAACTTATGACGTCATCTACTCCAAAATTTAAACTAAAGGAAATCTCTAAAATGAAAAATGTATACAGCATTAACTATACACAGTGCAGTGTACTATTTTTAGTAGCATACATCTGGAACGTTTCAGCACAATCTACCCGCTATCTCCAAAGATATTCCTCATTTTTAGAATTTGAGTGGAGTAGATGACGTCATCAGGTATCTCATTTCTGAAATATCTCTGGAACAAGATAAGACATTGACAAAGTAAGAACGCTATTCTTGGTTATTTCGAATGCACTTCTAGATAAAGCCCAAATTGGGATAAATTATTTTTGCGTCTTACTGCCCCTTTAATCATTTATCATGACAACTGTCATCACTTAGCTATCACTTAGCTGTACAGTATAAATAACAAAAAATTGCGCGCCAAGTTTGAATTCAGCAGGATGTTGCGGCGAAAGGCCATCGCTTTGTATCGCATTTTTTCGCATTGCCTTGATTGTCGAAAGAATTGGTATGCGTACAACCTCTCGATCGATTTTTATTTAAAGTCAAATGGACGACATGAAGAAAACACACGTAATTCATGTCGATGCCAGATGATATAAAGAAAGTCAAGCTAGGAGATCTCCAAGACGGTGAAGGGAATCGGATTCCCCACACAATTTTTAGCAGAAGTGTACGCAATTTCAACGTTTGGTATCCTGGTCTTGACGTCGAGACAGCGTAAACTGAACCAAGAATTTCTGAACACCGAAGTCTTCCAGCAGATCAGATCTTGCGTAAACTCAGTTCCAATCGATAAAAATTGGCGCCAATGTCTACATTGAACTAAATGCTACTGGCAGCAACGGCAACAAACCAGAAGTATTTCTTAGGATTTGTGGTGAAGGAAAATTTCGAGTGTTGGAATGAAAAATGCAACCTCAAGGCCCTCCGGCCGCAATTGAACCCGCAACTCTGCGATGCCAGCGCAGCGCCCCGACCACCGAGCAATATCTTACCCTGGCATTGAATATACACCAATGTACAAAATGATCAAGAAGCAAGAGACAACCAACAATTCCTCTCCCGTTTGCGCACAAAGCTAGATCACCGAGAGCAAAGGGCCAAGGCAAAGCCAATATGTTCCCGCGCAAGGCCAAAGTCCGCCGACAAGTGAACGATTAAAGAAGTGATAGATTGGCAAATGCCCTAAAAGAAGTGGAAATAGCACATCAACAAAATATATTTTCTATCCTTGACAACATCGCGGCCCAGGATGTCCACTCAGACGTTTCAAATATCTTAGTTGGTGCGACTGAAAAATGTATTGGTATTCAGTGAACTAGGAGCAAGGAAAGGTTTGATGCATAGATGTATGAAGCACATCGGGGGGCTGGCGCCGCGCTTCGCAAAAATGTTGATTTATTAGTCAGAGTTTCTGTTTTGAATTGAATATTTGATTGAGCCGTTTTAGTGGAAGCTCTTATGAAGATGTGTCATCTTTTCTTAACCAGTAAAAGCTAAAGGATTCTGATAATATTCATTGCGCGTTTGCCAAGCGGCGCGCTACGCAAAATGTTAATTTGTTAGTCACTAGGGTTTCTGTTTTGAATTGAATATTTGATTGAGCCCTTTTAGTGGAAGCTCTTGTGCCAGAAAGATGTTTCATCTTTTGCTGGCTGGTTATGAAGATGTGTCATATTTTCTTAACCAGTGAAAGCTAAAGGATTCTGATAATATTCATTGCGCGTTTGCCAAGCGGCGCGCTACGCAAAATGTTGATTTTATATTAGTCAGAGTTTCTGTTTTGAATTGAATATTTGATTGAGCCCTTTTAGTGGAAGCTCTTGTGCCAGAAAGGTGTTTCATCTTTTGCTGGCAGGTTATGAGGATGTGTCATCTTTTCTTAATCAGTAAAAGTTAAAGAATACTAGTAATATTCATTATTCGTTTGTGGCGCTACGCGACGCCAATATGTTCGCCAGCTAAAGACATTTTCGTTACATATCCTGTTTACATATCGCGTTATAATATAACCCGCACCTTTTCCATCATGGCCAAGTCTCTCCATCATGGCGAACACACCGAGGCAATTGGCAGAGCAATCAACCAAACTCTAAGTGCTACAGAGGTAAGTTTTCCTCTCATAAACAAAAGTTTTGCGCCGTTCTCCACTTCAGTTGAGTTAATTTGATATTCAAAAGCATGTTAATGAATAAGTTTATATGGAAGCCACGTTGTCTTTAAATAAAGGATTATTCGCTCTCATTTGGTTTCTCGTGACGTTTGATATAGTTGCCAGCTCAAGCAAGTGCTGCTGCTAACGGTATATTAACAACACGGCGAGGAGTTATTTCAAATTAATGAATATAATTCAAGGCAATCCATAATGTCAACATCCCTCAGGCATATACGATAATTTGAATTTTTGAGACTGAAGCCGGCCCATAGCTAAATAAAAAATTTAGGCTTCACCATGCCGAAATTTGACTATAGAAACAGTGTTGTGTATAAAAAGCATATTTTTCTATGAGACCGTGTCTGGTATTGTAGAAGACTAGGTATGAGTTCCTCTATTAAACGTCGACGGCTATATTTAGCGGACACTAAATAAGTCTCCAAAGGTGTCCGTATAAGTTGGGGTCCTTTCTCATGCTGGAGTCGCAGTGCAATTTACCCCAGTTGCCTCTCCTCTTGCCAGGCGTGCAGACAGGAAGTCACATCTGTTAAAATGCCCTAATTTAGGGAACAATTAAAACGGGAAATAAAAACTAGAATATAGTATATTTTGTTGAAGCAATTTGCTATCATTATGCAAGTGTTTTTATCGTCATTACCAATGAAGAGATCCGAGAATTACATCTACTGTACGTACGCGTATACATACATACAAGTATGGAAAGGGTGCATGGCACTGTCGGAAACAACCCTTTCCTTCCTGATGTTGCCCTTTAACATTTTATTCTGACTAACATAACAATCCGTTGATTTCGGAGCAAGGCTCATTGGACAGGGGAGGCGCAGATTTCCCAGGAGGGTGACAAATGGCTTAAACTTGCATTATTGCTATTAAAAAACATGCTTTTTATACACAACACTATTTCTATAGTCAAATTTCGGCATGCAGGGTGAAGCCTACATTTTTTATTTAGCTATGGGCCGGCTTCAGTCTCAAAAATTCAAATTATCGTATATGCCTGAGGGGATGTTGACATTACGGATTGCCTTGAATTATATTCATTAATTTGAAATAACTCCTCGCCGTGTGTTAATATACTATTAGCAGCAGCACTTGCTTGAGCTGGCAACTATATCAAACGTCACGAGAAACCAAATGAGAGCGAATAATCCTTTATAAGACAACGTGGCTTCCATATAAACTTATAGTTATTCATTAACAACTAACCCCGTGAAGCCAGCTGCCAATTCGCTGCCAATTAAGTTTGCTGCCAATTCAACGGTTCAACACTACTCTCCCACGTCGCTTGTAACGCGTTCAGACCAACTTTATTTCCAAATAATCACTACCTATCAACTAGCTAAAACATTTGCACTCAAAATCAACTTCAATGAACCACGTTTATCACAATAAAAGAACATTTTAAGCGCTCAGACAGCTCCCCATCATTATTCCCGTAATAAGATATAACAACAGACCAGCTAATCCGTTCCAGATTATTTTCTGCTCGGTAGATGAGTAATCTGAACACACCATTCGATTCCTTATACAATTCTGCGTACAATAACATGCAATTCACCCTTTCAATTTTCAAACTACTATTTATTGGAAATTTTTCATCTTCCGTCATTTAGCGCGCGCTTCTTGACTCAGTGACAGACATGTTAATTCGCTTCCATATCATTTTCTGCTCGGTAGATGAGAAATCTGAGAAATCTTTATTTCTTTGGCTCGGTCAAAACATTATAGACTGAAAAAGTCGCAAAACTGAAAACGTTGCAGCTAGGAAGACACAGAGTTGCCTGCGGAGGAGGCTAGCTCGTCGTCTCCTGATCGTACAGCCAAAAAATGGACTTCGTTTATATATGTAGTTTATTTATAATGCGTAGGCGTTGAAGACTATTTATGATAAATACGAACGGCTCGCGAGACATGAAGAACGTTTCTTTCCAGTTATATAGGGGAAATACGTGAATGAACATTTAAGGACTATTTTTACACTAGTATTCAGTCTGCATGCATTTGCAAATAGTATAACGAAATCCAATTAGGAAATAATTAAGTACCTCTTATTAGCTGTTTGTGGTTGATTAGCATAGTGATAATCTGCGGCAACGCACTTCCTTTACCTAAATCCTGTTATTGTAGAATATGTTTAGTCATTTTCCTATTTCAGCTTTATTGTGGTTTCCCAACCCAGAATTGTGACCTTATTTGGTTAAGTATACTGTTTACTACCTTTCTAAACGTTACTATAAATTAGGAGCAGTGAACCATGAAAGTTCAGTTATCACAGTTGATTCAGTTGATTTACGATCGCCTGTTCTCCAGACTATAGACGAGCGCATTATGTTACAAGTCAGTCTACCAAGTTCAAGTCTTCCCTAACATTAGGTATTATTCTATATATTTCTTATGATACATAATTACTATCAACTTAGTTTACTCTATATTGTTGCGTAGTAATTCATATTATACTGACTATGCTGTTGCTAGTTTCCTTTATTATCATTTGCGCTTTATTTGTGCATGACCTGTAATTGACCTTTACGCTTAGTATTATCATTATCGCTAGATATATGTAATCTCTTAACTTGTATATATTTAGTCTTGTATACTTAGTATTTCTTTTTTGTTTACTTTGTTACATTAGTGTTACTCGTTCCTGTTTTTTATTCCTGTATAATTGTTATTATATTGTTCGTTTATGACTATTAAACTTCTTTAAAATCACTCGTATCCATTGTACGTACGTCGACCGTTTGAGCCGTCTTACATTTATACAGAATTTTCGGCTACAGACTGTCAGCCTTCCTCAGTGACTAAAAAATAGGAATAACAAATTATGAACAACGATTATTTTTAGAGTCTTGGCACTCAACTTTGGACAAAGACGCAATCAACGAGAGAAAAGAATTTCCAACGAACTATACACCGCTGCTCAAATCCCATAGGTACACTAATAGCTTTGAGAATGTATAAATACACTAAGTTTTAACGTTTTATGTAAATATCGCGCTTTTTAGTCACTGAGGAAGGCTGACAGTCTGTAGCCGAAAATTCTGTATAAAGTTACACGTGTTTCGCTGTTCTACAGCTCGTCAGTGTAGCTCGATACAATCTAAACATGACATGATAATAATATTATAGGGGCTTCGGTGGTTTAGTGGTCAGGGCCACTGCCTCCCACCTCTGAGGTCAAGAGTTCGAATCCTGTGTTCGCACATTTGATCACGTAAGTGGAAAGAGTTGGTCAACAGTCCGGGTTCTCCGGTTTCCTCCCATCAGGGAAGTTGACAGGGCGGGTTATAAGATAACGCCCCTCTCAGATGATATTTCAAAAGCCGTTTGGTCTTGCAAAGTGAAACAACTCTAGAGTCATCTCTCTGAACAGCTATTGAAAATCTTACTTCATAAGAATGACAGGTTAGTAGAATCAAAACTAGATTTTTCGTCGTTCTTCGTTGACATAGAGCTAAATCTTTAACTCGTGATTCCTTCATTAAGTCGAGTAGTAAAACAAACAAACAAAGCAGGCGTTGTATATGTTTCAATATATCGCCAAATATACCGTGTTGTTTAATAATTTTAACTATACTTAAGTCCATTTTGTCAAACTGTATACCGAGTGCATGAGCCTTATAGAACAGATATAAATGATCGAGACAACATTCCATGCATTAGCGGATATTTATCGTAGACATGCATTGCTGAACTAATGAGGACTTCCATGAGTTCCGCTCGAATTAACGTTAGAACTCCTAACACACTATTTCGGCAGTACATTAACCTTCTAAAGTATTTGATTTGTATTTCTACACTACCTACACATCACAACGTGTTTATATTGAACAGGGCGTGGTTGAACTGCAACAAGTCATTATGTTGTTTCAGGTTCTTCGTTTCGATTGTGGCAAATCTTGTTCTTTAGCCTTTGTGTGACAACAATTCTGGTAGGTGTTTTCTAGTTTTATGTATCAGAGCATGTCATTTTTGGGTTTTTGCCATTTGGTCTTGCGTACAGTCGACGCGGGTCCTCGATTTGCTTTCAAAAATGCCAATTCGCGGTTTGGGTGTGGTACATTTGATATGTGATTTGATTGTGCTTTGGGTGTGGTACATTTTGTAAAGAGATAAAAACTTTGGCTAAGGTTATAGTTTAATACTTGAACAAGACGCCCGCTAGGCGTTAACTTGGGCCTACTGTACTTCCAAGCAAGGAGGTAAGAACACAGTCTTCGCTTCGAATCGCCGAAAGAAAGAAAGAAGCACGCATGCACGCACTTGTCAGTTGTCACATGGTCCCCAGACCTCGCACGCCATGTTCACAACTCTGAAAAGGATGTTCATCGTAGATTTTGTACGTTATCTCGGTCAATATTTAACCGATTTCAATTGTGGAAACAGATTTGGAATTACCGAGTCCAAATACATAACATACTTGTCTATTATATTACGAACGTGAATACCCGTCGTAAAAACCTGTTGATGATCGACAATCGGAAGTCGATCGCTTCGTCGTAGATTTTTGATTTATCGTTATCTCGCGGTAAATATTTACTCGATTTCAATTCTGAAAACAGATTTGGAATTACCGAGTTCAAGTACATAACACACGTTCCTTCAGGTAATATTATACAGGTAATATAAACCGTAAACAGACTCAGAGCTGCATGTTTTAATACTAGCCTCAAAAAATCTCGCGGGAAAATCTCGTGATTCGGAAAAATCTCGCGACGCAAAAAAAAATAAAAACGCCATTCTAATACTTGGGCCGCCACAAGTGGCCCAAGTAATTATCTAGTCAATCTTATCAAGTCCTAGCTAGTCAAGCGATAATGCCGGGGCCTGAACCCCCACTCAAGCACATGGCTTTCCAGTCCTTTGATTGGCTTTAAACAGCCAATCAGCAGTACGTTACACATTTGATATATGATTTGATTGTGCTTTGGGTGTGGTCCATTTGATAATATATGATTTGATTGTGCTTTGGGTGTGGTACATTTGATAATATATGATTTGATTGTGCTTTTGGTGTGTAGCCAATATCGATTAAGAAATATCTTAAATTACTTGATACCTCAATAGTCTATAGTAAGTCATATATGAGTGTAACCAAAAGTCGAGTGTCGAGAGTCGAGAGTAATAAGTCGAGAGTAAAAGTCGAGAGTCGAGAGTAAAAGTCGAGAGTCGAGACTAAAAAGTCGAGAGTCGACAAATGTCGAAAAAATGACGAATAAAATATATTATAGACATATATAATGGCTAAAAATTATATAAAACACGTACGATGCGTAGAGTGTCTTTCAGCATGCATGTAAACACGCAAACGAAAGTCTAAACGGAAGCCAAGATATATCCAATTACTACTGCTGATTTTATTATCTAACGGCTAACAACATACAAGCGAATATGAAGACAAGTGAAAATATATAATTATATGTGTTTTTCAGTTATTCGTTCGTTATATCAGGCTGAAGAACCATGCGAAACGCAACATTCTGCGTAATATTATGGATTAGAAAACGAGACAGTTGATTTTATTTGGAAAAGGTCTATTATTAGTGAAATCAGTGCATATAATAACCCGTTCTGAATAAGAGTACGTTTATCATAATATTGTATTAAATGGCAAATTTTATTTTGTATAATATGGATGGGTAATTGGACCTACATTGGTGTTATTACGCAGAATGTGCATCCGTTTCGCCTGGTTCTGTTCAGCCTGACACAACGAACGGTTACAGCACATATATATTCACTTCATATTGGCAAGTAGTAATTGGATATATCTTGTCTTCCCTTTAGACTTTCGTTTGCATGTTTACATACTTTTTTATAAATTTTTAAACATATATGTATACAATATATTTTATTCGTCATTCTTTCGACATTTGTCGACTCTCGACTTTTTACTCTCGACTCTCGACTTTTTACTCTCGAGTACTCGACTCTCGACTTTTTCTCTCGACTCTCGACTTTTTACTCTCGACTCTCGACTTTTTCTCTCGACTCTCGACTTTTTCTCTCGACTCTCGACTTTTTACTCTCGACTCTCGACTTTTTCTCTCGACTCTCGACACTCGACTTTTGGTTACACTCGTCATATATATGCTTCATTGTAATATCCATAATCATAAGTGTCATTCGCAACCTATCATGATAGGAGAATTTGAAGATTTCTCAGAGAACACTCATCTGTCGGAAACCAGGTTATCTTGTTAATGTGTGAGAGACACGTTAAGATAGGTGTTAGATTAAATAGTGTTGAATGATTACGAACACGTCTTACGTAAACGGAAGAACAAAGTAGCCAATAAGATAAGAATAATAATAGAAGTGTTTGGTATGTAATCAGAGAGTGAACCGAGACTCTTGTGTCATGTGTGTGAGTGAGATTGTGACGGGAAGCGTGTATTGTGAGCGAAGTATAACTTAGCTATACTTTCAATGGTGACAAAATATTGTTCTTTCTCCGAACCACCCTTTGTGCGTGTTATTGTTAAGCTGGATTTTGATTAAACGAATATAGTCGCGCGAATGACTTTTCTATTGTATACCTTACTTGTATTTAAATTCGCTTAATACTAATTTTCGCTCAGTCATAAATTCGCGCGTTTTAATTTCGCGCACCCTGAATACGATATATTCGCTCAGTTTTAATTTCGCGCACCTTTCAAAGAAAGCATACTATAGTAAAATTCATTCGCGTTACAAGTGTTGCCCTGGTTTACCATTTTTGGAAAATATACAAAGCGTGACCGCATAAAAAGGTGTCCGCAAAGGAAACCTGTGTATGGCATAAACAAGCAAGTACATGTAAATATGTAACTATGCAACTTGTCAGTTGGGACAAAAGGACACTTCAACGTTGGTTAATTTTCGCTAAGTTATGCAGATCTCCTAACTATACGAATACAGAGAAAATATGGGCATCAAAGATCAACCAGTCGTTATATCAGTGACGAAAGCAGGGATTAAAAGGAAATCTATATCCCACACGCAATTGGTTTGTATACCAAAATCAGATTACCTATAGATAAATGTAACAGATGTTAATTGCTGATTAAATGTAACAGATGTTAAATTAGTAGAATTAGTTCCCATTTGTAAATAGTTACGGAAGAACATAACTTCCCCTGCCTACGTAAAAAGGAAGACAGGGATGGCCAACCAAGGGCAACGCAGAGTATATAAGAAATTGTGAAATGTAAAATAAAGGGTGTTGCGACCAAGAGTCTTGTGTCTTGACTAGTGTATTCATAGTAACTCGGCACGTTACATAAATTTAGAGATTTACAAATTTTATTTTGAGTATGAATTCGAATTCTGACTGCAATTGTGTGTGATTTGTGTGTGATTCAAAGTTTAGGTGATCTTCTTTACCCAGAGGAGGTAGGAAACACGAAACTATCCCGAGAGAAACAACAACAAGAGGGGTAGATGAAGAGGACTACAGCATAGCTGGTTTTTAACGATAACGGTGTATAATGCACTATTTTGCGTTCTTTTCCTGTTCATCTCCCCTTTTTTGCCGAATCATCAAAATTTTCTCTTCAGTTTTCTTTGCCTTTTCACGCGAATTATTTTTCGCTTAGTTTCAATTTCGCGCACCTTAGCTCTGCGCGAATTCTAATACCGCGCGAATATTAATATTAGTAAGGTAAATGGTTTTCTACTTGGTTGCACACGAGCGCCATCTGACAATGTCAGATGGCGCTCGTGTGCAACCACACAAGAGGAGAGTGTCGCTCGCGCGACTATATTCGTTAATCGAAATCCAGATTTAATCCTATATATATATATATATATATATCATCACTGCCAAAAGAGAAGCCTTCATCACCTTGAAAGACCACAAACCCAACTTTGCTAACAGCCCTACCTGCCGACTCATCAATCCCACAAAGTCCGAAATTGGTAAAATAAGTAAACAGATCCTCGACAGAATTAACAAGAAAATTACTAACGCCATTAACCTCAACCAATGGAAAAACACAGCCTCCGTCCTGACCTGGTTCAACAACATCGTAAACAAAAACCAGTACTCCTTCATTGCATTCGACGTGGTTGAATTTTACCCATCAATCTCACTTGACCTTCTGAATGCTGCATTAGATTTCGCTTCTAGCTATGACAACATCACGGAAGATGAGAGACAAATCATCATCCACGCCAAAAAATCATGCCTATTTAACTCAGGAGAACAATGGTGCAAAAAATCATCATCGAACTTCTTTGATATCACCATGGGCAGCTATGACGGTGCTGAATCTTGTGAACTTGTCGGTTCCTTTCTCCTCCACCTCATCATCATGAAACACGGCAATAATTTCGGTCTATATAGAGATGACGGCCTCGGGATTATTAAAGGATCTCCTCGCCAGGTTGAATTAACCAAAAAAGACCTGTGCGCCATTTTCAAAGAGCACGGTCTGAAAATTACCATCGAAGCCAACAAGAAATCAGTAGACTTTCTTGATGTAACCCTCAATTTGACCAGTGGTAAACATATACCTTACACCAAACCTAACAACGTACCCTTGTACATCCACAGCAAGTCTAACCACCCACCTATAATTATCAAGAACATCCCAGAATCCATCAACAAACGTCTCTCTGATATTTCATCTGATGAAGAATCATTCAACCGTGCAACAGTACACCCTTGTACCAGAAAGCCCTCGAATATGGTATAATCAGGCCAACTAAAATTTCAACCCCTACCACCACCAAGTGTGCCCACTAGCCAAAACAAGAAACGACATAGAAACGTCACATGGTACAACCCACCATACAGCAAGAACGTTTCCACCAACATCGGCCAGACGTTCCTCAAAATTCTTGACGAAGAATTTAATGAAAACCACAGTTTTCACAAAATCTTCAACAGGAATACTGTCAAAATCAGCTACACCTGTATGAACAACATTAAACAGACTATCGACGGACATAACAAAACTATCCTTAAGACTGAGAATGACCAACATAAACCCAACGACAACGAGTACAACTGCAGAAAACGCGACAATTGTCCTTTACTTGGCCAATGCCTAACTAAATCTGTTGTATACCAAGCTACAGTCACCACCACCGACAACAAGCCCGACCAAACATATGTCGGCCTTACTGCAAACACTTTTAAAACAAGATTCACCAACCACAAATCCTCATTCAACAACATCGGAAAGAAACACTCCACTGAGCTAAGCTAACATGTCTTATGGCAACTTAAAGATAAGCGTGTTGACTATAATATCAAATGGAAAGTTCTCAAGAAAGCTAGACCCTACAGCAATACTTCAAACAGATGCAGCTTATGTTTGTGGGAGAAATATTTCATTATCTGTCAACCTTCTCTGGCCACCCTGAACAAACGCAACGAACTCGTGTCATCATGTAGACATGCCAATAAATTTCTATTTAGAAACTTTGTAACGTAATTTTATAATTTTATAATTTAATGCGGTTTTGAAACATATCCTATGATAAGCCTTTCGGTCTGTTTTTGTTCATCTATTTTTGACAACCACTTATCTATTATACTCAAATCTCAAGTGGATAGATTCATGTATATAGTATTACAAACGGTTAAAATTTTTGAAAATTCAAACTAACTAATGAACATTCAGAACTTTATTAACGTACTTCCTAATTTAGATAGCTATATAATCCTCTGTATAATCACATCTTAGTCATTAGACCATTTTATCTGAAGAGTACTACACCATTTTGCGTGTGGCACGAAACTAACTAGTAATAAAATGTCTAGTCACAACTGTTGAGTCTTTGAATTTTTACTATAATATGCTCTGGATTTTCATTGAGCACTCTTTCAATGGTTTTTACTACATCGTCTATAGTATATATATATATATATATATATATATATATATATATATATATATATATATATATATATATATATATATATATATATATATATATATATATATATATATATATATATATATATATATATATATATATATATATATATATATATATATATATATATATATATATATATATATATATATATATATATATATATATATATATATAGTTTATCTATTGAGCACTCTTATAGTTGATGAGGACTCCAACCTATTACTTACTTGGAATTCTAGGAACTGGTTTGGAATTCTAGGAACAGTATGGTGGCGTGATTTGCGAACTCCAAGATTCTTTTATTTCGTTTAGGGCCGGAGTTTTCCGCAACATTGGGATAAAGCAGAACAAAAGACACTGAAGGTGGAGTACATTACGTGGATCTAACACTCCGCTAATAACCATGTATTTGAAAAAGTTTATTCACCACGATGATCATGATTTGAGCAGCATGGCCCACAACCACTGATCTCTAAATAAAGACTGGATTGAGCTTTCTATTGTATCTGATGAGCTGATTTTGAAGCCTGCATATTTGCATAATGTAAATGAACGAGAGATCATTATAAGCTCCGAGTTTGCAAGCAAATCAAACTGTGACGCTCGCGAAATAGGTTTAGTGTCTGGCCAATATAGTTTCTTTGTTAACATTAAATGCATAAAATCTTGAACCTAATTTGACGTCTCATATTAAGTTTCTCTCACTGGACAATTAGAGCCAACGGCGGCCATTACTAAGGGACCAAAGTCGCAGTAAATCTGTAGGTAGGCCATTAATCGTTTTACCCAGTAATTTGAAAAATGTCTTCTGGTCCTCTTTATGGTAAAATTATAGTCGATAGTAATGCACCTGTCAATGTTAAGCCCGAGCGGGGGTATCGGGTATGTGTGGGGCATTTGACCGTGTTTTCTAGCCCCACCGTTGGGAATTTGATCGTTATTCTTGGACCGAGGGTGGGGCGATTTGATCTCACCAAAGGATCGCGCATCTTTTGCTTGAGACGAAAGGCCTATTTTGCCTCTTTAAGGTAATCCCCACATGTGGATATTTGATTACATTTGACAGATATTTTTGCCCGACAGTGGGGCATTTGATTGAAAATTTGCATGAAAAATCAAACGCCCCACATATGCCCGATAACCCCCCCCCCCCTCTGGGGCTTAACATTGACAGGTGTATAAGAGCACATAATCCAACAAAAAAACCTCATAGGATCCTCAGTTGGTCCCTTAGTAATGGCGGACTTCCGGCTTCATTTTCTGAACAATAGTTGCTCGATCCAGTCTTCTTTCGAGATCAGTGCCCACAACGCCTCGATCCGCTGGTTGCTATGCGATGACCCATAACGGTGTACTTTTAATTCTGAAAGTGAATCTGGGTGATTTCTGCGCAGAAAGCATTGAGCAGTCACCATAATTCCGTTTTCTGTCCCTCTATCTGCTCTTATAGCAGTTGAAAAAAATCTTGCCCACGAGAATCATTATTGGATCATTATTGAATACGAGGATCATTATTGCATCTTATGATTTTAAGCCACAATATTCGCCGACTAAAGATATCGATACACCCGTGTATGGGAAAACCATAGGTTTAACTTGTCACATCCTGTTTTAGTTATACCGATCCCCTATTACCTATACCGATCCCCTATTACCTATACCAATCCTTCTACATCATATGACATCATATTTCATTTGGGAAAGTTATGTTTTTATACTGGTAAGTTATAAATCAGACCATGAAGCTGAAGCCATTTCTGAAGTCGTACATTAATGGCACTTCGTGAGTCCTTAAAACTAGAAGCTAAGTTCCTCACATATTTCAGGAAATTAGTAAACGTTCAGGGCTAACGAACTCTAGTTCGCTTTTCTCGCCAAAGAGTTTGATGAAAATAATGAAATGAATATTTCTTATTTAGCCGAATCCGACTGGTATCGCACCACTCACAGAAGAACCAATCACAGACGAACCAGTACAGCATTATCCGAGTCATGAATCGAAAATCAATTTGAAAAACATTCAGAAGGTTAATTAATATCTAACACTAGATGTTACCATTTTTCTTCTATTGCATTCACCTTTTTTCTCGATGTATTGCATTTACATTCCATTTTTTAATTTTTTTAATATTTCTCCTTTTCATTTTCGCTTTCTTTTTTTTTCTTTTTTCTTTTTTTTTCCTTTTTCTTTCTTTTCCTTTTTGTCTTTTATTTTTTTCGTCTTTCCTTTCTTTTCCATTTTTCCTCTTCTATTTTTTTTTATTTCTTTTTTGTTTTTTCCTTTGATTTCAATTCTTTGTTTTTATTTCATTTTGATTTTGTTTCCCTTTTCCCCTTTTTTATTTTGTTTTCCTTTGGTCTCAAAGGGAAATAAAATAAAAAATCAAACAAAATAAAAAATCTTTCTTTTTGATTTTGTTTCCTTTTTTCTTTCCTCCTATCTCTTCCTTTCTTTTTATTTATTTCACTTTTTTTCTAATTTATCTCCTTTTTACTTTTTTATAATAATTTTTTCTTTTTCTTTCTTCTCTAACCTCTTTTGCTGCCTTCTCCTTTCTTTTCTAATCTTTTATTTCAGTCCATTCAACGATTTTGACTCTTCAATTTTCTTCTTAAATTGCCTATGAAACGAAAAATTCAACTTTTTTTTATGACCTACTTTGGTAGTCGGTGATGCGCGGATATTATGGTGCTATCGGTTTTTCAATCACGGTACGGGAAAGTGCTTTTATCGACGTTCAAAAATCGTTATTTTGACACCGAAACAGCAGTAATAGGACGTCATACGTTAGAGTAGTCGATAATATCTATGTTTTTTGTGGATTGAATGCTTATTGCTGTGGAAATATTACTGATGTTCGAGTTAGACTCGACTTCCTCCTCTGAAAGTGAGATCAGTAATGATTTTTTCATCTCTAAAATCTATGCGGACTCTAACGTGTGACGTCAAAGAGGTGATTTGACCGCGCGATAAGGTGTCCTCCCCGGACAAAATTGATGTAATTTTTCCACTTTTAAAAATAAAGCACTTTCCTTTGTCGTGATTGAAAAACCGATACCACCATAAGATTCAGTGCATAAAGAAGTAACAAAATGGGTCATAAAAACAGTAGAATTTTTCGTTTCAAAGGCACTTTAACCAAACATTATTACCTGTCAGACCGGTAACCGAAAATGTGTAGCTACACGTTACCGGTTTTTACAATCTTAAAGAGCGAGTGTTAACCGTGACGCATTGCACGCTCGGTCGGCCATTTTTCGAAGCACGAAATTCCCTTAGTGAACTCATCCGTAAATATCCTGTCAATCTTTCATATAAATTATTCATTTTGTCTCATGTCAGCCATGACTGACGTGATTCGTGGAAGACCAAGTGACGAGGTTCAAACAAAAAATCTGATTCCGAGTCGATGTATTTGGATTGTGGGTGAATACGAAAGTCTCAGTGGTTTTCTGAGAAGACTCGGCGAATTAAATTTCTGGAGTATTTGCCACACGTCAAGTTGGCAATGAAGCTCTTCAAAACAGTTCGTTATCGTATGGAAAGATAAACACAAACGCGCAATGCACGATGGAATTGACACTCACTCTTTACCAGGACGCTTATATATACATATAAGCGCCCTGCTCTTTACGCTCTCTATTGACTGATGTGAGAGTACGTGTCAGAGTCGCCTTAAACGTTAAACATTACCTTTTTTGTTGTCTTCTCCTTTCTTTTCTAATCTTTTATTTCAGTCCATCACAGGATTTTCACTCTTCATTTTCCTTCTTAAGTTGTTTATGTTTATCAAACGGTATGATTTTCATGATACAAATAAACAATACATCTCGTGATTTAGGAAGATGATATCCCACAAGACGAATTACATCATCTGGGCTCAGTTTGTAAGTTTTCATGAGTTTATTCTTAATATAGCTATGAAACTCATAATGTCACTAAAGGCCCATCCCATGGCCCTATTGGGCCACCATTTGTATTTCGTCCTGTGATAACAACACAATAATTTGCTAAGCCTAAATCTTAGACCCCGTCCACACGTATACATATTCAGATCGAGCCGTTTTCATTTTCGTGAAAACGCAGGAAAAGTTTGACGTCCACACGAGCGTTTTCGTATCGTTTTAGCAACTCGCTGCTCGCTGCTCGCTGCGGGTACTCGCATGGTTTCCACTGTATTTCCACCACACGCGCAGCTCGTTGCAATCACTCGCGGGGTTTTCAAGACTGATGAAGCGATAGCCGAGTTTTTTTAACAAACTTCGAGGTGTTTGGATATCCTGATCAAGCACTCTTCTGCAGTGTTTCAGATATAGCACCTCAAACAAATCGGTATTTACGAGAAAATCGAGGTCTAATTCCTTCAATATCTATGCAAGTTAACCACCAATACGGTAATGATTTTCTTTGTGCAGTTGCCATGAATAACTAATGCCTTGAAATGTTGAACTATTTGTTTTGATTGGTTATATTTACTGGCTGAACCAGCCGCGAAAAATGCAACTTCAAGGCCTTCCTTCAATTCATGGAAATTACTAATGATTTGAAATGTTCACATAATTTGTTTTGATTGGTTATATTTACTGCGAGTACATGGCGCGAGTAAAAAATAGTTCAAAATTTCCAACCAGTATTTGCCACGAGGGCTAAAACACTCGCAGCGAGCTTGCGAGTGCTCGAAGCGAGCTGCGGGTTGCTTCGTGCGAGGACTGGAAATCCGTCGCAGATATCACACAAATTTGCGGTGGCACGCCGCTGTTAATTACCAAACTTTTAATTTTTACCGAGAGCATTCAGTAGAGTCAGTGATAGAATCTTAATTTAAACATGGCCACTAATTTCCTTTAATTTTAGGCGACATTGGAGACATCCCGATAGTTTACAATTGCTGGCGTGTTCCGTGCAAAACGCTACAAGAGAAGTCTAAACACTTTACAGTACAATTCAATGAACCCTTCGCTATTCCTCCCAAGGTAATGGTTGCATTTAATGGTTTGGACGTCGACAAGAACTTCAACACTCGAATCAAAGTTCGTGTTGTACATGTGAACGAAAAAGAATTTACCGTAGAAATCAAAGCGTGGTCTATTACAAAAGTTTACATGGCCAGCGTGAATTGGATCGCTTGCGGTCCTCCGCGGTCCGTCTTCCAACGTAGATAAATCTCGGTAAAACGTTACGAAAATTCCAAACTCGGTTTAAGTTTGTTGGATGTTATACGGGTTGATTTAACATCAGCTTTAGATTGTAGTTTGACCTCTTCATATGTAACCCTCGTAAAAAATTGTGAGATGTTTTACAAATAAACTTTATCTCGACAACAATATCAAGTGTCTCGTTTAATTGTCGTCCCCTCCTTCAGATCATATACAAAGCCGGTTGATGCGAAGCTAGTTTTTCGCTCCAAAATGGCGAAATGTGGAGAGAGGACTGGAACCAACCCCAAAAACCTCGTACCCAGGGCATTTTGCCTCCACGGCGGAAGGTCGTTGGTCCATTCTATAATCCGATTGGCGTGTCATAAAACTCAATTAATTCAGCCGAGTATAATTGATTCATCTAAATCTGAACGCTGTCTTCAAATTTTACAGCAAATTAGAAGTGATAGCTTTCGCTAAATTGGATAAATGCTTCTTCATACCTTTTGTAAGAGATAACCATGGATGTATGGTGGATTATTAAGCTTGTTAGCTGCTTTTATGCCTACGAATGCTGACATGAACAACTCTGAAGAGCATTGAACATTTCTCAATTATTCAGGTCAACAAAGTAGACAAAGGAAATGGAACAATGACCAAAAAATTGTCATATCTAAACACCCAGAAATTCTGGGTGTCATGTGACGAGGTTGCAAAGAACCTAACCCTAACCCCGCCTAACGATCGAGTTTTCAAAGGGTTAGGGTTAGAAAACTCGTTAGGTGATTCCTCAGTTTTGCATTGCGCACATTTACTGCGTACATCCAATAATCAGTGTTTTTATGGCCATTATGCAACACTTTCAAAAAATTCCGACCATTTTAGAACAATTTAGTGGCCAAATCTAACAATGGCCGCTTATGTATTGGTAGGGAAGAGTTATTAAGGGACTAAATAAATTTTTTTCCGAGAACGGTTACACAAGTCTAGCTAGGGCTCCCTGTGCAAGTAGGTTTTCAAACTTACTTGATAATGCCGGTTTAAGGCCATAGTTCTTAAAGAAGGTCGGGGTGGCCATATTTTTTTTCTGGTTTTAATATAAGTATGTCAATAACTTTAAGACTGAGAAGTTTCAGCAAATTTTCATTTCGGAAAGAATTGGCCACGTTGGGTAATACTTTTAGTTTTCCGCAAAAGAAATAATCGCGATCGACCCATGGTATTGCAGTTTAGGTTTATAGGGTTTAGTATTATTTTAGTACCTCTCATGGCGTCCTAAGGAGGTCCTCATCTCGTCGTACTCGGTAACTGCATCCAGCCATCTTCGTTGACTTGTCTTCGCGAGTGCTTTCCTTGTATCAACTAAGTCAATGAGAGTGATTATAGAATTAATAATTTGAATTTCAAATGCGTCTACGAAAAATTATCAAAAACAAAAGGACTTTTGTTCGAAACCTCGTGAATTATGAAAAAAGATAATTAATTATCTTCCCGAACAGCGCCTTATTAAGCTTTATTTTTCACATGGCTCCGTTTGCTTTGTTCTTTTCGGGGAATATATTCAATAGGACATTAAGTATAGGTTATATACCGTGACCGAGGTGTTTAAGCGATATATCAACCCGAGGGTTGATATATCGCTTAAACACCGAGGTCTAAGGTATATAATCAACTTATATCACTATTGGTGAAGTTTAGTATTTATGAGGTTGATAAGTACTTATCAACCTCATGAATAATTGTATGAGGTTGATATTATTCTGTTTCTGGTCAGCGCGCGCGTCATCTTTGACTATGCGCGTCGAAGTATTTTTTTGTGATTTAACATTGTTTAGTAGTTCTCATTTTTATTCTATTAAACCTGTAAACTTTGTGACAGTTTAACATTTATATTAGCATAAACAATCGATGTATGCACTTATAAATATATAGAGAAGTATAGAAATATAGAAAAGTATACAAATTTCTGCAAAAAGCGTTCCCTTCAAAAAAAAAAAAAAAAAAAAAAAAAAAGCCGCGTCGCCGCGTCGATTTTCAACAAACATACTGACCAGAAACAGAATACTTTTTTTTTTGGCCTAACTATCATTATTATTACATTGAGTCGGATACCTTTGATGTACCGCGGGATGTATGCGCCATACATCCCTATGAATACTAATAAGATAAGAAATGAAGAAAAAACTAGGAAAATCTTTTTCCAAGTACGTGGACAAAATCGACAAAACTTTGTTGGAAACCTCCTCAATGTAATAATAAGTCAGATAAACACCTCGAACGTTGGGATGTATACGATATACAGCCCTCGGACGCTACGTGTCCTCGGGGCTGTATGCCGCATAAATCCCTCGTTCTCGGTATTTATCTATTACTTATCAATTATTACATTATCATCATCATGTACATTAACTGTCTGAAAAGCTGGTAGTGGTTTTTGATTTTTGATTGTAACAGCGGAGTACGTGGCTGAAAACAATGACGGATAACAATGGCAAAAAAATAGATTAATATTCCCCACGAACATTCCCTGTTATGCATGGTATTCCCTCTAATATTCCCCGTCTAATAACACCACCACCTGCACCCCTTATCTTATTTTTGTTGTTGGAAATTAAATGTTATATAAATCTCTTTACTAAGTGTCTTTACTAACTGTCTTTACTAAGGCCAGGTTTACACTAGTACGGTACGGTAAGTGATCCGTTAAAAAATCAATACGTTTCTTTGTTGTGTTTACACTGTACCTGCCTAATCCGGAGTGGTTTGCCGTAGCGTAGTCACTACGCCAAGCACTCCGGATGTAAATCACTACGCTACGGCAAATTTAACGTAGCGTAGTAGTGTAAACATATGCATACGCGTTTAAAATGTTAGCGGGAAAAAATGGCGCCAGGTTATTTTGGTTGTTTATCGGCAGCAATTTTAATAATTGTAGCTGGTTTATATGCATATATGCAAGCATTAAACCTCTCTGCAATCGCGAGTGCGGAAACTGGAAACGACTTGTAAACATGCTGTTTTTAAACGTTTCCGGCAGCCGAAAAAATCGCCATTTTGTAAAATATGTCGGGCAATACGCATGTGCGTAGTAAAAAAACTGCTGATGTCAACGAAAAACCTCGCTTTGTCCTTTGTAGTGTAAACAGACGTAAATTTCACAACGGTACGCCAACCTACTCCGGATCACTTACCGTACCGTACTAGTGTAAACCTGGCCTAAGTTCTAGCATATTGAACAGAACCAACAAAACGATTTACAATTCAAATTTAACACTTGAGAATGGGCCCACTGGTACGTTCGTACTTTGTTCTATTATTTCATCGACGTTGCCGACGCATTACAAATCATCCGTTGAAAAAAGCATTTATTTTCTATTGTAACTCCTGTCAACCTCGTAGCTTTGTAGCTTTTGGAGTTGATTATTTCTCAAGAAAACGTTCGTCGAAGACAGCGGAAAGTTCGTGTTTTTGTTTACAAGATGGTATCCGTAATACGAAAATTATATTTTTGATCATGTTCGATTATCCGCGCTTTTAAGGAGAACTAAGTTAGCTATCGGGATAAGCTGTACGTATGTTGTAAATAGATCATTTAACTTTAAAAGAATATATTCTATAGCTTTTGGGGAGGGTTAGGACGTTTGTTTTGCTCGTCAGGGCAACGCGTATTTGCTCTTCCCAGTCCCGTCCGATATGACCTTATATGGAATACGTACTATAAGTACCTATCCACTGATCTCTAAATAAAGACTGGATTGAGCTTTCTATTGTATCTGATGAGCTGATTTTGAAGCCTGCATATTTGCATAATGTAAATTAACGAGAGATCATTAGAAACTCCGAGTTTGCAAGCAAATCAAACTGTGACGCTAGCAAAATAGGTTTAGTAGTGTCTGGCAAATATAGTTTCTTTGTTAACATTAAATGCATAAAATCTTCAACCTAATTTGACGTCTCATATCACGCTTCTCTCACTGGATAATTAGAGCCAACGGCGGCCATTGCTAAGGGACCAAAGTCGCAGTAAATCTGTAGGTAGGCGATGAATCGTTTCACCCAGTAATTTGAAAAATGTTTTCTGGTCCTCTTTATAGTAATATTATTTTATTTTGTCGATGGTAAGAGCACATAAACCATCAAAAAACCTCATAGGCTTCTCAGTTGGTCCCTTAGTAATGGCGGACTTCCAGCTTCATTTTCTGAACAATAGTTGCTCGATCCAGTCTTTATTTAGAGATCAGTGTACCTATCTCTTGGCCTCAAAATAACCTAACATACACAGATTACCAATTATTTCACCCATGC
Source organism: Chrysogorgia sp. JL179-B06 (assembly GCA_035772405.1). Classification (NCBI taxonomy): domain Eukaryota; kingdom Metazoa; phylum Cnidaria; class Anthozoa; order Scleralcyonacea; family Chrysogorgiidae; genus Chrysogorgia; species Chrysogorgia sp. JL179-B06. Next base: position 2,802,142 of record JAYKKM010000295.1, read on the forward strand.
ACCACTACCCAAAAGAAGAACCTCTTGATGAAATAATTAGTTCGTCTGTAGTATGCTATACGTTTTATTTTGCCTGGAAAAGATATATGGACTATTACATAACTAGAAATACGTTACGCAATAACACCTCGCCCGCCTTTTCTACCACTCCCACCCCACCCCTAGAGTTTATTTTCCCCATATCCACCACCATGGTCCCCAGTGCCCAGACCGCGTCTGTCGATAACAACCCAAAAGGCCGGTTCGTCGTACGTAGATTTTGAACGTTATCTCGGCCAATATTTACTCGATTTCGGGATTCAGCCAGCCGGCTCAGCCGCTTCGTCGTATATTATTTTGAACATTATCTCGACCGATATTTTACCGTTTTCAATTCTGAAATCAGATTGGGAATTAGTTAGTCTAAATACATAACAGACGTACTTATATCTTATTGAATGGTTTGGCATATAATACGGCCGGGTATTTTACGAGTTTCTCAAGTATTTTTCCGAGCCGGCCGCCTGCGAGAAACGAGTAAAATTCCCGGCCGTATTATATGCCAAACCATTCAATGAGGTTTTTATTATATGACTATACTTGCAGAAATTGAATAAGTTTGTATTTATTTCATTTCCTCGTTTGTTTGTGATACGTTGTCAGACGTTGTTTCTGTTAAACTGTCCATTGCTTTGAGATATTCATCGTCAAAGTCGTCAGAGTTTAACGAAAATAATAAGGCGTCGTTCATGTCTGTACTTACATTTTCAAAATTAAAAAGACAGTTCGCATCCGCCATTTTAGGCTTTGGTTTAAAGCCGCAAAAAAATCCGTATTTTTGTTCGGTTCAGAAGAGGAGAAATACGGATTTTACCATGCAATACGGCCTGGTATTTGTTCTGTTCTCGTGCCCTTATATGGAAGAATTACGTCATTGTCATATAATAAAAGGGTATACACGTTAGTGCGTTACGCAAACGTGCATACCCTTCGTAAAAATCGCCAATGGACGCTTTGGGAAAATATTGCCCAAATATTTTTCTATTCAAACGGATCACCCAAAACGATCACCCAAAACTTTTTACTTCATAAGGAGTAGGTCCTACCATGCTCCGCTGAAATATATAAATATATTTATTTCATGATTGAGTCCGTTTTCTTTGATGTACCGCGTGCTGTATAGAGCACACAACCCTATGAATATCAATTAGATAAGAAATGAAGAAAAAACTAGGAAAATCTTTGTCCAAGGTGGAAAAATAGACCAAACTTTCTTGGAAAACCTCCTCAATCATGAAATAAGTCAGATAAATCTCTTTTATTCACATGTATGAAAGCTGCATCTGCGTTTTTGGTCGCAATCTTCACATATCAAAATCCGAGCCAAAATCGCTTACACAGATTGATAATTATTTCACCCATGCACCACTGTCCAGAAGAAGAACCTCTGATGAATTTAATTAGCTCGTCTTGCTTGTATCAATAAAACATATACTGCCATAAAAAACGATAGTAAAACTAACTCACACGACTTCGTCGAACTATATAAGCCATTAATGCATGTACTTTTTCATCACCATGCACTGCACAGATAATCTAACCATTGACTATATATACACTCTGAATCAGATCTGGATTCAGAGAGAAAGGTTATTCTATATGACTCACAAAGGCTCTGATGGTGTTATTTTTAAGAATAAATATGAAAGCTTATAACACTGTTTTGTCATGCATCAACTTGATTTTGTGTGTGCTGACGTAGTCAGTAAACACTTGGTTATCGAAATCTTGTTTGGTTGTGGCACTTACGTCACAACCGAACACGTTCCAGAAGACAGCGAAAGTTCGCCGAGATCGTTTGTTGCTTCACCGAGTAGGCTTCTTCCTTTACTACAGACCAACATTTTGGTTAGGTTCTTGTGTGTAATTTACACGTATAGAATAGGAATTTGAACGAAGACAGTGTCAGTGTGTTTACACTGACCAACATTTTGGTCAGGTTCTTGTGTGTAAATTTCACGTACTATACAAATTTGAACCAGACTGTGTCACTGTGTTTGCAATGACCGACATTCTTGGCCAGGCGCTATATCTTGTGTTTCAGTGGTCGGCTCATGTGGTTTAAATTTAATAGTGATACTGCCAGGTAATTTCAAAATACCTTAATATTTTAGCCGAAATAATTGTATATCGAAACTTATGATCCTAGTACGGCGGGTATTAATGTTTACCGTCGCACATATTTCTCATATTATATCCTAAACAAATGCGTTTCAACGAAATCAAACATCGTCTACACCTTCGCTAAACTTTCGTAGATATAACAGTGAAAGAACTACGATTTAGACATTGCCAGCCTATACAACCTATATGATTTGAACAAACTTATAATTTCAAATATGTTTAAAATCTTTGCCCCCATTCCGCAGTATATCGTGACAACTTATAGCGCGAAACAGTATAGCGCGAAACTATCTTCTCAAATCATTAATAATTCATGAGCTAATTATCCAATAATAAAGACCCATCTAGTCACGGGATTGCATTTGGATAACTAAATCAAACACCGTGTCTCAGAACACTACAATACATTTGATCGGCATACGTAATTAGGATATTTGAGGAAGATCACTAGTGATCTCACAAAAAATGGACACAAGGCAATGAACATAATTGATTGAGAAATGTGAGATAATTGTAATGTTCTCACATTTCTCTGTAACTCAAATGTACGCATTGCGTACATCAGACACATGTACGCATTGCGTACCTATTTTTAATTTACACATCAATTGCTTAGTTATTCTCTATTGAAATATTATTGGTTGTTAACGATGTTGTGTTAAAGTACATGGTTTGAACCTAGGAATATTATTAGATGTGTGAAGTTGATATCGTCCAGCGGTTGTTGCAGTCTTGAGAAAGACTATTGTTGGTGACTGACGTTTCGACGGCCTCAGCCAGTAAATATAACCAATCAAAACAAATAGTGTCAACATTTCAAATCATTAGTAATTCATGGTTAACTGTACAAACGAAATCATTACCCCGTGTCGGTGTGTATTTGCATAGATATTGAAGGAAGAAATTACATAAATTAATCGAACTTTCACCTCGATTTTCTCGTAAATACCGATTTATTTGAGGTGCTATATCTGAAAGACTCAGAAGAGTGCTTCGTCGGGATATCCAAACACCTCGAAGTTTGTTTAAAAAACGCGGCTATCGCTTCATCAGTCTTGAAAACCCTGCGAGTTATCGCAACGAGCTGCATGTCAGGTGGAAATAAAGTGGAAGACCATGCGAGTACACGCAATGAGCTGTGAGTTGAGCTTCCGTGCGAGGATTGGAAATCTGCCTTAATCACTCAGGAAAATCTTCCGCAGTTCCACAGGACCGGAACGGACAGGAAAGTTTCCTTTGTGTTAAAGTCGTTAGTTCCACCCGAGAGCTCACAAGACAAAGAAAACTTCCCTGTCCGTTTTCCTGTCCTGAGGAAAATTTTCCTGAGTGGAAACCAGCCTTTAGTGGGTGTTTTATATGAGCAGCGAGCCAGCCCGGTTACCGGGCTAGCCCAGTATAAGCGCGAGATGATTTATTTAATTCTGGCTCGCGTTTATGTGGGAGAAATTCATCCAGATGATTTCAAGTGTTTCGAGTGCCAGCGGCTGCGAGTGTTTATATGAGAAATTTTTCAGCCCGCTTACCGAGATCTCGCCTCTCTCAAGCGAGATCTCGCTAACCGGGCTCGCCATCTTGAATTCAGTTTTAGCGTTTCAATGTTTTGACCTGTTCACACGAGTTCAAAAGGCAAAATGACACAGTTGAAATCGTTTTCAACTGCTAAAACGGTTATGAGATATCGTTTCCAGTATTGAAAACGTTTTCGCCAATCGTTTTCGTCAGTTTTCGTGTGAACGCGCCACTGAAAATGATACTTTTTGAAACGCGTTGCGAGTTTCCCTGCGTTGCAGACCCCGTGTTGAGTATAATGAAATACACAACACTGCGACGCAGGCTAGTTGCGAGTGAAAACGTCGAAAACGACATTGCGTGCACATGTTTATTCGGAGTTGCATCAATGCGTTTTAAGTTGCGTGTTGACTGTAGTCTCGCCACCAGGCATCAAGCTTTCTTGCGTAAATATAAGTGTTCGCAATTTAACAAAAGTTTATTCGAAATAGGCTTTTAAGCTAAAAAGACAAAACCGAACGCAGCAGGATGGCTTTTAGATGACATTGTGCGTTGACAATAGTCTCCGCCGATGAGCTTTCGTGCGCAAAAAATCGGTGCCATGACGGAGGGCAATATTAAAATCTGCATATGAATAGAGGAGCCGCAGGGTAAAATCAAAACTGAGGCTGCGTTTACACTAGAGCAAAAGTAATCGGATTCGTATTGTTTTATATTCCCATGAGGTGCAAAACAATATGAATCCGAATACTATTAGTATTGTTCAAACTGGTGATGTATAAGTATAAAATAACGCCCCACTCAGATAATATTTCAGAAGCCGTTTGGTCTTGCAAAGTAAACAACTCTAGACTCATCTCTCTGAACAGCTATTGAAAATCTTACTTCATAAGAATGACAGGTTAGTGGAATCAAAAAGATTTTTCTCCGTTCTTCCTTGAATTAAATTTTTAACTCGTGCAGGTTCCTCCATTAACTATAGTGAGTGGTAAAACGGACAAACAAATCTGCAGGCGTTGTATATGTTTCAATATATCGCCAAATATACCGTGTTGTTTGATTTAAATTATATATACTTAAGTCCATTTTGTCAAAACTGTATACAAAGATATAAGAATGCGCCAAAATGGCATACATTAACGCATCTTTATCGTAGACATTGCTTTACCGTATAATAGGGTGTACAAATCGCCCACAGAGTGAAAAAGGGCTTCCTGCACTCGAAACTTTAAAACTCCTACACACTATATCGGATTTCTACACTACCTATACACAGCACAACCATGTTTATACTGAATAGGGCATGGTTGAACTGCAACAAGTCATTTACAACTTTATGTTGTTTCAGGTTCTTCGTTTCGATTGTGGCGAATCTTGTTCTGCAGCCCGCTTTGTGTGACAACAATTCTGGTAGGTGTTTTCTAGTTTTATGTATCACTAAGAGCATGTCATTTTTTAGTTTTTGGTCTTGCGCACAGTCCTCGATTTGCTTTCAAAAATGCAATTCGCGGTTTGGTTGTGGTAGCTACATTTGCATGATATATGATTTGATTGTGCTTTGGGTGTGTAACCGATATTGATTAAGAACTATCTTAAATTACTTGATACGATAGACTAGTCTATAGTAAGTCATATATACTTATGCATTGGCCACGCTACGAGCCAAGAAACTATAGTCACCTATAAATATTAGTCATTGTATAATATCCATAATCGTGCTAGCCTGCGTGCATGCGGCGTTAGGGGAGGGGGCTATAAATCTCGTGTCACGAATCTCTTGTCATTTACGTCGTATTGAATTTTTAGTTTTCCAAGTGTCATTCGTATCCTACCATTGATGAATATAAAGATTTCTTAGGGAAGATTGATCAGGTTGGATTAATTATATATACTTTCAATAGTGACAAAATATTCTTCTTTCTCCGATCTACCCTTTGTGCGTGTTAATCCCCTCGCGGCCGGCGACGAAGGCGAGGGTGATAATCTCGCCACGGCAGAGGAACAATTTATCACGAAACGTTTGTGTGTGTATATATATATATATATATATATTTCGAAGTTCTAAGGTGGATGGGGGCGTTTGAGAATTGGGTGATTTCAGAATCAAATACCCTGTAAACTGGTTTGGGACGAAAAAGGCATGCACTATTCACTAATACACCAAGAGAAAAAATATATTACAACAATCTTGAGCAAGAAGAAAAATTCCTACAATGGATTAAGGTCACGGATTTTGCAAATGTAGACAGCGTGGATATCTCTCCCGCGTATGGGGAATGGCAGAATGCGTTGCACGACGGCAGAAGAGAAAGAAAATCAATTAGCCACAAAACCAAATGTATATTCAAGCTGAATATACTAGATAACGTTTCGACAATGCAGTGACCATTGCTCAACGAAGAACAACAAAGAAATCACAGATTAATTCCCTCAATAATGTCATTAAAGGGATATGGCAATATAAATTAACTTTGTCTCATTTGAAAGAACTCGTAAAATGGTACAAGAAGACCTTTTACAATTTTTCTGTATATTTCTTGGTTTTTGAATATTTCAGATAATTATGACAAAAGACAGTCTACAATCCGCCATCTTGTTGTAATATTTGACCTAATTAACTAAGAAATTGGTGACGTCACAAGCAGGGTAAACCTGATGAAACTACTCCATAGGTGACCGAATTTCCGCGGAAGGTTTTTAAAATGTTGTGGGCCAATTGAAAATGGAAATAGTGCAACATAATCGAGTTTCTGGCTCATAATGTCGTAAGGTTGGCAAGATAAAAATTTCACTTTACCCTACTTATGACGTCACATGCATATCGAAAATAATTCCATGATGGCGGACAGCACGCTGTCTTTCGTCAAATTATTTCGAAAACCAAAAAAGATAAGGTAAAATTGTAAAAGGTCTTGTTATACCATTTCACGAGTTCTTTCAAATGAGACAAAGTTAATTTATATTGCCATATCCCTTTAAGTTGCATTCAAATATTCGAATAATTGAAGACATGACCCTTTTGCCCGAATGAGATCATTTTTTCCCGAATAGAGCTAATGTTTCGGACAACTGGGGGGGGGGGGGGGGTACAGCCCCAGCAGCCTCCCGGCTCGTACGTCTGACAGCCTCTTAGGGGTTGTTTACATGAATCCGGATTCAGTTTACATAGGAATTCTATCCCAGGATCGAAAATCGCGCGAAATCTGAATTTCAAGATGGCGATCAATAACATTATAGCGGGTATGTTTCTTTCAACGATTTCTGCGCTTGTACATTAATTTCAACATGTGCCTTAAACTGATAATTTGGTGAAGAATAAACATAAAGAAAAGGGAAAAAGCATTACTAGCAACGATAATCGATGCGGTTGCAAGTAAACAAGCATTTAATTCACCTTTAATTTATAACGTCGTCGACAAAGAGCTATTTATATTGAACAATATGACGTCGGCGCAATTCCTGTCACTGGCTGTAATTTGTCGTCTATAAATGTTAAAAGCACGCAATGTGTTGATCGTATCATTTTCAATTTTTCATTCCGGAATGAAATCTCGCACCGCCTTTACATGACCCGGAATGAAATTTCAATGAAACTCAATCCGGAATGAAACTCAATCCGGAATGAGAACCGGAATGAACTCAATCGGGATTGAGGTGCATCTCATTCCGGATTCATGTAAACATCTAAAGGGATTTTAAGTTCAATCCGAAATGAAACTCAATCCGGATTCATGTAAACAGCTCCTTATAGTCTGTGAATAAAAGGCCTTAGCCACGTAAAGGTCGGACAACGAGTGTAATTCCTACTCGTACCTTTGGCGCTGGCTCATGTCAATATATTTATATATACATATATAATTTATATATACAACATACATATATAATTTATATATATATATATACATATATTTAAATATGCAAACAAACTGCAGCCCCATTTGTCTGAAAATTACTTCTATTTGTGCAAAAATGTCTTGTAATTAGATTATTTTATTGTTTGGTTTGGTTTGGTTTGGTTTGGTTTGGTTTGGTTTGGTTTGGTTTGGTTTGGTTTGGTTTGGTTTAGGTTAATACCCCAACAGGCTAGAAGCCCAATACCTAAAAGATCAAGCTAGTTTACTTTTCTCGCCAAATATTTAACGAAAATAATGAAACAGAGTATGATGAACTGAATATTTCTTATTTAGAGTCAGGACGATATCCGTACGCCACTCGAAGACGAACAAGAACAAGATTATCAGAGGGAATGGGAAAACGATTTGCATGAACAAAGAATCCAAGAGGTGAATTAACATATCAAGTTACACACACTAGATGTTACCTTTTCTCTTCTATTGCATTTACATTCCATTTTTCCCATTTTTGAACAGTAATACGATACAGACATCCGAACCCTTCCGATTATTCAGGGAATCTCCCAAAAGCTTGCGGCAATCTCCCAATTTCTTCATCAAATGCTCCCGATTTTTCAAAGATTTCTAGAAACGGGAAAAAAATTTACAAACCTACTGTTTTTCAGAACATATCTCGGGAAAATAAATGAGTCAACGTAAGCTCATCTAAAGCGAGGAAGTGGGGAGCTGGGGGGCTGGAGCCCCCCCCCCCCAAATTTTGAATGGGGGCTGAAGCTCACACACACACAAATCAGGACAAGCGTTGCTAAATTTAATGTCTTTTCCCAATTGCATTAGTACAACTATAGTAGAGGCTAGGAGAGAAGCTAATTAAAGTGTCTATGAAGTGAAAAATTCGCTAGCTTTTTTTGTTTTAACAGACAAAGTAGCACGGCAGGAACGTACACTGAAAATTTCAAGTAAATCTGCTGCATAGTCTTCGAGCTATCAACTCTCAAAGTTTGGCATGGCTAAATGTTTTTGGTGAAATCTGAAACGCGCGGTTCATTGTCTTGTGACGTATGCAGGTGTGCTTACTATGCATAAGAACAATGGATTTGAGCATTAATGATCCACCTGGGATTGAATATATGTGGTATATGACGTATGCAGTCTTTCCTAATTTTGTAACGTTAAACTATGCCAATGGACAAACTTTGAGAGTTGATAGCTCGATGACTATGCCGCAGATTCACTTGAAATTTTCAGTGAACGATCCTGCCGTGCTACTTTGTACTTGAAGTAACAACCTCGTTCCCAGGGCATTTTGCCTCCACGGTGGAAGGTCGGCGAAAATGGCCCTGGGATCGGCTGGTCACATGACACCCAGAATTTCTGGGTGTTTAGATATGATAATTTTTGTGGTCTTTGTTCCATTGCCTTTGTCTACTTTGTTGACCTGAATAATTGAGAAATATTCAATGCTCTTCAGAGTTGTTCATGTCAGCATTCGTCGACATAAAAGCAGCTAATTACAAGCTTAATAATCCACCATACATCCATGGTTATCTCTTACAAAAGCTATGAAGAAGCATATATCCAATTTAACGAAAGCTATCACTTCTAATTTGCTGTAAAATTTGAAGACAACATTCAGATTTAGATGAATAAATTATACTGTCTGAATTAATTGCGTTTTATGACAAGCCAATCGCATTATAGAATGGATCAGCCGATCCCAGGGCCATTTTCGCCTGCCGTGAATCGAGGCAAAATGCCCTGGGTTGAAGAAGTAAGTTAAATATGGAAGAGATGTAAATTGTTATTCCTCATTGTTTTAAGAGTTCTTTCAAATCAGACAAACTTAATTTTCGATTCATTGGCACTTTAAGGTAATCTACCTACGGGCTTCATCTACGCGAGATTTCACAAACGGTTGAAGTATTAGCCAATCCCTAGGGAACGAGATTGACCCATAAACCCTTGCCACACGAGTGTTAGATTGGTCCGCTTCTATCAGTACTAGGCGCAAGAAAATGGCGTCACCTGGTAAGAGGCAGCAGGAAAGCTTGGATTCATTTGTACTATGCTCGTTGTAGAATTATATAGATGAAACAATTTGCTCAAATTGCTGCAAATTGTCTTTCCGAGGTTCTAGATTTCAAAATTGTCCGGGTGAAAGAAATGCCTCCTTTTTGCTAAAATAGTTTGAAACAGCTATCAATTTTTGGATCAATTTAATGGTGTTAAATCACACAGTTTCTATGCAGAAGTTGTTATTTTGCTATATTACAGTTTACGACTTTATTACAGTTTATGTCCTTTCTCGATGCGACTTCCCTCGCCAACACCGCAAAAGCGCGTTATATTACACCATAAACATCCTCATATTTACCAAGGTAGGCGCTTATTTTACAAAACTAAAGATACTAGTTAAAAAGTTGAACCTCGTGTGGTGATTCTAAGTCCATCGTGTCCTTTCTCAAATTCAAAAGCATGCCTTCGATTGACTGCTCAGCGAACGCCAGAATCGTACTCCATATTACTAGTATCCGGTAGGCAATAGTTTGAAAAATATTCGTTGTATACTGCCGAGTAATGCATCAAATTGAAGCTTGTAAACAGCAGATTTCAGATTTCGAACGTTTGGCAACAAATTATAAAAGCCTCGAGCGTATTTTAATGCTGAACAATGCTGTCCAGCTCAAGCTATTGCGAAATTTTAACTTAAGCCCTAACTAGTTCGGATCACTAACGGACTATCACAGATGACCCTCGGGGGGACCAACGTCGGTTTGTGCGCGATTTTCTCGGCTTACTTGTGACGTCGTTTTGATTTCGGAGGTTTCGACCAAGGTTAGGACAAATACGGAAATATATAAAATTAAATATATCGGCGAAAAATGTGTGTGTGTGTGTGTGTGTGTGGGGGGGGGGCTATAGTCCACCCTAGCCCCCGTGTTCCGCGGACCCTGGAAGTCCTTCATAAATGGCACTTCGTGAGTCCTTAAAACTAGAAGCTAAGTTCCTCACATATTTCAGGAAATTATTAAACGTTTAGGGCTAACGAACACTAGCAGGATTATTTTATTGTTATCACCAATACGGCTGAAAATTGGTACATTTTACAAACTGATACTCATCTAGTTCACTTTTCTCGCCAAAGATTTAATGCAAATAATGAAATGAATATTTCTTGTTTAGAGTCAGAATGATATAGCACCACTCGCAGACGAACAAGAACAACATTATCCGAGTAAATCGGAAATCAATTTGGAAAACATTCAGAAGGTTAATTAACATCTAACACTAGATGTTACCATTTTTCTTCTATTGCATTTACATTCCTTTTTTTTCCATTTTTTATAATTTCTTTAGTTTTCTTTTCTTTTTTCATTTTTCATTTTTCCTTTCTTTTCCTTTTTTCTTTTCTTTTCTCCTTTTTATCTTTTCTTTTTCATTTTTACTTTTTTCCCTTTTTCTTTTCATTTTTCCTTTTTTTATCTTTTCTTTTTCGTTTTTATTTTCTTTTTTCCTTTTTATATTTTCTTTTTTAAATTTTCCTTCATTTTTTATTTTTCCTTTTTCTTTTTCCTTTTTATCTTTTCTTTTTCCGTTTTTCCTTTCTCTTTTTTATTTTTCTTCCATTTTTCTTTCCTTTTTCATCTTTTCTTTTTTTGCTTTTCCTTCCTTCTTAGTTTGTCTTTTCTTTCACCTTTTTATAATGTTTTTCGTTTTCCGTTTCTTTTTATGCATTTTCCCTTTTTTATTTCTTTTCGTTTTCCTTTTTATCTTTTCTTTTTCGTTTTTCCTTTCTGTTTCATTTTTCTTTCTTTTTTTCATTTTGTTTCCTTTTCCATTTCTTCTTTCTTTTTCGGTTTTCTTTTTTCTATTAATTTCATTTTTTGTTTTTATTTCTTTTTAATTTTGTATCCCTTTCGCTTCTGTCGTTTTACTCCTTTTTTTCTTTTCCCTTTTTTCTCTTCTTTCTTTTCATAAATTTTATTTATAAATATTAAATAATACATTTTTCTTTTTTCTTTCTTCTTGAAACGTTACCTTTTCCTGTCTTCTCCTTTCTTTTCTAATGTATTATTTCTGTCGATCCATTCAACGATTTTCACTCTTCATTTTTCTTCTTAAGTTGGTTATGTTTATCAAACGGAATGATTTTCATTATACAAATAAACATTACATCTCGTAATTTAGGAAGATGACATTGCGCACAAGACGATTTTAAACGTGGTTTTCTATTTCCGAAATTACCCGAAGTAGAATTGCCGAAATTACATAAACTGGGCTCAATTTGTAAGTTTTAATGAATTTATTCTTAATACATAAAATTCATAATGTCACTAAAGGCCCATTTATTAACAACTTTATTGCCATGGCCGAATGGGCCACCACAACAAGTTTGTATTTCGTCCTGTGATAACTGCACAATAATTTGCTAAGCCTAAACCTTAGGACACGTCCACACGTATGCGTTTTCAGAACGATCCGTTTTCATTTTCGTGAAAACGCAGGGAAATCTTTGCGTCCACACAAGTGTTTTCGTATCGTTTTCGAATTCGATATTGATATTAAAAACGCTGTGGCCAGGCAACTACAAATAAACGTCATGTCGATATCTAGCAAGAGGAGACAGAAAACGGCTGAGGAGAAGAATGTAAACAAAGAGATATTTGTATGGACAGATGATGAAGCAGAGTTTGCTGCTTAACGTACGAAAAGAAAATGACTACAGAGTATCGCTTATATCCGAAACCGCTACTCTTCTGACCAGGTCGTCTTTTAAGTCTGAATTATAACCAGAAGCATCTTTGTAAAGTTCAGTGTTCTTCGAAAATATGCTTCTTCAAGACGTAAAAGCGTTAAATGTAATTGCAAAGAAGTTCGTCGGTCCACACGACAACCAACATATCCTCTCACGTATACGATTCAGGATTATCCTGAATTGTCATCTGGCCTAAGATTCAGGATTATCATGATTTGTCATCTGGCCTAGGATTCAGGATTATCATGACTTGTCATCTGGTCTAGGATTCAGGATTATCCTGAATTGTCATATGGCCTAGGATTCAGGATTATCATGACTTGTCATCCGGCCTAGGATTCAGGATTATCACTATGACTTGTCATCTGGTCTAGGATTCAGAATTATCCTGAATTGTCATATGGCCTAGGATTTAGGATTATCATGACTTGTCATCTGGTCTAGGATTCAGGATTATCCTGAATTGTCATCTGCATGGCCTAGGATTCAGGATATGTCTGAATTCTAAGTAAACTCTTACCCAGGATCTCGCTCCAAATAATCTCACAAGCATTTTCTCTTGCGTTAACTCACAAGTCTACTAAATTCCTATAAGGGAAGGAGGTGGGAGGAGGTTGGAAGAGACGGCGGATTTAAGACTAAAGGCGGAGGGTTATGGTTAGGATAAAACTTTAGGCGGGTGTTAGGGTTAGGGTTTATAAGATTAGGGTCAGGATCAATAAAATTACTTAGAATTCAGACATATCCTGAATCCTAGGTCAGATGACAATTCAGGATAATCCTGAATCCTAGGTGAGAGGATATGCTGCGACAACGCACCGTTTTCGAAAGTTTTCTATTTCAAAAGTCTCCACTAGCTTTCAAAGACGTTTTAGACTTTCGAAAACGCTGACTCGGCGTTTACGTGTGGATGGAAGACGAAAACAAATTAAAATGTCTCTGATTTTACATGAAAACGCGTACGTGTAGACGGGGCCTTAATGTCCGCCACCGTCAAAAAATTGACAAATAGATCCCATTAATTTTGCCGTTGTTTTTTTTCAGTTATAGATGCACAGATGACGTCAGAACGTAAGAACAAAAAAGTGTAAGAACAAAAAAAGAACAAAAAAGTAAGAACAAAAAAGTGGCCCACGAGACGATAGTAGATTGGGTCACGACTCACTGATATTTTTACCACGTACTGACGTCTTTTGTGCATCTATAACTGAATAGACAACGGGAAAATGGAATCTATTTGTTTTATACAATAAAATTTGAAGACAAACTTCAAAATGGTTATTGAAGCTCTCAGGGATTTCTAGGGCATGGAAAAAGACAAAAGTAGTCATCTGACGTGATTTGACGTGAGCTGTGTGTCTGTCCTCTATTAGTAGAAACTGACCATGGTCTATTACAAATGCTGCATTCTGATTGGCTACTCAACCGTTCTCTATTCGTGATAGATAACGTTTGGGAAACGCGCTCAAACAATTGCAGAAAACTCTCGTTTTGGGGAGGTTTCAGATGAGTTTTTGGATAATTTTTTTGAGAATGCATGATTTGTAATAGTCCACTAATTTGTTTCTACTAAAACAATTAGACAACTCGTCCTCGTTGTCTATGAGCGAATAATCAACTCAGGCTTCGCCTTCGTTGACTATTCGCTCATAGACAACTCGGACTCGTTGTCTAATTGTTAATTAGTAAAAACTGACCATGGTCTATTACAAATGCTGCATCTGATTGGCTACTCAACCGTTGTCTATTCGTGATAGACCATGATGGCGAAACGCGCTCAAAACAATGGCAGAAAACTCTCGTTTTGGGGATATTTCAGATGAGTTTTTGGATAATTTTTTGGAGAATGCATAATTTGTTTTATAGTCCACCAATAGTTGTTTCTATTAAAACAATTAGACAACTCGTCCTCATTGTCTATGAGCGAATAGTCAAATCAGGCTTCGCCTTCGTTGACTATATTCGACTGGTTGTCTAATTGTCAAATCGGGCATCACAAATTTGCATGAGTGGCACGCAAATTAAAATTCCTTAAAATAAACTCTGATTCAATTGACTATTTCAATGCTTTGCCAAACTTTTAATTTGTACAGAGAGCAATCATGCAGTGGAGTCGAATCTGTGATAGAATCTTAATTTAAACATAATTTCCTTTTAGGCGTCATTGTGACATTGGAGACAGCCCGATAGTTTACAACTGCTTGCAGCAGAACACTATACAAGAGAAGGCTAAAAACTTTACAGTAAAATTTAATAAACACTTCGACAGTGTTCCCAAGGTGATGGTTGGCATAAGTGGTTTGGACGTCGACAAGCACTTTAACACTCGCATCAATGTTAAAGTTGTAGATGCGAACAAAATAGAATTCACCGTAGAAATCAAATCGTGGTTTACTACAAAAGTTTACTTGGCCAAGGTGAATTGGATCGCTTGCGGTCCTCCGCGGGACATCTAGTCCAACGTAGATAAATCTTGGTAAAACGTTACGAAAATTCCAAACTGGGTGTAAGTTTGTTGGACTATGTTATACGGGCTGATTTAACATCAACTTTAGATTGTAGTTTGACGGCTCTTGATATATAACCCTCGAAACAAATTGTGAGATGTTTACAAATAAACTTTATCTCGAACACAGTACTAGTGTCTCATTTAATTGTCACCACTCCTTTAAGTCGTTCATGGGAAGCTTTTTCGCTAGTACAGATCCCACCAAAGTCGCAGTAAATCTGTAGGCAGGTCATGAATCGTTTTGCCCAGTAATTTGAAAAATGTCTTCTGGTCCTCTTTATAGTAAAATTATTTTATTTAGTGGATGGTAAGAGCATATAATACAACAAAAAACCTCGTTGGATCCCCAGGTGGTCCCTTAGTAATGGCGGACTTCCGGCTTCATTTTCTCAACAATAGTTGCTCGATCCAGTCTTCTTTCGAGATCAGTGATTCTAACCTTCCTTTTAAACTCTATAGCCTCCTCCGCAGGCAACTCTGTGGCTTCTTTTTTCCGAGTCAAATCGCTTCCAAGGCTGTGCGAGCAATGTTTTGGCTGGGATTGTAGGGAAGTATAGGAATTGTGCAGGGAAGTATAGGGATTGTGCAGGGAAGTATAGGGATTGTGCAGGGAAGTATAGGGATTGTGCAGGGAAGTATAGGGATTGTGCAGGGAAGTATAGGGATTGTGCAGGGAAGTATAGGGATTGTGCAGGGAAGTATAGGGATTGTGCAGGGAAGTATAGGGATTGTGCAGGGAAGTATAGGAATTGTGCAGGGAAGTATAGGGATTGTGCAGGGAAGTATAGGGATTGTGCAGGGAAGTATAGGGATTGTGCAGGGAAGTATAGGGATTGTGCAGGGAAGTATAGGGATTGTGCAGGGAAGTATAGGGATTGTGCAGGGAAGTATAGGGATTGTGCAGGGAAGTATAGGGATTGTGCAGGGAAGTATAGGGATTGTGCAGGGAAGTATAGGGATTGTGCAGGGAAGTATAGGGATTGTGCAGGGAAGTATAGGGATTGTGCAGGGAAGTATAGGGATTGTGCAGGGAAGTATAGGGATTGTGCAGGGAAGTATAGGGATTGTGCAGGGAAGTATAGGGATTGTGCAGGGAAGTATAGGGATTGTGCAGGGAAGTATAGGGATTGTGCAGGGAAGTATAGGGATTGTGCAGGGAAGTATAGGGATTGTGCAGGGAAGTATAGGGATTGTGCAGGGAAGTATAGGGATTGTGCAGGGAAGTATAGGGATTGTGCAGGGAAGTATAGGGATTGTGCAGGGAAGTATAGGGATTGTGCAGGGAAGTATAGGGATTGTGCAGGGAAGTATAGGGATTGTGCAGGGAAGTATAGGGATTGTGCAGGGAAGTATAGGGATTGTGCAGGGAAGTATAGGGATTGTGCAGGGAAGTATAGGGATTGTGCAGGGAAGTATAGGGATTGTGCAGGGAAGTATAGGGATTGTGCAGGGAAGTATAGGGATTGTGCAGGGAAGTATAGGGATTGTGCAGGGAAGTATAGGGATTGTGCAGGGAAGTATAGGGATTGTGCAGGGAAGTATAGGGATTGTGCAGGGAAGTATAGGGATTGTGCAGGGAAGTATAGGGATTGTGCAGGGAAGTATAGGGATTGTGCAGGGAAGTATAGGGATTGTGCAGGGAAGTATAGGGATTGTGCAGGGAAGTATAGGGATTGTGCAGGGAAGTATAGGGATTGTGCAGGGAAGTATAGGGATTGTGCAGGGAAGTATAGGGATTGTGCAGGGAAGTATAGGGATTGTGCAGGGAAGTATAGGGATTGTGCAGGGAAGTATAGGGATTGTGCAGGGAAGTATAGGAATTGTGCAGGGAAGTATAGGGATTGTGCAGGGAAGTATAGGGATTGTGCAGGGAAGTATAGGGATTGTGCAGGGAAGTATAGGGATTGTGCAGGGAAGTATAGGGATTGTGCAGGGAAGTATAGGGATTGTGCAGGGAAGTATAGGGATTGTGCAGGGAAGTATAGGGATTGTGCAGGGAAGTATAGGGATTGTGCAGGGAAGTTATAGGGATTGTGCAGGGAAGTATAGGGATTGTGCAGGGAAGTATAGGGATTGTGCAGGGAAGTATAGGGATTGTGCAGGGAAGTATAGGGATTGTGCAGGGAAGTATAGGGATTGTGCAGGGAAGTATAGGGATTGTGCAGGGAAGTATAGGGATTGTGCAGGGAAGTATAGGGATTGTGCAGGGAAGTATAGGGATTGTGCAGGGAAGTATAGGGATTGTGCAGGGAAGTATAGGAATTGTGCAGGGAAGTATAGGGATTGTGCAGGGAAGTATAGGGATTGTGCAGGGAAGTATAGGGATTGTGCAGGGAAGTATAGGGATTGTGCAGGGAAGTATAGGGATTGTGCAGGGAAGTATAGGGATTGTGCAGGGAAGTATAGGGATTGTGCAGGGAAGTATAGGGATTGTGCAGGGAAGTATAGGGATTGTGCAGGGAAGTATAGGGATTGTGCAGGGAAGTATAGGGATTGTGCAGGGAAGTATAGGGATTGTGCAGGGAAGTATAGGGATTGTGCAGGGAAGTATAGGGATTGTGCAGGGAAGTATAGGGATTGTGCAGGGAAGTATAGGGATTGTGCAGGGAAGTATAGGGATTGTGCAGGGAAGTATAGGGATTGTGCAGGGAAGTATAGGGATTGTGCAGGGAAGTATAGGGATTGTGCAGGGAAGTATAGGGATTGTGCAGGGAAGTATAGGGATTGTGCAGGGAAGTATAGGGATTGTGCAGGGAAGTATAGGGATTGTGCAGGGAAGTATAGGAATTGTGAAGGCCAAAACAGCCTTGGAAGCTATTTGACTCGGAAAAAAGAATCTATTTATACTCAACATTTCAATGATGTAATATTCTGTGTCCGGTACACGTATAAGTATCAGCCCTTCCTTTGGTGTTTCATATATTACATTCCCAATACGAAACATAGTCCTAACCCTAAACCTAATATTGACCCTAACTCTTACGCGATAATGCATGTTTTATTTTAGAAATAACCGCTGATTTTAATTTCGAATTTTACTATTTTACCGTAAGAGAAATACTCGCGTTCGACCCATGGTATTGCAGTTTAAGTAATAGATAAGCACCAAGAACGAGGGATTTTATATGAGGGCTGTATATCGCATAAATCCCGACGTTCGAGGTGTTTATCTGACTTATTATTACATTGATGAGGTTTCCAGCAAAGTTTTGTCGATTTTGTCCACTTTGGACAAAGATTTTCCTAGTTTTTTCTTCGTTTCTTATCTTGTTAGTATTCATATAGGGATGTATGGCGCATACATCCCGCGGTACATCAAACGAAACCGACTCAATGTAATAATAATAACATATAGGGTTTAGGGTTAGGGTTAGGATTATTTTAGTATACCTTTGACGTCCTAAGGAGGTCCTCCTCTCGTCGTACTCGGTAACTGCATACAGCCATCTTCGTTCACTTGACTTCGCAACTGCTTTCCTTGTATCACTGGGCTAAATTTACACGAGGTCAATGAGAGTATTAGAAATAAGCATTTGAATTTCAAATGCTCTACTTGTTAACAAAAATTATCGAAAACAAAAGGCCTTTTGTTTAAAACCTCGTGAATCATGAAATAAGATAATTTCCCTCGAATTAGTATAGGTTTTTCGAGGCCACGAGGGGATGTGTGATTTATTCACCGCTGGCGTAATTACCTGAGGTGATAAACACATATCTATCCCCATCAGTGATCTATCCCTGAGGGCCCTCAAAATAACGTACTTATATTTCACATGGGCGAGGTTGACACGAGTTACAATAGAAAAATAAATGCTTTTTTCAGTGGATTTGTAATACGTCGATAACGCAATGAAATAATAGAACAAAGTACGAACGTATCCAGTGGGATTCTCAAATGTTAAAACCCAGCTGTGTTGATGACCCTATTGTTGTAGGTGCTCATTATTTTTCATAAGTGGGTAAGGGTGTATCCAAAAAAACGCGACCTTTAGAAATTAACCTATTGTTGTTAAGCACAAGATGTTATGCTCCTGGGAATTTAAAATAGCTTCTAATCATATGAAGGAGCATATTCGACAGGAGGATTCCGAAACCTTGCTCGAAATGCGTTTTGCACTGCGGCTATACTTTGAGTCTCCGTATAATGTAAAACAGTAAAAACTCGTTGCTCTGTGGTCAGTTGAACCATTTTTATTCGAACTGATGATATGACTAATTAGTACTTTGACAATTTGTTATGCAGTTATGCTCCTTCATACGATTAGAAGCTATTTTAAATTACCAGGAGCATAAAATCTTGTGCTTAACAACAATAGGTTAATTTCTAAAGTTCTCGTTTTTTTTTATACACCCTGTAGAAGCTACCGCATTATTTTGCACAACCGTCCATTATATTTATGGTTCATGCTGTCCATTATTTTTCAATATAACGCAATGTATATTTAATTTATGCATCATCCATAACATTAACACATAAAATTACTTTTTTAATTCAATTCCAATGTATGTCTTTTATACTTACAATCCACTCAAAATACCATCAGTATCACTTCCCACATCTCTAGTACTCAACATCTCGACTGAGTTATAAATAATACTTCATCGCCTCACTGGATTCCGTCATTTGTTTACAAACTCGCACTCAACAACTTCACATGAATACTTCTACTCAGCTGTCAATGTCCATTATTTGTTACGCATTGCTAAGCAATAGATGTGCAAACACATCAATTCATTTCAAAACAAATTTATGGAAGCTGGATTTTAAGCAGTCTAAAAGCCTCAACCCAACCATTATTTGAGAGAATGGACAGATATAAGTGGGCTCGACGAAGTTCTGAAGAAAGCGTGCCACACTTATATGGTATCGCAAACCTTTTTGTTGAGCAGAAAAAGGCCTTAGTATCTTTTGTTTGATCTCGGCTTTTATCCTTTACTTAAATTAGCCCTTAATTATATTCTCGTTTCAGAAGAAAAATTATTTTGAATTTTGTAAAAAAAGACAAGGGGCTGAACAGCCCCAGTTTCGTAGGAAAATGAGTCACTCCATTCTTCCTCTGCCTCAGAAAGTAAATCCGACGATTCATATAGCGACAGAAAATGTATAAAACCACACTGACGTCGAAATATTCCTATATCCTCTATTAGCGAGAAAGGATATTTCCAAAATGGTGTGACGTCACAACCCTATACTAACTCGATCCCAGGCAAATTTACGGTTTTCATGGTTTATTTTAGCCAAGAAGGACTTGTTTTTAACTGACATCATTTTGGATAAAAAAGTAGAGTGCTGCGTAGACAGTGTTTTGGATATGTAGCAAAGTGAAAAGGTGGTAAACTGCCAAGATTTTAGTGACGAAATACTGACGTTTCGAGCGGAGCCCTTCATCAGAGTAAGACGAGATGAAATAAAATAAATAGGGCTTATATATATATATGCCAAAAGGGTGTCACAAGTAGAAAGTAGCCAATAAAATGCACGGGAGATAAACAAACTATAATAATGAGATGCGAAAAGTTAAATCATTCGCTATTTTTACATCAGCAAACAGACTGAGGGGGATGGGAGAAATGACAGGTCCAATATTCAAGGGGATTATGCGATATAGTAAAGCGGTAAGAAATAGATATAGATATACAAATAGAAATAGATATAGAAATAGATATAGAAATAGATATAAATGGATATAGCGTTTATGATGTATGTACTACCAATTAAATCGTGTCATATGCTGCGCAGTGTTTTATCAGATTTAACACGAGGGCGTATCCCGAGTGTTTTAGATCTGATAAAACACTTGCTGCGAGTTTATTAAACGGCTTCGAAAACGAGCCATTTGACAAGTTCATTGGCGTAGTAATTTTGAAAATCAATGTTGTCTAAGCCGAGAAAATCAAAGATAAGGTTTATGTAAATCAAGATGATTTTTATCACATTTAAAACCACCGTCACGTCACTGATTTTCTTTGTCTTTTCTTTATGAATTATTAATGAGTTTTTGAAATGCATATAAAAGAATATTAAATTAGCAGCCATTTCGAAATACGTAATAGATAAACACCGAGAACGAGGGATTTATGCGGCATACAGCCCCGAGAACGCGTAGCGTCCGAGGGCTGTATATCGCATAAATCCCGACGTTCGAGGTGTTTATCTGACTTATTACACGATTGAGTCGGTTTTCTTTGATGTACCGCGGGCTTTATCTAGCATAAAGACCACGAATACTAATTAGATAAGAAATGAAGGAAAAACTAAGGGAAATCTTTGTCCAAGGTGGATAAAATGGACAAAATTTTGTTGGAAAACCTCCTCACTCGTGAAATAAGTCAGATAAAGCCCTCCGGACGCTGCGCGTCCTCGGGTCTTTATATAGCATAAAGCCCTCCTTCTCAAGCTTTATCTCTTACTTATTATTACATTGAGGAGGTTTCCAACAAAGTTTTGTCGATTTTGTCCACCTTGGACAAAGATTTTCCTAGTTTTTTCTTCGTTTCTTATCTTATTAGTATTCATAGGGATGTATGGCGCATACATGTAATAATAAGGTCTATTATCTTCCCCCAAAAGATGCAGCTGCTACTGCTAGCCCCCAATTACATTAATGGTTGGGACACCGCCGTATGCACCGTACGAAATCTTGTCGCGGGGACAGAATTTTGTCGGGGACAGAATTTTGTCCCAGCAACATCTCCCATCGTATAAACAGCAACTAGTCCCTGCGACAGAATCAAAAATAAACCAATTAAAGAACAGTCAAAATCGTCGCAATGCAGGAGGAACCAGGCGGGAATCGTGTTGTAGTTAGGAATATTAATGATCCGTTCCTTTAACGCTTTTACTAATTTATTCATTCATCGTGGTGTGTTTATCAATCTGTGATGACACGTCCTTTGTTCTTCCGTCGTCTCGCTTTTAATTTCCTTTGTCACATTTTGTCACTTTCTATTTATATAACAGTTTAGCTATATATATGCCTCCTTCATTTATTGTAATTTGTCACTCTGATGATGTTACGAGATTAGTAGCGAAACGTTAGTATTAATAATTTTTCTTTTCAAAATGATATTGTTATGGCTCTTTTTAAAGGCATGTTGTAAAACATGGACTGGACTGTCTGGACTGGACTGATAAAACATGGACTGATAAAACATGGACTGATAAAACATGGACTGATAAAACATGGACTGATAAAACATGGACTGATAAAACATGGACTGGTAGTAAAACATGGACTGATAAAACATGGACTGGTAAAACATGGAGGGTAGGATCTTTGTTGTTTTGGGGTTAGCGATTATTTGTTATAAAACATGGACTGGTAAAACATGTAACGTGTAGCTGTGAATGTATGATGTCAACATTAATAAATAATCGCTAACCCCAAAACAACAAAGATCCTAACCCTCCATGTTTTACCAGTCCATGTTTTATCAGTCCATGTTTTATCAGTCCATGTTTTATCAGTCCATGTTTTACCAGTCCATGTTTTATCAGTCCATGTTTTATCAGTCCATGTTTAATTATCAGTCCATGTTTTACCAGTCCATGTTTTATCAGTCCATGTTTTATCAGTCCAGTCCAGTC
Source organism: Chrysogorgia sp. JL179-B06 (assembly GCA_035772405.1). Classification (NCBI taxonomy): domain Eukaryota; kingdom Metazoa; phylum Cnidaria; class Anthozoa; order Scleralcyonacea; family Chrysogorgiidae; genus Chrysogorgia; species Chrysogorgia sp. JL179-B06. Next base: position 2,824,521 of record JAYKKM010000295.1, read on the forward strand.
CAGTCCAGTCCATGTTTTACAATATGCCCTTTTTGAAGCTATTTAACTGGGCATTAATATTTCTAACTATAGACTACAATTAAAGAACGTTATTTTATTTTACTCTTCCTTCTCTGACTTGTACATGGCCTCCGGCTCGTGTGTCCTAACTTTAAGTGTTGCTTCTGATCTTCCATTAGGTTGATTAATGGAGAAACAAAAATTACTAATGGATTTAGTGAAAATCCACTCTCTTGGTTGAACTTCGCGCGTGGCCATTTGAAATATCAGAGATTTACCAAATCCTGTAGGCAAATTGACAAATAGATATTTTCTTCAAACAAAAGCTACTTGTCTAAGGCCTTTTTCTGCACAATAAAAAGGTTTGCGATACAAAAAGGTAAACAAGTGTGGCACGCGCGCTTTCTTCAGAACTTCGTCGAACCCACTTACTTTTATATGCCTGGCGTACCTCACTTCTCAAAAACTAAAACCTTTGATCTGATTCAGTGGAACTGAAAACAATGCAGGAACACAACTTCAGCGGTGGGTGAGGGGCAACGCGCGTTTGCTAAATGCACGTGCTTGCACCCATATGTTTTCGTCCCTTTGGCTGTTTGCATGTTTCGTTATATAAAGACGGGTGCTATGCCAACCGACACCAATTATATACCTCCTGCGAAAAATCCAAAATATCTCGTATGAAAACATGAGCATATTCCACTCTTCAACTGATACATATACATGGTCGTTAGTGCGTGACTGTCCCTGTCACAGGGTCTCCGTTTTGTAATATAGTTTTCTTATTTACTTTTAATTTTCAACGGGAGAGCGCCTCGCATGGGTCCCTGAGTCCCGTTCGCGCTCTTCCCGTTTGGGTAACCTACTTAGCGTATGTTTTATATGTAATTTCTGTTGTGTAGGTTTATTTAATGTAGAGTACCAATAAAGCCGTTAAACTAATATAGCTACTCCCTATTTCTCAGCGCCTTGCCGCAAACAAATTAAAGAGCGCAATTAGCTCTAATGGGAAATTCTACCCCGATATTATATATCTAGGGACACAGCAATATATAGAAATTCAAGATTTTTCAGTGGTAATGGCTAACCGCAAAGACTGAGAAAATATTTTTGTGTTTTATTTAGTAATCTGAAAGTGATTGGGCTGACCGGGGCGAGGTTAGGTCATTATCAGGGACTGGAGATTTTAAAAAGATTTCAATCTAAAGTAATATTTTATCACGTTAAAGATTATTTAAGATCGTTTCCCGCTGTTCGAAGATTAAAGTCGTGGCTCCGTTCAACCCGTGGGTTGCCCAGTATCAGAGCCACGAGGCGCTCGGCTATTAGCCTGCGTGTGCTGCACACAGCGTGCAGTCTCTACATCGGAAACGGAAGACTGCACGCACCCTCTAGGGTGACCCTGGGGGTAGGGTTACCTGCTAGTTTACTTTACCCATGTAAACGCATCAGGTAGGGTCTTTTCCGTGAAAAGCGCTAGTTCGATGTATTTCAGATTCAAGTAAAACTCCATTATACAGAGCCACGACTGTTCTGTTCAACCGCAGGAATCCGCCAAAATCGACGACGACGCGACGAACAGCTCTCCTTCGAACGTGTCTCATCCGAGCTAAAGCAGCATTGTACTGGTTCGCTGCATGAATTGCTAACTGTTGTTGATGAAATTTTTAAAACAACAAAAAGCCAAGCAATAGACCACAGCATTGAAATGCGGTGACCAAAGGACCAAGAGACAAAAGAATAAAACTTGCCACCAAAACTCTTCGTTTGTCCGCCATTTTCAATTTGTTTAGTGGCCACGCAAAGGGAGGGTGACCCAGTACAAGGGTCACCATACACCATGAAAACAGGGGCTATCTTCCTCTTAGAAGGGTCACCCTCGGTCGTTTCTTCGAGAAGACCTGAAAGTCTCATCATTTGCTCGGTTGTTGCAGTTTCAATTATTTTAAGACTTTGAGCTAGTGGTACCCATAGACATATGTTACAACCATTAATAGACCACAATGACGGCTCAAGAAAGGTTCAGGTTATGACAATACCTAACGCTAAACGTTGGTTTCTTGACGTCGCAAATTCGTTTGTTGATCGCAATGATAATCGTAAAGAACTTTTGACTTTCGTATACAGATGTCATCTCGCACCAGTCCATTACTGTCTGCTCGCGCGGCTCAGTGTTCTCTCTATCTCTTCTTTCTATTTTTCACACTCTTCGGCAAAAACGTACTTCAATTTGGCTCTTTCACTCTGCACTCTACTTCACTCACACGTGTGCTGCAAATTCCTAACATTTATTATTTAAGTGATAATATTTCCCCACTACACAGCAGGTGAAAATATTATATATTATTTTCGATATCAGATGCGTTTCTCTCGCAAGTCAACAAATAATTTCCTAAATAAAATCAGACATGCATAGTTTGACGCTAATTCTAAAATTATTACCACTAATCCGCAATACCGTCATGTCTAGCCTGCGTACAGATGCTCGCGGGCGCAAAAGGCTTTCACAGACTATAGACCTCTTTCATAATGGCGGCCAGTCTAAATATTCTTTTATATGCATGCAAATTAACCTTTCTGGCCTCGTTACAAAGCGAAGATTCTTTGGAATTTTGACACACGAACGAGGTCAGAAAGGCGAATTTAAATGAATATAAAAGAATATTTAATTTGGGTGCCATTATGAAAGAGGTCTATGACCATGACGTAGGCTACCCGGAATCCTGATATTGAAACTTTGGTTTATGGACAGTAACTTACGTTCAAAAACATTTAAAACTATGTATTTCAGGGCCGAATTCGAAATTTATTTTGTTCAAATGCGAGGGAACTCGCGAGGCCTTCACGAAAGCGGCCAAAATTGTCCGTGCAGGCCTGCACCCCTCCCCCACTGAGGGCTTGGCATGCTGCCGGGGGCCCTGCAGAGTGAATTTCAATGCCCTTCATGAAGTTGTCAACCTAACTGATAATAACATAAACGCATGGATAATTTATCGGTCTTATATTTTAGAACAAGTTTCACAATTATGGATAGTAGTAGAGTGTTTTACATTAGTTCTCAAACAGACCTCGATTGGGAATTTCCAAATGACTTTTGTTGACCCCTGATCTCAATATTGTGACTCTAAATTTGATTTACATATAAGAGCATTTAATAGTCACGTGTTGTTGTGTCGACCAATAAGAAGGGTCCGCGTCCAAAGCGTGGTTTTGCGTTCAACCACGATGTTTCGTGCTTTACTTTGATTTCGGCTTCTTTTTAATGCATTTATAAAATTATTTCAGCCTTTTTAGCCGGTAACACAGACAGTACCGAGTTTTTATATCGTCCGCGTGGCCATCCTTCGTTCTGAAATGGATTTAGCTCACACGAGAAGCGTCGAACAAGTGTTGGACTCTTTCGGAGTTCAGGAATCGTCGGGTCTCTGTTTGGATGAAGTGAAGTTGAGCCAAGAGAAATATGGGCCAAACGGTAAGTGGGAAGCGATTACACGTCTCTTCTTCTCGACGTTCTGCGATTCCTTGGCATTGGTGATGAGAAAAAAGCGTAATGAGCAAGATGATTAAGATTTCATGCACTACCATCTGAAATGCAATTCAACCGGCGAATTTACTTTGTGATGTTGGTCACGGTCTCAGACTCACGCAATTTTGTTTTATATTTTTATATGTCTCTCCTTGAAGAAATGCCCGTTGAAGAAGGTTAGTTGCTTTGTTAAAGCGTGTTAAATTTTAATGGCTTCGTGATATTAACTTCTAGAAAATTCGGAACCTCTCACCCTCTGCTCTTTTTACTAGGGACGCCACTGTGGAAATTGGTTTTGGAGCAGTTCGACGACCTGCTCATAAAAATCCTACTGCTCGCCGCCGTTGTGTCTTTCGTAAGTATCCGCTGTGATTTTCTTCTCCAAAGAGGTTGGCAAAATTAATATGCTAAATCCGCCGACAGTCTGTCGACATTTTGCTGTAAACTTCAATTGGCACTCCAGAGTCCGTGCCTTCGCTTCACGACATTGTCAAAACATGTCTAAAAACTCTATATCTTCTCACAGGTGTTGGCTCTTTTCGAGGACGCCGAAGATAGGACGACAGCGTTTGTCGAACCGTTCGTTATATTGGTTATCCTTATTTTGAACGCAATAATCGGCGTTTGGCAGGTGGGTTCTATTTTATGGCAATAGGCGACAGCTTAAAACTAAATCATAACTGTAGTCTGTGTTCAATAAAATATAGGCTGTCAATGTTCAGTATGTCGTGGCTGAAGTCGACAGCAGTCGATATTTTGAACTTGATATTGCTTATAAAATTGTGGCTATGGTGTGTGCTCACAGACAAGAAAAAAATTTCCAAAAAAAATTATGTCGTCTGAATTTTAATTTTATTGGAATTTTTGTTATTATAATGTCAGGGTAATAAGAATTGCAAATAAAATTGAATTGGCATTTGATATTATGTTTGTGCAAACAATATAAGGCAGATCGGACCTGCTATCAACTTTGTTTGTCTATCATCAGCTTTCCCTTGGGTCCCTGAAGGAAAAACAATCTAATTTAATAAGTGAATACTGCCCATACTGTGCTTGATCTATAAGTAAAAAATTAGATATAATTCCCCAGGTCTGTCCAGTCTCACATAGCCCTCTTGAGATAGGAGGACCAACAGTAGACATTGTTTTGTGACAATACTTCGGGGTTCTCATCTTTAAGTGTTTATGCAACAAACTTTCCGACTTTATTACGACTTTATGTGATTTTTCAGTTGTCACCGAGTAATTGTGATTATAAAATTGATCTAAATTTAGGATTTGGATTGGTTTGTAAACACACCACAACATACACAATGTCTGCCATTATTCAAGTTACTCATGAAGTCACAAGTAGAACACATTAAGAGCATTGGTCTATTTTCACAGCTCACCATGTTTGGTCTGCCACCAATACAAAGTTTTCCAATGTGAGGAGCTGCTGCTGTATGGCTCACCATAATGAAACCCGCAAATGATATCTTGTGTATCCTATCTGTGACGTCATGCAACAGCATTCGCTCAAAGCTAAAATTTGTATAGAGACCACTCAAAACATAAACTTTGAATAGCTATAAAATTACTTTAAGTTGTCATATTACAATTTGTTTTTTACAGTGAAAATGTTGATTTCGATTAAAAAAAGGACCCTAATCTAATGTAGAGAGAGTCCAGAGGTGCACATCTAAAGTCATTCTCAACCTACCCTTTCGATCTGAAACTTCGTACACAGATAGACTCAAGCTAACAGGACTCCTTCCAGTATCGTATTGGCACGATTGACTTGTTGTTATTTTTTAAAGCTTTTAATGGTCTTGTTTATAGTAGACAAGAAACGCTTCCAGCAGTAAAATTACCTGTACGGCAAACTAGAGCAGCCAGCAACCCAAGTGTGATAAGTTTTGTTCCTCATCAATGTAGAACAGTAACTTATCAACGATCCTTCATTGTCAGAGTAACTAGAACTTGGAACGCATTACCGGACTTTCTAAGATTAAAAACACTCAAATTTAGTTCATTTAAGAAAACCCTACTTGAATACTATTATGACGCTCTTTACTCCATCTATAACCAGGACGACCCACGTACGTGGAAACCATTTGCCTAAAATGTAACTTGGCACGTTGCCTCGAGAAATCCCTCACTTGTTGATTATTGCTACAGACTTTTCTTTTCACGTTAGTATTTATGTAAATATTATATAACCTCAATTTTTAAATTTATTTTTTTAAATTATACATGGGGCCACAGTAATTGGCGTACTGTAAGCTGTAGTGGTATCCCTGCCAGACTTATATTTTATATGTTAATTTACTAAATATGGCAAATCGAAATAAATAAATAAATAAACCTAACACTAATGGTCAAAAATCGAGACAAAAAATTAAACGATACAAACCAAAAAATACAAAGGGAAAATTTTTTAATCACCATAAGGCTATGAACCACTAAATAGGTTATGAACACTCCCTTATCCTCTGTCAGACACCAGGGTTCAAATTAAGGTTTCAAAAGTGCATTGCAAAAATAAATTATTCGTCCTAAAGTTATGTTTAGCTGCTGTATAGCTATTACTAAATCAGGTCGATTATTATCACTGTTGTAGATGTTACAGGAAAAAGTTTTCCAGTCACGAAATTCAATACCGCTAATCAGAGTATCCTAGAGATTGGTAGACCATATCGCTATTTTAAAAGGCATGCTACCATATTGTTACAACCATTCTGAGCGCTGGCACACAGGGATCGACTTTAGTTCCAATGACGGATGCACAGAGAACGGCATTTACGATGTCGACATTTTTTCCGCTATAACTTTTGTCCTAACATAAATAGCGCTCCGTCGAGATGACGACAATATTGATGTTTGTCCGCTTTTACCCATAATTCTTGCGGCCATAACAAAAGAAAATAGCTCATTTTCAATCATTTGTGAGTCAAATCTGGTTTGTTTGTCCGCATTTTGAGCTATTAATAGAGTCTGCTCTACGCTATTGGAAAAATAAATATGATTTTAGAATTAAGATTTTTGCAGTAATGGTCATTTCAGAAAATATCCATACTCCCCCCACTGAGGAAATGGCAAATTGACAGCCCCTCCTTTTCGGACATCCTACAATAATTTAAGCAAATCTGTAGTTAATTCTACTCTCTCCCTTCATACAGAACAAATTTTCCCCCGTGGGGGGAGCATGGATCAATATGCTTTTTTACATCGCACCTTGAAAAAGTGCATTGCACAATGCATTAGTTCAAACCCTGGATATCTCAAATATATTTGACAATATTTCTGCTCTATATCAGGAACTGAATGCTGAAAGTGCCATTGAAGCTCTTAAAGAATATGAACCTGAAATAGCAAAGGTGGTGAGACAAAACAAAAGTGGCATGCAGAAAATCAAAGCTAGAGAACTGGTGCCTGGTGATATAGTCCATGTATCAGGTAGTCAAACATTCTTGTTTACACTATAATGTTTTTATCCTGTTCTTATCCTAAAAATTTAGAAACATCTTGATATTAAGTTTATTAAGGTTATATTTCATTTGCTTATCACAAAAGACTAAATATCTTAAGAACGACGTGAGATATGAAAGAACTCTAAATTACAGTATCATTCCTAATAATTTTCAGAGCCTGCATTGAAATAGCCTCCTCCGCAGACGTTCTAATGGCTCGCTTACTCGCCATGTATTAACGTCTGCTTACCCGAGAGCTACATTCCATTCCCTTTGTGTACATGGACCAATGAAATTACACCATTGTCGTGCTAAATAAAGCCGTCCTAAATAAAGCCGTCCTGCATGGTGTTGCTAAATAAAGCTTATATTTTGAAAAGTTTAGCCTAGAACTTCACGAAATTTACGAAGAATATTGTTGTGACTATGTTCTTGCTGTGGCCTATGCAAACAAATAAACTAGCATGAATGTCAGAGAGCGTTAAGAGAAATAAGATTGTATACAAAAGGTGTTTAGTGTCTTAATCGACTGCATGTTTACTTGAAAGCTAATATTTCGCTTACTATAGCTCAGAGCTTTACAAAGTTTACGAAGAATTGTATTACGAATATATGTTCTTGTTGGTCGTGTAAATAAATCTGCGTGAAAAGCTTTAAAAAAGCTACAAGCGTTGGCGACATGTATCGAGCGGATAATAAATATTCAATGCGGGGATGTCTGGCTAGCAACCTCGATGTTATTCAGTTTCATATTCCAGGTAGTGGTGCTTTTAACTTTATTTCATATACATGTATTCATATTGTAATTCACAGATAGTAAAATGATTCTATTAATATTATTTACGCATAATTTTACTGAACTACTAGTTTTCAAACGGTCAGCTCAAGGTCGAAGGTCAGATTTCCAGATATTGGAAGTCTGACTATGATTGGTCAACAATTGGAAAGGAATTTGCTGCTCGGGTAAGCAGCCGGTAGTTGAGGGGAGTGAGAACGAACTCGACTGACGGCTGCGAAGGAGACTAGCATTGAAATAAGACAAACTTAATTTTCATTTCATAGGCACTTTAAATAATAAATGTTAGGAATGTGAAGACAATGTCTAGTGTATTAACTATGGACTGAAGTAGAGTACAGAGTGAAGGAGCTTAACCTAAATTGAAGTGCTTCTATGAAAGGGAGTTAAGTGTGTTAGTGAGCCCATCAAATTAATTATCTATTTTTAGTCTGAGGTATTTTTAGAGAGCAGTGTGAGATATAACATCTTTGTGTTGTAACGAAATACGAAAGTTCTACAGAATACAGATTATTTAAACCGACCAAAATTTATTTTTCGATTATCTTTGCAATCAACAAACCTATTTGCAACATCAAGAAGCAATGTTTGTCTGTTCTCTGCTTGTCAGTGTTAAGTTAGAGCTGGGCCTAATTAATCTGTTAATCTCAATTATTCGGTTAGTATACAGACAATCGATTATCATTAACAATAATTGGATCATTGAAAACAACAATACTGCTTCTTTATGTTATTGTTCTTAAATTTTTAATACGCACGAAAGAGCAAGCTTTTTTACGCTCGTTTGTTTACATAGCCCTAGAGTTCATGGTGTTACTGTGCTTGATTCAAGAACTATTGTGCACCTGCATAGGTTAAACAAACATGAGGATCAATTAAATGTAGTGCTTAAATTCAGGTTGAGTCCAAGTGTCCTAATTGTTGTCAAGTGGTTTCTCCAGTGTTTCTAAGGCTGTAATTAATACCTGTAGCTTGCCTATTTCTGAATTCTTTTGAATTATATTGGTTGCTTACATGTAATACATACTGTAATGTAACAGCAAGTGGATCATAATTGTGAATATGTCAGAAATGAATAAATCCTTGCTTCTAAACACTTTTAAAAAGACTATTCTCATTAAACAGTGCTTTCAATGAATAAAATACACGAGCGGGATGAATTGCGCTTGCCAAATCGACGGGGAGTGCGATTTGTTTTTTCTACAAAAACAGCGTCAATTTATAGAATAAACAGCTAAAAAACAGCGCTAAATAATAGACTTCAATAAACGGTTTTAATGTTTTCACTACTATAGCTTAAACTTAGACATAAAAACAATTTGGAAATATCAATAAAACTTTATATTGAGAAATAATAGTCGCTAAAAGAACACGCAACACTGAGACATGCGAGTTTACAATGATGTTGTGTACAAAGGTATCGAAATTATTATTAAACAAAAGACATCTATTTACAAAAAGTCTTAGAAGAATCAGTATCAAAATTCACTCATTCCTCTGCGCGTCAACGTAAAAAACTTTTAATTTGTCGACTTAGTGTTCATCTTCACTGTCCAGGTTATCTTCATCATCAATTTTGTGACTATACAGTAGTCTGAATCGGGCGGTTGTTCAACCAAGTGTACTTCAGTGGAAAGCGTGATAATTCTGCGTTTGCTGAGATATATCTCTAATGCACGATCGACAATTTCCTCCCTTTCTTTCTCACTCCAAATGGAGTTTTTCCGGACACAATCACAGAGTTTTAGAGGGTTTCGTGGCTCATGGAAAGACGTCTGCTTCTTGGACAAGATATTTGTCACAAAACTGAACGTGCACTCAACGGAAGAATTTGACCCTGATAATATGCTCACGATCAAAGAGGCCAGCAGACACATGTTTAGGAATTTGTCGTGTCGGTAAAGTAGAACAGATTTCCATAAGGCTGGCGCTGTTGCTCCAGTGCGATTTATGATAAATTACTCATCTGCCAGCACGATTGATGGCGCTGGCAGAACGAACTTGGGAGCATGTGGGCAATCTCGCTCGCCTCATTGAAAGCGCTGATTAAAAACAATGAGAAAGTTTAAGATGTTCATTCTAGTACATGGGTAAGCTAAAAGCCATGTGGCAAGATAATGGATCTAACCATTGTTATGATAAACATCTGTATATTGGCCATAGTGTATAGTGTATAACAAATTACCCAAATAACTTTTCATAAACATGATCGAGATCGTATAAATACCTAGGGGTTCTGCTTGACCAATCTTTAATCTTCAATCAGCAGCTGCAACGTGTTTTCAGGAAAGCCTCTGGGAGGCTGGGACTGTTTCGGAAAATGAGATCATCTCTGACTGTACATGCCGCGGTGACTATTTCCCAATCTATGATAATCCCACTAATGACGTATTGTGATCTTATTTATCTGGATCTACCAGAATCCACTTTAACTAAATTTCAACATTTAGAAAGTCGAACTGATAATATTATAATACATAATGGTTTAAGTAAAACATATACTGATCTAAAACTACCTAATATCAGGTCAATACGTATTTATAACGCTTCTATGGCAGTTTTTAAATCGTTACATCAAATATCCTGTGAACTTTTTAATAACTACTTTATACTCATGAATCATCTTAGAAACACTAGAAATAATGGCAATTGTGTCATTGTACCAAAAGTTAAATTAGAAATAGCAAGGAAGGGCTTCTTCTTTCAAGGAACATTGATTTATAATAGGTTACCAGCGAATATATGCCAGATAAAATCTTTAGTACTTTTTAGAACAACCTTAAAACAGTTTTTAGAACATGATTTTTTGTAAATAATTCATTAGCTAATAATATCAAGGTTTGTATAATATTTTTATTCCTGTAATAGTTAGGCCTTAAATGATGTAACAGGACCTTTACTGATAGCAGTGAAGTTTCACTGAAAAGGTTTTTTATCCTGTTTTTAAATAAAGTTCTATTATTATTATTATTATTATTAACATGATATTTTATCATCAACCAACTTGTAATTATTTATTTTTTATGTATGTTTTCTATTTTTTAGTTGGGGACAAAGTGCCTGCTGATATTCGTGTCACTTCAGTACTGTCTATTACATTGCGAATAGATCAATCTATTTTAACTGGTATGTTGACTTGCAGGTTCAATGAATAATAAACCTTAAGATCTTTTAAAGTACTTATCTCATGTTTGGGGATTTTATATATCTATAATATTTGGGTCTTCCTGTGCAAAATCATAATATATATTGTCTGCCAAAAATTTCATCTTCATGGAGTTTTTTTGCTGTTAAAGATGTGATGTCACAAGAGGTATTCCAAACCAGTTTTCTTTTGTTACTTGCCACAAAAATGCCTCTTGTGTGAGATCACATCTGATAATTTCGATCTCCTCTAAATACTTTGGTGGATTGCCTGCGCCTGCACCAGATTAATTTATTTTATCTTAATTTGTGACCCTCTTTGGGAAAACGTACCTTATCGAAATTGCGTTCAAACGGCAAAAAAAACGGCGTTCGAATGGCTAGAGAAAGCATTTGAACGGTTTGGTGAAAATATCGAACGGCTGCCTACTAGCGTTTGAACGTCGTTCGCTAGGCGTTCGAACAGCTGCCTACTAGCGTTCGAACGGCTGACTATAATTCCCAAACGGATCATGGAAAGCATTGATAACGCGTACTAAAACCATTCAAACGCAATATTAGAACGAACGTTAGTTATTAAATATTTTCTTATGGTTATACGACTCCTGTTTATATTATTATGGGTTTTTTTTACTACCACAATAATTATTGACGGTATTAAAGTTGACCTAGACTTCATAATTAATATTCATGTTTCAAGTCGCGCGTTGAATAAAGTATCGGGTTCCCTTCCTTACATTGTAAACAACTCATTTCGTTTAAAATCCGATTAGGCAAAAACTACATTTGAGACCTGAATCACGATAGAAATCAGTCTGAGTCGCTCGTTCAAGTTTGAACCTAGAGTTTAAACGACTCGCATTTAAACAAGCCGTTTAAAATCCATGAGCCACGGCACACGCACTAAATAGCCTGCGTACAGATGCTATATGGGCGTCGCCGTTGTAGGCGTTTAATTTAGTCGATTTTATTAGATATTAATGTAAATACAAAAAATACCCAAATGGAAGAGCGCGAACGGGACTCGAGGACCCATGCGAGGCGCCTTCCCGTTGAAATTAAAAACACATAAGTCATAGATCAACTGCTTGGAATTCACAATGCACCAACACACGCGCAGCCCAAACCCCATTCTTCCGAACTCCACCGAAAGAACAAAATGAATAATTTAAACTGGGTGGAATTCAGAAGAACGAGGTTGAAGCTGCACACATACAACGATGCTCCGTGGAATCCAAGCAGTTGGCACATTGGAAAACTATCAGTGACAGGAGCAGTTACGGTATAATACCATGTACAAGTCATATCAACGTCAAAAGTAGATGTTAGTAATGATAAATAAGTATTGAGTAAAAATCTTTTGAATGTTGCAAGACTATAGTGACTATTAACACTGTTCGCTAGGCTTTTGAACGCTGCTGGTTAGGCTTCGAACGCTGTTCGCTGGCCGTTCGAACGCCGTTCGCTGGGCATTCGAACGCCGTTCGCTAGGCATTGGAACGCCGTTCGTTAGGCGTTCGAACGGTTTGCTAAAAATTTCAAACGCAGTTTAAAAAATTAATTTTTTTAAAAAAATTTTAAAAATAAGGTACGTTTTCCCGTGGAGGGTCACATTTGTGCTTTTTATCAACCTCTCGCAAATGTTTAATTAATGTGTTGATTTGCTTTGCTTCCATGTTAAACCCTGACTCCTTCATCATGTCAGAAAGCCTACGATAAGCATCATAAGCTTCGTCATTCTGCATGCTAAAATTGTCAAGCTCTGCTTGAATTTTATCGTCTCCCCACAGCGAAACCAAGTTTAAACGTTTAAACCAGGGGCCTAGCCTCTCCAAGGTCGGTCCTAGGTCAGGTGTAGGCCTGTAATGTAAACGTGGCTTAAAGGGTTAAGGATACTCTAAAAGCCATATTCTAAAAGCACAAGTATATCAACCGAAAAGTTTAGCAATCAGTCAGAGTCATCCTTTTACTGGAAATGAGCAATTACTTTCCAAGCATTAGCATTCAAAACAATATACTGTATATTCCATTGTTGCAATTTCTCTAAAAATAACCAATAACAAGTTAATCATTTTGATTTCGGGATATATGGTAGCAATAAAATAACCCACATCTTCGGACCCACAAAATTATGACGAGAAGCTGACTAAAGTAGTATTCTATTGGGATTAACTATTTCGATGTAAACAGGCTTTTGTGATCCCAACAGGACATAATTGTAGCCTAATGTTATCCAAGTATTATTTTATAACTTTATTAATGTTTCTATTTCTATAGGAGAAAGTATTAGTGTTTTAAAGCATACAAATGTAATTCCCGATGAAAGAGCTGTAAATCAAGACAAAACTAATATGTTATTTTCGGTGAGTTGGATTAACTGCTGTACATTATTACTTCATTTGGCCGATGTTTCTACAACACAAATTCTTATATTGAGGGCCAAATAAACTTGATTCACACAGGGTGTGAATTAATGGTGTACAATACTGAGTAACTCTGTGATGGGGCAGTAAAAACTATGGCAGCTTTGGTTTGGTTTCTGTCCTACGGTAATCAAATTTCAGAAAATGCATGACGGAGTGATATCCGATTTTTGCTCTCAAGGTAAGCAATCGATGGTGCTCACACAGATTTTCCTTGCATAAGAAGCACTGATGTCAATACATGTGTGATTTAAAATGGTTTCTTATTGGTGTTTGAATGTTTGGGGAATGGGGTTGGGAGCACTGACTGCAAATTTGCTGTAGCAATGTTGCTAGAACACTAATGGTTCTATTTAAAAATCATTCTCAAGGTAATTTTCTATCGACTCGCTAGTATAGGTTAATCATGTTGATAAATGTTCATTTATCAACATGATTAACCTATACTACGGAGTCGATAGAAAATTGTTGCCTTGAGTGGGATTTGAACTCGCACCATCGGGTTTGAGCTACCACATCAACTGGGAACAGTGTGGTAATTTTATACATTTTAAGTGCACAAAATTTATTTTGAATCGCAAAGGTCATGTGTAAGTTCAAATCCTGCTTGAGTTCAACAATTTTCTGTCGATTCTGTAGTGTAAGCTAATCATGTCAATAAATTTTCATGTCACCATGTGGATGATTTTAAATGATTTTTACCCATTATGACGCATGAATCTATTAGTGACTACTACCAGAATCCTTTTCGGTATATCTTTTTGTGATGTTAAGTTGAGCAATTGTTTTCCATCTCCCAGAGGGAGTTTAGCATTAACATGAGAAAGGACTCAGTAGTATAATCACTATTATATTTGTACGTCATAATGGTAAGGTCTATTGAAACACTATGTAACATCCTTATACCGGTACAGATGATGTCCATGTCAATAAACTAATGATTCTAATAATGATCTTTTTAGGGTACAAACGTTGCATCTGGCCGTGCTATAGGAGTTGTCGTTGGTATTGGCTGCAACACTCAGATAGGTAGGAAGTATATTATATACATAGCAGTTCAATGTTGCACATGTTCAACCATTTTCTTGCAATCTTCCAGGGAAGATCAGAGATGAAATGGTTGAGACTACATCTGAAAAGACTCCGTTGCAATGCAAACTAGATGAATTTGGTGAACAATTGTCCAAGGTAGACATGATTGTTTATAATGATAAACATTCAACTTTGATGTCTCTTATTGATTACTGACATTATGCTGTGCTGTCAAAGTTGCTTTGGTTTTGTAGTTTGTGAGTTTGCTGAGCATTGACAAATTTCTATTTTTTCTGTAGATAATTACCCTGATCTGTATTGCAGTATGGGCTATCAACATTGGCCATTTCAGCGATCCTGTTCATGGTGGTTCGTGGGTGAAGGTACGTTGCGAAAAACAGAATGGTAAATGCTTGAGTAGACTCCCTCTTCCAAGGCCACGAAAAGGAGTTTTCTAAAACATAGAGCTGTTGCATCATGCAGAACTGATTACAATAGCTCCCTGTCTTCAGGGTTCGAGATTTGCGGTATCCCAGTATCCCGAGGATTCTGAAACCTTGGTATCCCACTGGGATACCAAGGAAATCTTGCTAAAATACCAATATTAACCAATATAACTAAGCCATCGTAGAAATTAGTTTAGGTCAGGAAGATGTTAGTACAGTACCATTTACAAAAGCGAAAGCAGCTCTAAAGCACGCTGCATATTTCACGTATAAATCCCCAATCGCGCAGAGTCTGGATTAGTGAAAGTGTTTGACTTCCGGGATATAATTACTGTACATGTGTATAATGTATCCAATCTTGTTCCTTAGAAATGCAGGCTCTGGGAAAAAGATTGTAATGTATCCATTTTGGATACCAGATTTTCATTTGGGATACCAGTTCAGAAATGCTGGTACCCACATGGGATATCACCAAAAAAATATAATCTCGAGCCCTGGTCTTAGAACACAACCTTTAATTGGCCTTGAGGGCCTCTGCAAAGGAGAGTGGTACTAGGGTAAGGCAATGGTTAATCGATAAACTGAAACAAATAGATGTTTTCTTCAAAAGTTGCTTTGAGCGGAAAAACTGAAAATAACTGAAAAATCGGTTGAACATCTGCTCTACAATACCAAACTGATATTGAAAGATAATGAGGCATGTTTTGATACCATGTTATCATGGCAAAATGCGTCGCTTCAAAAAAGTAGTCTTTGTTGTGGCAATTTACATTATTCAATTATTATATTTAAACAAATATCAGCTTTAGACTCATGTACGCACTACGTTCCTATTTTTTGTGTTTTCCCTAGGGTGCTGTGTACTATTTCAAAATTGCAGTTGCCTTGGCTGTGGCAGCAATCCCTGAAGGACTGCCAGCTGTAATTACAACATGCCTTGCATTGGGTAAGTGACCGATCTGTGAATATCTCACTTGAGTGAGGGACTCTTGGATGTCACTTAAGTGAGATAGAACAAATATGAAACCTTCATTATCTTTCGGTCCGTATAAAGCTAAACGCTGTTTAATTCTTTGTGTAGGGACTAGAAGAATGGCGAAGAAAAATGCAATTGTTCGTAGTTTACCTTCTGTGGAAACACTTGGATGTACTTCGGTCATCTGTTCTGATAAAACAGGAACACTTACTACTAATCAGATGTCAGTTTGCAAGGTATGTAACATAGTCATTCATATTTCTATCACAGCACAGAGACACAAGCAATTTCCTATTTGTGTTGATAAAATAACAAGGATATTACGTGGTCTATGATTGCCTAGATGCGTAGATATGGAATAATAGCCTTGTGACATAAATACCTTTGCAGCCAGGTAGCCAGAGTTAATTTTCAATAGCGAAATTCATGTGGTCGGGAAATAAAATAAAGACTGGATCGAGCAACTATTCAGAAAATGAAGCCTGAAGTATCTCGTAGCGGACATCTTTTTGGGTCCACGTCGTTATATAGTTCTACTATAGGCGACAGAGACTATCTGTCTCTCTCTAATTTTTGTGGGTGCCGCGGTCCATATAGTCATGATCCTTCTTGATTGAGGGGTTCAATCATGAAAATATAACTGCGCAACTCAGACTGTCGGAAATCGTCGTCAAGTACTCGCGCCCTTCGTGGGCACAATATTGAAGCATTTTCACTTCCTCGTGCTAAAATCACAAGCTGTCTACTCTAGGTTTCTGCTCTTTATTTGAAAGGTAAACGGTTTCTTTCGAATGTTTACGAAACAGGAAATCGTCGTCAAATACTTGCGCCTTTCGTGTGCCTGATAATATTCGCTTTTCCAGTCAATTAAGTGTACTTTTATTCGAGACGTAACTTACTTTATCTATCTAGTAAATATAATTATGCGGTACCCACATGTTCGTATCGTTAATCTATTTTTTTAAGATGCTAAAATGAATCAGTTGTCCAAAGATTTCCCATAACGGTAACTATAAAGCCGGAATTTGCGCGTGGCGGCCTTATAGGAATGACCACGTTGGTCACTCTGGCCACCACGCGCTAATCCTGTCTTCATTATTGTAATGGAACGTAGTTTGTGTTCTAAACTACGGGAAAACCTTGTACAACTGATTCATTTTAGGATCTTAAAAGATCAGAGACAGATAG
This sequence comes from Chrysogorgia sp. JL179-B06, assembly GCA_035772405.1. Classification (NCBI taxonomy): domain Eukaryota; kingdom Metazoa; phylum Cnidaria; class Anthozoa; order Scleralcyonacea; family Chrysogorgiidae; genus Chrysogorgia; species Chrysogorgia sp. JL179-B06. The sequence goes on from JAYKKM010000295.1 coordinate 2,841,504, forward strand.
TCTCTGTCGTCAACAGTAAAACTATTATAGCATGTCCATTCAAGATGGCCGCCGCCGCAAAATATTTCCGGCTTCATTTTTTCGCAGCATCTAAACTACAGTTGCTCGATGCCGTCTTTACTTAGATATCAGTGGCTGTAAACAATCGCGTTTTTACAAAGGTATTTACGTCACTACTAGTACCAGTCTCCTTATAAATTGTCGCATAAATCGGGGTAGAAGTGGAAAAAGTGATATTGCAGTGGCTTATTTTTTCTTGAACAATATTTTAATACAGATTTTTAGTTTTCAATATTTTTCCTTCAAAAATATCAAATGAAAATTTTCATTTCGTAGGCACTTTAAGTAAATCATTACTCTGTCTTGTCGATGTATTAATTTTTTTATGTATTAGTTTTTTATTTTAGATCAACTAGAGGGCGAAAAACCGACTTTCAATCATTTCGATGTCAGTGGAACAACATATGCCCCTGAAGGAAAAGTGTTAGTATTCTGTTTTAGTGTTTAGCTATATGTAATATTAGTAGAGTGCTGCATAGACAGTGTTTTGGATATACCGTAGAGTTCCCAAAGTAGCCGCCCCCCGAAAGTAGCGGTAAATATTCGAGACCTCTAATAATTTCCGAAAGTAGCGGCCACCCCGAAAGTAGCGGCCCCTCCGAAAGTAGCGGCTACCCGAAAGTAACGCGTTAAATTTAATTACCCAACAGTATCAAATATCTACGCTGTCATATACGAAGTATAAATATCAAAGCCCAGCACAGAATAGAACACGAATAAAAACCATATGGTACGATGGTGTAGTAAAATTTTAATAAGATCGAACGTTTCGTCGCTTCGCGCAACTTCATCCGTATATATGTAGTAACACTTTTTAACCACCCGAAAATAACGGCCCCCCGAAAGTAGCGGCTACCCGAAAGTAACGCATTAAATTTAATTACCCAACAGTATCAAATATCTACGCTGTCATATACGAAGTATAAATATCAAAGCCCAGCACAGAATAGAACACGAATAAAAACCATATTGTACGATGGTGTAGTAAAATTTTAATAAGATTGAACGTTTCGTCGCTTCGCGCAACATCATCCGTCTATATATGTAGTAACACTTTTTAACCACCCGAAAGTAACGGCCCCCCGAAAGTAGCGGCTACCCGAAAGTAACGCATTAAATTTAATTACCCAACAGTATCAAATATCTACGCTGTCATATACGAAGTATAAATATCAAAGCCCAGCACAGAATAGAACACGAATAAAAACCATATTGTACGATGGTGTAGTAAAATTTTAATAAGATTGAACGTTTCGTCGCTTCGCGCAACATCATCCGTCTATATATGTAGTAACACTTTTTAACCACCCGAAAGTAACGGCCCCCCGAAAGTAGCGGCGGCTACCCGAAAGTAGCGGCCCCTAACTGGTGCAAATCCGGGGCCGCTACTTTGGGAACTCTACGGTATAGCAAAGTGAAAAGGTGGTAAACTGCCAAGATTTTGTGACGAAAATATTGGCAGTTTACCACCTTTCACTTTGCTGTGATGTTTTAATCCTTTGTGCAGACACATTATTCTCAGCCAATTCCGACTGTTCTGGTGTATGTGTTTCGGGGGGGGGGGGAGGGGAGGGGTGGGGTGGGTGTGCAGCTAAGGCCCGGTCACACTACAACGATATCGTTGGAAAATAACGATAGCGATTTTATAATTCTTCGTATTCTTTGGAAGTGACATCACAGATGCTGGACATTGAAAATTAATTAGAGATTGTTGACCAATGAAAAACGCGAGCATGAAGTTTGAATGTATAATAATTGATTTTGTTTCATTCCTTGTTAGGACGCTAAACGGTGAAGAAGTAGATGTCCAGGATTTTGATGCCATTCAGGAGTTGGCTGTCATATGTGCTCTCTGTAATGATTCTGGCGTGGATTACAATGAGGTATGGGTTGTATACATGTACATATTATCGAAATGTTAATTGTCGTTTCGGAAACCAACGTTTGAGGTCAATTTGAATGTACCACGTGATATGAAGTTAATGTATCACGTGATTCAAAGATACATTGCATTGCACGAATTGCAATTTCATAACAAAAATCTTGTTTCTCCAAAGATGGAAGTAAAGGCGAAACTACAACCAAAATATGGCTTCGAAAACATTCATTTAGATCATTTGGCTGATGTTTTCGAGACAAATGGATTTGAAATTGCAGGATACACATAACATCAACGTTATTTTTCAGCCAAACGGTCGCGCGTAAACTCCATCACTTCAACGCTGGCGTTTAAATCATCAACACAAATGCGCAGATTACTGCAGTCGAAAGCAGAAAAGAACTTACCTATACCAACTAAAAAGATACTGTTATCCACCTTCAATCCTATATTTTACATCAGGGGAGAATGATCGAAGAACAAGAAGGTAAAGTGCGCAGTGCGGAAGCAGATTAACATTGATGTCATCGCGATGCAAAACCGAATTTTGAAACAATTTGATGCGGCGTTTAGTTGAGGGGGGCGTTTATTAGAAGGAGGCGTTTATTAAACAATGTTATTGACCGAGCGCGATGTCCGTTAGCAATCACTTTTCGCGCGCGAAGAGATGGAGAAAATAAAATAAAAACTGTTGCATTTTGAGTTAAAATATGAACTCAAGAAGGAACACATTAAAAAGATTCCTTGTTTGGTTCCATTGTTGCCACATAAAATTAAATAAATATTAAATTTGTCAATTTTAGCATCCTTTTTCTTGCACTTTCTGTATTTTTTCTAATAAACGCCGCTCTGATGTGTGCGGCGTTTATTAGAGGGAGGCGTTTATTAGCCGAGGGTGGCGTAATTTGGAGGCGCCATGTTTGTTTACCCTTTGCTTACACTACTTTATGTAAATGCTCAAATTCCCATATATAATTCAATGTAAAACGTTAAAAACTTAACATTTAAGTAACATAAAAATGCCAAAATCTAAATTTTAGTCGGTCTTAAACGCGAGTGTATTTAGCTTAAGTTGCTAAAAACCCTTGCCGTAAGTCACCTACCTCTAGAAGGGCTTCCTGCAGACGTTGAAACGCGAACTGCGAACAGCAAACGCGACGACAAGACCATGGTTGTAACATCTTGAGGTTTGCCAGAAAAAACGCCATGCTAAATGTCTCTATTTTCGCAATTTGTTTATGAACTTGAGATGTGTTTTCTTATTTTGTTAGAGCAAGAAAGTCTACGAGAAAGTTGGTGAAGCCACTGAAACAGCTTTAGTTGTACTTGTGGAGAAGTTGAATGTGTTTGGACTGGACTTAGAAGGCAAAGATGCTCATATCCTGGCGAACGCGTGTAACACCGAGATCTTTAAACATTTCTCGAAGGTAAAACCTTGTTCTTTGCAGTTTCCCCGAGCCCAAATAACATTACTATCCAACTTTGTTTCGATGTGTCCAAATAATGCGATAGACGAGAATAAGCATCCTTAAAACCTGTTTGAAACCGGTTTTTCCCGCCCTTTTTTCTGTGTTCATTTTGTAAGACTTTGAGGCTTTGTTTGTCTAAAATTGGTAGGAGAAAAGTACGTTTTTTATAAAATTTGTTAATGAATAAGTTATTAGACAGTTTAGCGTACAGTACGGTTATTTGAATTGTCTTTTGTATTTTGTCTCGCCCTTCTGGCTCACCCAAATACAGCATGACACATTCTTAAAACTCACTGAACTGTCTAATAAGGTATATATCTAGACAGCAAATACTTGCAACTGGAGATTTTCTTGTTATTGTTGGTTGGTCGCGCGTTATACGTACATAAAAAACCGAGGTCTGATATTTTTCCCGTAATGACCAAGCGATCGAGGTTAATAAGAGGTTTATTATATGGCATGGCTTTTTTAATCAACATACTTTACATACGTTTTGAGTGACAGAATCGTCATTTTCAATCTTGTTCTTGTTCTTCTTTTGCTTTCAGCTTTTCATGTAAGACTCTGTTTTAGATTGTTCATCATCCGACTCGTACATGATTTAGTGCTTATTTTACTAAATTCGTTCAATTTTTTTGCTGCTTTTCAAAGTTTCCTGTGGTTCGGTTTGTTCCTTTGTAAACAAAATGGCTGACAAAATCCGGACCGGGCCATTACCTGTAAATAACGGACCGGCACGTGACGTGTCCCAGCCCTCCAGAGCACGCAATTTCACCGGAAGTAGCTTGTGCCATATAATAAGGAAAAATACCGACCGTAAATTAACCAATCGTACTGCGTAATTCCACCGGAAATAGCTTATAGTCGTATAATAAAGTGTATTGCATGTCATTCTTTTGAATGGCTATCACATGCATGCTCTTGAACGTGTTGTGTACCGATTAAACAATCCCCTTGATAATTTCTATCTTTATAGGAATTCACGTTCGAGTTTTCGCGAGACCGCAAGTCGATGAGTTCCTACTGCGTACCAAAGGATGGTCTACGGGAAATGTTCTCGGGCAGCGGACCCAAGATGTTTGTCAAGGTAATCTTGATAAACGGTAATCAAATGGCTTTGTTAAAGTTTTTCTGCTGTGATGAGTTGCTTTCGGTCCGTGTTTCTGACATCAGTGTGACGATTAGAAAGCTCTGAGTGGAAAGTTCGTGTCCATAACCAACAAGTGAATAGCGAACAGTGAAATACTGCTTTGATTTGATCTTTCCTTCGATAATTTATACAAGTTTATGGTTATAAAATGTTAAACTAGAAGTTACTATCGCAAGGGAAGTGATGACTCTAAATCCAAGGCAGTTGTGATATTGTGCAACATTCACTATGCTCAATATCGTGAGAAACAATGAACTCACACCAATATACACCTAAAATAGAAGTAAAACTGTATTCACAAACAAAACAATTTGATATCATGGCCGTGAGTCGACAAGTGATGCTGTGATGGCAAGAAATCGCAGATAGCTCGCAGTCACTGAGCCATACTTCCGTTTGGTGAGCGTTTAACAAGAAAAATTAAGTACACAACTATCTTAGTCTCAACGTATTCTTTATTAACGAGAGTTTGCTAATACTTTCAAAGGCTGACTTGGCATAATTTTGGTTCGAGGATGATCAAACAGTCGAAGAGATGCGGGAATCGAATTGTTAATCATATACGATATTTCCAGGTAGCCGTCGAGTGCCGATTCTCGTTATGCTGTTTCGTTTTAGCTTTTCAGTTTGTCCTATTTGTCTATTAGAACTAAGTTTGCTCTTCATATCAGTTCTTAAACTTTTAGTGAATACTCGTTAGTTGCTATAAGCATTACGAACATTCGGCATAAATTACAGAACACATAATTTGGCGCTGATAATGCACAGACGCTACTTAGCGCCGCCTTTTTGCGCCCGCGATACGCAGGGTTGACCGTTGACGTCACGGTCGTTAGCATTTTAAACCGGTATAAAGTATTTCACTCTTCAACTATTTAAGTATTATTATTAATTATTATTATTAATAATTATTATTAATTATTAATAATTATCATTAATTATTAATAATTAATCATTAATTATTAATAATTATCATTAATTATTAATAATTATCATTAATTATTAATAATTATCATTAATTATTATAAATTATAATTAATAATTATTATTATTAATTATTATTATTATTAATTATTTCGCGGTAGGCCTTTTTTTGTGTAAACCAGATAACATATGACACGTAATGCTCGTTTCTATAGGGTGCACCAGAAAGTGTTTTAGAGAGATGTGATTTCGTGCGAATTGGCAGAGAAACCATTCCTCTCACAGAAGCTATGAAGAGTGAAATCATGACGAATGTTCAAGTGTACGGAACCGGTGAGTAACGAGATGATTGACAACCACGCGCCGCGTGTGCCACTCGAGATTCGCGTCTCGTTGGCAGCAATAAGGTTCTGAATGCCGGTGAGACGCTCTAATCATGTATTGGGTGATGGAGAGCGAAGCTTACAATTATGTATTGGTTCGAATGTTTTAAGGAACCGTTGTCGAAGTATCTAAACTTTACGCAGTTTCCTGTTCTTTTCATACCTGTAGGGGAGAACACGTTGAGATGTCTCGCTTTGGCCACCGTCGATAAACCATTGCCGAAAGAACAGATGGATTTGGAGACTCGTGATGTAACGAAATACGAGGTGAGAAGTTCGTTTACGCGACGCGCGAGATGCTTGAACTGGTAAGTGGTAGCGTAACATTTAAATGGACACTGCAACCCCCAAAACAAGTGTTGCTTAAACGAAAGTTCTTTGTCGCCTTACATGAGAATGGCTATTAGTTTTCTTCTAATCGTTTTAGTTTTAGAGAAATGTGGCTTTGTTTATCGTATTTTTGTAAATTGAAGGCCGCCATTTTTGTTCTGATTGCGGGCGAATGCGGTCGCTCCCATTAATTTTTGACGTCTTGAGCAATAGAATGGCAATAACGTGCTCTTAGACCTTAGTCTATTGTGCAGGATTTCTATTTACGCTATTGTGAAGGATTTCTTTTCAAAGTGTTTCTATCACTCAAAAATACCCATCTCGTGTAAGGCGACAAAGAACTTTCATTTAAAGGGATATGGCAATATAAATTAACTTTGTCTCATTTGAAAGAACTCGTAAAATGGTATAAGAAGACCTTTTACAATTTTTCTCTATCTTTCTTGGTTTTTGAAATATTTCAGACAACTATGACAAAAGACAGTCTACAATCCGCCATCTTGTTGTAATATTTGACCTAATTAACTAGGAAATTGGTGACGTCACAAGCAGGGTAAACCTGATGAAACTACTTCATAGGTGACCGAATTTCCGCGGAAGGCTTTTTAAAATGTTGTGGGCCAATTGAAAATGGAAATAGTGCAACATAATCGCGTCTCTGGCTCATAATGTCGTAAGGTTGGCAAGATAAAAATTTCACTTTACCCTACTTATGACGTCACATGCATATCGAAAATTATTCCAAGATGGCGGACAGCAAGCTGTCTTTCGTCAAATTATTTCGAAAACCAAAAAAGATAAGGGAAAATTGTAAAAGGTCTTGTTATACCATTTCACGAGTTCTTTCAAATGAGACAAAGTTAATTTATATTGCCATATCCCTTTAAGCAATACTTGTTTTTGCGGTGCAGTGTCCCTTTAACGTAATAGTTAGATTGTATGCAAGACAGTCTGTGTGACATGATGAGTAAAGATTCCCCTTCACTTTAACCGTGAGTGAAAAATTCTTTTATATCTGATCTCAGACAAACAATGTGTTGCGTGCCGGCAATGGCGCTAAATCGAACAGATGTTGTTTTTTCTAACTAAAGTATTGTTCGTTTTCTATATTAGAGTGGCATGACATTTGTTGGTGTTGTTGGTATGTTGGATCCTCCTAGAGACGAGGTCATTGATTCTATTCAAAGATGTCGTCACTCTGGAATTCAAGTTATTGTTATCACTGGTGATAACAAGGTATGGTGATTGTAGAATTTGGCTTACGCTGCGTTTCCTGCGTTTGTCATTAGGGAGGTTTAACATCTCGTTAATCCCGGGAAACGGCAAGCTGCAGTTAGCGGTTTGCCGTAACAACCATAATAAACTTTAGCATGACGGTCCCTTTACAATCACATAATTTAGAGCCGCCATGTTTGTTTACCCTCCGCTCACAATACTTTATGTAAATTAGGCTGTTGCGGTATTGAAAAAAACCCGAAAACCGATACCGGAAAAAAAATACCGATAATACCGATATATCGATATTTTTTCGCGATTGTATATTGCTTAATTTTAAGCAAAATTTTATGTTTTCAAATGACGCCAAACAGCCGCGATATAATAAGAGAGATGTTTTACAAATTTTGTAAGTTGTATTTAAAGAAGTTTAAGAATATAACGCTATTTACAAATTTTCTGCCAGAAACACGAGCATATTTGCTCCTTTCCTTTGTGCGGTGACAATCTGAGCGGCTTTACTAAATAGTCTCTCAGACGGCGAACTGCTGCCAGGAATTGACAGATATTTCCGCGCCAACTGACTGAGCATTGGAAAGTCTCGAGCATGGCTTTTCCACCACAACAAAGGATCATCGTCGCCATCGATTGTCTGTTTTCACGTATTTCTTCATCTCCTTTTCTAATCGATCCGCGGTGGTTGGCATGGTTTATCTTCAGGTGTGTTGCTTGTGACGATTCAGCTTCCTTTAAAAGAGCGTTTTTGACAGCGGCAAGCTCACAATTTGCAATCTACCGTTGTTTACGTTCTAAAAGTTCACTTTTTGACAAGCGAACTTGCAACGCCAACGTAAACAAACATGTTTTAGCTCTGGAAAAGCTTGATATGACGTTTAAATATACAAACGTAAACGTGATACCGATAATACCGAAAAATATCGATATTCCGATATATCGAAAATGTAAATATCGAATTATCGGTATTTATAAAAAAACGATAATTTTCGGTATATCGATATACCGCAACAGCCTAATGTAAATGCTCAAATCCTCCATATATAATTCATGTTAAACGTTAAAAACTTAATATTTAAGTAGCATAAGAATACAAAAACCTAAATTGTAGCCTTAAACGCGACTGTATTTAGTTTAAGTTGCTAAAAACCAGTACTTTTTGACAGAAGTGATGTAATAGTTGGCTATTTTCGTTTTTATTGCAGGCTACAGCAGAAGCGATCTGCAGGAGAATCGGTGTTTTTGGTCCGAAAGAAGATACAACTGGTACGACTAGTATTATATTAATACATTTTAATTGCTCCCCAGGGAGGCAACCTACTATTCTTGACGTTCCTCTGTGTTAACTTGTGCCCAGTTCTTGTTGCGAGCTATGTATAGCCGACCAGATCTCGATTGTATGTCACTATTTGTACAGCAGTTCATGTTTCATCAACACTATTTGGTTATTTCCTAGGTACAAAACTAACCCTTACCCCAAATAAAACCCTTACCCTAAATCAAACCCTAATCCTCACCGTCATCCTAATCCTAACCTTATTTCAGTTTAAAGTCGAACAATTCGAGGTGGTTTTTTGACGTTAAGACATGAACTGCTGTACATACAGGGTGTATAAAAAAAAGCGCAACCTCGGAATTTCCCAAGAAATCCACTGTGTTCTTAAACAAAAAAGATTTTCGCCCCTCGGAATTTAAAATAGCTTGTAATCGTATTCCAGGGGCATAACTGTCTAATTACTACGAACTCGAGCACGTAAAGCAGAATTGAATCGAAATTTATGCATTTATTTAATCGAAATTTGTTTATTTATTAGCAATTCGACAGTTATGCCCTTGGAATACGATTAGAAGCTATTTTAAATTCCCAGAGGCCTAAAATCTTTTGTGCTAATAAAAACAAAGTGGATTTCTTGGGAAATTCCGAGGTTGCGCTTTTTTTTATACACCCTGTATAGTGAATCCCGATCTTGATTTTATGAGTGTCAGGGTCATGCATTGCGCGCTCACATTCGTATGGCGCCCATTTTGTGGGCCGACTGGCAGTTGTTGAGTTCGCTTTCTAATCCGTCGATATCTTTGCAATCCTTTCATTAAAGGTGTTAGTTGGATTCCAAAGTGAAAATATACTAGACTGAATATTTTTATTGGTATTTGTTGTAAACTTCCGTATTGATCTATATAACCATGGCCAATGAACAAACGTGAATCGGGCCCTAGCAACGGTAACCACCGAAAAGCCTCGCTTTCAGGGAGTTTTGCAATCGGTCTATTACGTCATCCATATATGAGCTCGAAAGTGACTTAAGTGCGCATGTTCCGCTGCCACGCTGCTTTCGATACACTCGGTGGTTTAGCTTCTCGAAGTTCTTCCTTGATAGAAAATTCACTGTAAGAACAATACATCATGTCTTTACTTTCTCGTGGAAGTATTCATCAAAGCCATGAAGGTTTCAGTTGCCAGTCTCGAGGAAAGCAGTGCTTTTTCATCAGTTTATCAGCGCTGTTAATAGCGCAAACTATTCTAGTTATCGAGTGGAACTCGACAAGAGACAACATGTACTTGAATGCATTTAACAATGATCTCATTCCTCGTGAGGGATATCTGTCGCTGAACCACTTAACAAACGTTGTATACTATTGATGTGCCCATTGTGGCGGAGTCCGTTGAGGCACAAAATAATATTGATCTGCCTATTGTCAGCACTTCCCTTGTGAATAGTAACTGCTAAGTTTAATATCTTAAAAGATCAGAAACAGATGTAGTCTCTGTCTCCTATAGTAGAACAAAGTAGGGTCCGGGTTCATTTTCTGAACGACAGTTATTCTATCCACATTTTATTTAGCGATCAGTGGCTGCAACGTCTACATTCAAAAACATTTCTTTTGTTACATAACTTAGGTCTATCGTACTCTGGCCGTGAATTCGACGATCTTAGCGAAGAAGAACAGAGGGAAGCATGCAGGAGAGCAAGGTAAGGAACATGTGATTAATAAACCGCTAACTTTTGGTACATAGCCTGATGCGAACACGAGGAAGAGTTTGGGAGAGCTCGAATGTTGTTTTCTGCTGTGATGAGTTGCTTTCGGTCCGTGTTTCTGACATCAGTGTGACGTTAATAGAAAGCTCTGAGCGGAAAATTAAAATGGCTCTAACCCCAAATACGATATTATTGATATAGGTTCTACGTAATAGTTTAACTGCTTTTTCTTCTGATTTAGGTTGTTCTCGCGAGTTGAGCCATCCCACAAAAGTCGCATCGTGGGATATCTCCAAGACGACGGCCATGTTGCCGCCATGACGGGTGACGGAGTCAATGATGCCCCTGCTCTTAAGAAAGCGGAAATTGGTGTTGCCATGGGATCTGGTACTGCTGTCGCCAAGACTGCTTCCGGTATCCTTTTCTATTTTAATGTTGGGAATAGTGGGTCCAAAGCACTGATCTCGAATGAAGACTGGATCGAGCAACTATTGTTCAGAAAATGAAGCCGGAAGTCCGCCATTACTAAGGAACCAACTGAGGATCCTATGAGGTTTTTTGTTGGATTATGTGCTCTTACCATCGACAAAATAAAATAGTTACTATAAAGAGGACCAGAAAACATTTTTCAAATTACTGGGTAAAACGATTCATCGCCTACCTACAGATTTACTGCGACTTTGGTCCCTTAGTAATGGCCGCCGTTGACTCAAAAGAAGCCTAATATGAGACGTCAAATCAGGTTCAAGATTTTATGCATTTAATGTTAACAAATAAACTATATTGGCCAGACACTAAACCTATTTCGCGAGCGTCACAGTTTGATTTGCTCCAAACTCGGACTTCTAATGATCTCTCGTCAATTTACATTATGCAAGCTTCAAAATCAGCTCATCAGATACAATAGAAAGCTCAATCCAGTCCTATTTTTGAGATCAGTGGTCCAAAGGAAATGCGGCCAGGAGACCGTGAACAAAATCTTGCGCCATGCCGTCCAAAACAATATATGGAAGATATCATGTTTAAAGATTTGAGAGTTACAGTAATTAGCATTGTGTTTCTGAATCTCGTTGAAACATCAGTAAACATCACCGAAGGGAATAAATTGCCCTTGATTGATCCCATCGATGCCCGCAAATGTTGAAGCCCTCCCCCCGGGGTTAACACTCCACTTCGACGATGTGATGAACCTGTCAATCCATTCTCTGAGTGAAGTTTTACACTGTACACCATAATTTCAAGTCCAATGCATCTGCTGTTAGAGGTTTTCTCTCTGCATTTCATTGCCTTGAGATTATAGCACAGCCGTGGACTTGATATTGAATGCAAGTGACTTCTGATCGTCTGTTTCGTGTTTAACACTATCGTGATTTACCCTATTGATGACTTGCACGTTCTACGTCACGGCAGCTATGTTGGTGGTAAAACATAAACTCTTATTTTAAAAAACTATAGCACTAATAAAGATTTCCGTTTACAACTCTTCAATATCTCACCTCTGTAACTAAATAAATATTAAACACCGGGTAATGTTTAGCCGTACGGATGTTTGCTCTCCTTGACGGTCGCCCTGCAGAGATGGTTCTTGCTGATGACAATTTCGCCACGATCGTCGCAGCCGTCGAAGAGGGTCGCGCCATTTATAACAACACCAAACAATTCATTCGCTATCTTATCTCGTCAAACATTGGAGAGGTGGTCAGGTAAGTTTTTCCTGTAAATATGATAGAGCCATACTATCAACTGTATCTGTTGATACCGAGAAAATCGCACAAACCAATTTAACCGTGCCCCTCTGTTTTCTTCACAGCATCTTCCTCACAGCAGCGCTGGGCATGCCCGAGGCTTTGATTCCCGTGCAATTGTTGTGGGTGAACTTAATGACGGACGGCCCACCAGCCACTGCCTTGAGTTTCAATCCACCAGATGTTGACATCATGGAGAAACCACCAAGGAAGTCGAAAGAACCCCTCATCAACGGCTGGTTATTTTGTAGATATCTTATTATAGGAGGTATGATCACGATTAATATGCTTTTTTGACTGTGCAATGTATCGCGCGACTTGTCTCGCAACAGTTGTATGAACCATTGCACTATGTAACACACCTTGCAACAGACGATACATAGACAATTGTGAAGGTCGTATCTAAATATAAGCTCTAACCATTGAGTTACCATGATGGCAGAGCGAAGGTTCCCATAATTAACTTGGAATAAAACTCATCGAACTGTACTCCGCTGTAGACACACGCGCCATGATTTTGCTCCGAACAATCCACGTTATCCTTTTTGTTTGTTTGGTTTTTCGCGGGATTCGTCATACTGAGGAGAACCTAGTATAGGTCTTGTTACGTACCGCAACGAAACAACTTCGACCACCTTATTTTTCTCAAACTAGTGGTAATATATGTAGTAGGCTTTATCTTATAATGAAAGTGTAATTAGTTTTATAAGTAACATTAAGAATATATTGTTGTAAGAGCATTGAGACTATTGTATAATGCTCCTAATACGTCTTCATTATTATTATTATTATTATTATTATTATAAGTGCTGGTCTCAATATTCTGATATTTATATTTTAGTTTATGTTGGTGCAGCCACGGTGGGAGCGTCAGCCTGGTGGTTTATGTACTATGAAGGTGGACCTGAACTTACCTACTATCAAATGGTAAATTGATGATACTCGTACTTTGTTAAAGTGCCCCTAACCTCAAAATGTTTTATTGTCTTATTTGGAAGAACTTTTAAAATGATAAAGTAACTTCTTTTGAAGATTTTCGTTTCTTTGCTTTCTTTTTTAAATATATCAGTTTGTTTGATATGCAAATGTCTGGAATTTCGTCACACATGCATAATGACTTACTGGAGAAATGTGTATATCTCTTTCATTCTCGAACGAAACCTTTAAAATCAAGAAGTTTGGTGTTGTGGGAGAAACGCACACACGTATTATTCACACTTTAGTGTTTTTATTTGATGAACGCAAAGATATATAACATTCTCTGATAACTCATTTTGCATGTGTGACGAAATTCCAGATATTTGCATATCAAACAAACTGATATCTCAAAAAGAAAGCGAAGAAGTGAAAATCTTCAAAAGAAGTTACTTTATCATTTTAAAAGTTCTTCCAAATCAGACGATAACAAATTTTGAGGTTAGGGGCACTTTAACCTATTGTGTTAGAGTTGTTTGGTTTGAAGAAATCGGTCGGGAAGCGCGCGGTCCCCCGTCCAGCTGCCTTGTTTCTCTACCAGTTCAAACCAACCATCCGCTCTCGAACTAAACTAGTCTGCCTTCTCATTTAACACTTGCCTTTCCACTTTCTTTAGACTCACCACATGCAGTGTACCTTAGACATAGACGCTTTTCAAGGCGTAAATTGTTCAATATTCACCGACCTTCATCCAATGACCATGGCATTGTCGGTATTAGTTACAATTGAAATGTTCAACGCTCTGAATAGGTAAGTATTCTGAGCTAAGCGAAGAAATATTCAGAAGAACGTGGTTCTGTACAGAAGAACGTTCCAGCTTATGAAACCAAAATTTTTCACTGGCAAAGGATTAAAAATATGTTTCTGTTATTAAAACTTAATATCGTGTCCTTTTACATGCCAAAACCTCAATCGCGACCGGAAATATGTGCATAATAGGCCTGTGACGTAAATACCTTTGCAGCCAGACTTAATTTTCAGTAGCAAAATTCCTGTTGTCGAACTGTAAACAATAGCGTTAGCAAATGTACTACTCACCGTCTCGCCTGAGACCCTTTATAATTTTTCGCATAAATCAGGGTAGAAATGGTAAATGGAAAGGATTTTCCAATGGGAAAAGATTTTCCAAAACAATATTTTAATACAGAATTTAGTTTTGAATATTTTCCATTCAAAAATATAGAATAAAAATTCTCGTATCATAGGCACTTCAAAGTAATATAAATTAAGTCAAAATGCGTAAATGTTGGTTGTTCCTATGTTGCAGTTCACTTTAATATACCGTCAGTATTAAATCACAATCATAGCACTCGAACCGAATCTAAGGGTATATTTCTCGTGAAAATAACAGAACAAAGACCTGTTAACTTAATGTAAAATACGAGGTAACGCTTTGGTAGCAATATGGTACCCCTACTCTCTATTTATTATTAAGCGACAATTGTTATTTGGGTAACTACTATAATTTTGTGTTAATATACACACTGCTGCAGTGAATGTGGGAGAGCTTGGAGTAGACAGACGATACATGGACGATCGTCAAGCTCGTATCCTCAGAAAAATGATTCTGAGTCCATATTCACTACAGCAGTGTGTATATTAACACATCCAAACCTTACCGATATATAGTGACTGCCTACATATATCAATCGAACCAGTACATCCTTGTAACCTTCGCTCTCCATCTGAGTCTCGTTAGCTCAATGGTTAGAGCATCTCACCGGCAATCAGAAGGTTACAGGTTTGATTCCTGTCCGGGAATCATTTTTCTGAGGATACGAGCTTGACGATCGTCCATATATCGTCTACTATAATTGTTCCGAAGTAATTCCAGTAACGCAAAATGTCTTTTTTTTCTAGTTTGAGCGAGAACCAGAGCTTGTTGACAATGCCTCCCTGGCAGAATCCGTCTTTGGTCACGGCGATCGCCGCCTCTTTTCTGATGCATTTCGTAATTCTTTATTTCAAATTTACTAATGTAAGTGCAAGAAGACTTTTTATGTTCTATACCTGATTTTAATACAAACCAACCGCCATCTTGAAGCTATAGAGAGAGGCAAGTCTACAATCGGTGACAAAAGTGTTGGGTTAAGTGTTGAGCCAACGCGCAGTTGGCTCTGATGAGTCGACATGTCGAAAACTTAAAGGAGCAGTGCCACGATGATGATTGGCTATAGCGTCTGTGACGCGTAGGCATTGTTTACATTCGATATAACCATAGTTAGTAGAAGGGATGGTTTGGAAGGTCCGCAAAAGTCATTGTTCTATGTTGTTGTTCACTTTCACGGTCACTGAACGTATTGTATTTTCTGTATAATGAAGCAGTCATCCAATAACAACGTTCGGATTTAATTAGTGTAGTCCTTCATCGTTACGTGTTTGAGTCGTTCGCCGTCACGTGTCCATAGAATTTCCTTTCTTCAACCAACAACAAACACTTTCTCCAATACAATAACATGACCATTGCGTCATCTTGAAAGACAATGGAGCTTCCAAACCATCCCCCTCTACTAACTATGATCTAGCGTGAAGCCAGACTAACCCGAAATACTACCTTCGTCAGAGAGTGAAATGTGAAGACCTTGACAGGATGTCCTAAAATCAAACCTTCAGTTTGGCACTGTTCTTTAATTAACAATAAATAATCACGTGGTGTTTCCACCATAATTCTAAACAAGGTTCTAAGATTGTTTTCTGTTTGTTCTTCCCCAGGCTATTTTCCGCATAACACCTCTCAACATGATCGAGTGGACAATGGTCCTAAAACTGTCATTCCCCGTCATACTACTTGATGAAATACTCAAATTCGCGTCCAGAAGGTTAATTGGTAGGTACTACAATATTTTACTGTATGTTGAATATATATATTTTTATAAATTCCAGCTTGGTAATAGCCTGCGTTTTCGCTCTCCCATCTCCCCCCTCCCTCCTCCCCTCGAGAGCTGCTACGCATGCTAGCTTGGTAATGGTGATCATGACCACCCACCCCACTCTCACTTTATTCGGATTCCCAGCGAGTCTGCGTACATGCGATACCGGTGTGCCTAGGCTTCGAAATAACTCCTGAAACGCGGTCAATTTTTTTACTGTTCAAAAACTTACTACATTTTTCTTTAGCTGACTTTTGGTCTTTCGTTATGCATTATACCGTTGTCTAGTTCAGTTAAAAAACGAGGACATCGATCTTACTGCCCGTTTTAATATTTTTCTATCTTTTGACTCAGATTCTGACCACTCGAAAGTAAAGACCGACTAAAAGTGGTTCAAGAAATATCCCCAAAGACTCCTTGTGGAAGAGCAATCTGACCTATATCGCGCCTACAATTTAGTGAACCTTTTCGGGTTCACAGCATTTATTTATGCTTAATGAAATATTAGATGTAATTTATTGACAGAGCTCCATAAATCGTCTTATTATCGAGAGCCAAAGAATGTAAAAGTATATTTACGGTCGCATTGACCTTTTTAATGGCGTCATGCAACTGCCTAGAATATTTTAAATGTAATGTTTAAAGTGCTTATAAACCCAAAATGGGTTTTTGGTGATTCGGATAGAGCATAAAAAGTTAGTTAACAAGTTCTAGATTAGTTTTTGTGTTTAACTTTTAGTTTCGGAGATATAAGGGCTCAAAGTCACAATTTGTGAAAAAAGTAGCGCAGGCCGGGAGACTGGATCCGAGGAACGTGTTATGTTTCAATACTTATAAAAATATATTACAATTCGAGTAGACAAGGTAACATCGTAAAGATACATCGTTTGGGCATTTTTCAATAAAAACTCTTAAGATAGCTGTCTTCTCCTATACAAAAGCCTAGTTGTTGTTGAAGATGGTTCCTCGGATCCTGGTCCCTGTGTGTTACTTTGGTGGCGCTACTTTTTTCCAAAAAATGGCACAATTTGCATGTTTGAGCCGTTATATCTCCAAAACTAAAAGTTTAACGCAAAAACTAATCCAGAACTTATTAACTAACTTTTTATGCTCTATCCGAATCACCAAAAACCCATTTTGGGTTTATAAGCACTTTAAAGTGGCACTACGATGAAAATTCACCCCCGTTTTTTAGATTTTCTTTAGCATAGAATAGCATTTCAGGGTCGAAAGTGATCATCGATGTAAACAAAAACTAAAAAAATGGTATTTTGAAGTAAGTATTTTGAGACTAAGAACGTGTTCCAAGTTAGCCCGCAATTTCAAAAGCTAATATTGTTTGTGACGTCAGACTCTCAATGCTACGCCTGAATTTCAGTCGAGGTTACTTGTTTTCTTCGAGAAGTAGATGAAATATCCAGCCTTTCAGACGGACCTTGATCACTGTGGATTTACTTGAATAATTAGCCATGTAGAGTCTTCGCGTTGAGAGTCTGACGTCACTTCCTTACGCTGGTCAGGAACATGATCGATTAATGGCGGATATAACAATTCCAGATTCGGAGTCAGAAAAATAATACTTGCCATCGTCGAATCGCAAAACGGTTTCGACCGAGTTGAAAATATCGTTAGGTAAAAATTTGATCGTAGTACCACTTTAATAAACTCGTAGCAGTGTTTAATCGGGATTAAAACACGAGGCGACAGCCGAGTGTTTTAGACTCGATAAAACACGTGCTGTGAGTTAGAAATAAACTCTTTTATTTTGAAAAATACTGAAATTTACAACGCTTCCATGTGACACTTTGTTCTCGAGATACATACGTCACACTGCATTACTGATCTCAAAAATAGGACTGGATTGAGCTTTCTATTGCATCTGATGAGCTGATCTTTGCATAAGGTACATCACACAAGGTCGAGGCTCGAAAGGCTAAATTATATTCACATAATAGAATATTAATTAACCGCCATCTTTATCAATTCGTTGTATATAATCACTCTAAACTTCACATGCTTAGTGTTATTTGATACAGTCAGGCGCATGTACAGTTTCAGGTGATTTAGTTACATGATTTAGTTACATTTAGGAAAAACACGATTTTCGTATGCAGTGTTATATCAAACAAACCATATCTCGAGAATGGTGAAGGCTATAAGGGATGACGCAAAATCTAATCCCAATAATAATTCTGATCTAAAACCTAACGCTAACCCTAACCTAACCAAAAATAAAGACCAAACGAAAACGTTTGTGTTTTAGCCTAAAACCCAAGAATGAAGTAAGACATGGAAGAGTTTTAAAGTGAGTCTATTGTAAACAGAAATTTTCACTTCGTAATAATTTAGAAAATCGACGTTGTCTAATCCATAAAAAAACAGCGAGAAATTTATATATATATAACGTGTCTGATGGTGGCTTGAACGAACCGGTCGAAAGCTCAGCGAAACTCAATCAATAGTTTGTGATATGATGTTGGAAATTACAGCAAGTAAGAGTATTAGCCGATCACAAAACGAGCGGGAAACTGGAATGAGCTATGTCGCAAAGGCTGCTGGTATTGTTTGGGGAGACATAATTTCAAGGTGTTCAGATCGGTAGAGAAAATCAAATGATTATTTTGACCGAAGATATTCCAAGAGCCAGGACTGACGACCTCCACTGAACAAGCTACATTGTTCCACGAATATCCTATTCGGTCAAAGTAAACGCTTGATTTTCTTTCCCGATCTGTAAACATTCACTGGTGGCCATCTTGAAATTATGTTCCTTGAGTCGATCCCAGGAGCCTTATCGGGCGTAGTTCGGCTAACATGGCTATCTATATTTGCGCTGTGGTTACATGACGCCATTGAGGAAATAACCTACTAACCTATTCTTTCTGTCTTTCATTGAAAGTAACATTTTTCTTGGTCATGAATTTCCGAAGGGCCGTAATTATTTTAAAATATTTCTTAATATGTCTTTACGTTCAACATAAATTCGGCCACTTAATGCCGTAGCGCATTGTTAAATACATTTGTTAACATGTTCAGTTCCTTTTTTGTCCTCTCGTAACATAATGCGCGAATTAGAATGTAAATAAAAGACGATTATTATTTCTTATCGTATTATTCATTTGTGAACGTGTTATTTATTGGGGGAGGGAGGAGCTGTCCATCCCTGAGGGTTTGATTTTGGATGCGTTTAAGCGGACGAATTTGAGTCTGGTATGAAATTCGTACGGTTCAGTTCTGTTTACACTGTACCGTCTATATTTTGATTTATACATTAGCTCATGCGCAGAACTCATGCAGAGCAAATTCAAAATGGCTACCTGCAACAAACAATCTGATGTATAATCGGTCTCAAATTAGGGAAAAAGCTTAAATTCACCTCCGTCTTCTGGGAGAAAAATTCATCTCCATAAATGCAAGGATCAAGGCAACAATACTAGTCTTCTCATGCTGTTAGTAGTGACAACTTTTTCGATTAAAAAGCAATAGAACAACATACAAAAACTAAAACATACTCTTTCTGAACGAATTAGGTAACTTGGCCAAATATCTGGGTCAGGTCGTAGTGCTCTAGAACGTCGATTGTCATTGGTTTAAATTACGACTCATTTCCCCCATCTCACAGGAGATCCTAACCAATCACAGAAAGCTTCTAACCAATCACAGACCTTCTTCTAGAGCACTGCGACCTTACTCAAATATCTCTAGGGCTCAATTCTAAAACGTGCCATCAGTATAAAACTTATCCGGTCGAAAGTGTTTACACGCATACCGGACGAATTTGGAACCGGACAAGCCTAACCCTCACCCTATTATTGAATTTGTAATAAAACGCATTATAAAATAAGGTGTCCTCTACGCACGCTCTGATTGGTTGGACTCGGTGTCTTTATAAGAGGACAGTGATCATGAATGACGTCATGATTTCTGTTTGTGTTTTTTAACTTGTATTTTTCGTTCTTATTTTATAAAACAAATAAAACATACCGCTCCTGTGCATATGTACTCTTATAAAGAGTGTTATAAGTCTACTCAACTTCTTTCGTGTTCAAATGACGTCAAACGTGTCTATAAGAGTACATATGCACGGAGCTTTATGTTTTATTTGTTAACTAGAGAAGGAATGGCTAAGAAATGACCTTGATGTTTTTGTCAGGTCTCTATTTTTGGTTAGGTTGGGATTATACTAGTTCTTGAAAATGGGTTCATGGCGCAGGCCGGGCTGCATATGATCACGGGTTTCAAATTATCCAATAAGGACGACATGATCACGAGATTGACAATTTTCCAATAGGAAAATTGGAAATATGTGTTGGAGTGCGTGATGGGGGAAAGAAAAGTTTCGACTTGAGGATCGTAAAAGTTTGCCTTCATTTTTGAGGGGGAGTCACAAAAGTTCCAACGCTCAAGGAGAATTTTGTCACTTAAAATAACCGCTAACGCCAAAACAACTTTTATTTTATTTTATTAGCTTCACCTAGCCTCCTTCGCAGGCATCACCGCGCTCCACTGAACCGAGTTGTTCCGGCCGGGTAGGGAGGAGGCTAAGCTTCAGTACCGGCATTGTAAAAAAAAAACACCAAAAAGAAACCTAACATAGATTACATTATATAGTAATAAAACAATGGCAGGGTGGTCGCAACAGCATAGCCAATTACTGCGGACCCAAAAATTAAAAGTATATTTACAAATAATAATACACAACAACTGTAGCTCAGGAGGGCCACAATACTCCATTTCTACACCACGCAAGATTAGTTATAATCAATAACTCATCATCAGATGGTAAGGATCGAGATAACTCTAAAACACGATGAAGTCGGTTTTCGATTTTACCGACTAATAGTCGTGAAGCTGTGGACGAATCGGACAAAGTATACATTTTGAGTAAGATTGCGTAAAAAGTATAAGGATGCTATGGATTCTTGTGTCATTGAGTTGCATTTATTTACTGGTAAATGTCCATGCTCAGGGTAAAGCACCTACAGTCGTCAGACCCCCCTCCCAAAAAAAAAGAAGGTGTTATTGCAGCACTACTGGAGGCACTACTGATCTGATATGTCAAGCAACAGGGTCTCCCACTCTTCGTTACGAGTGGTTCCACAACGGCAAAAGTATCCAAAGTACTGGTCGTCGTAGGATTTATAGTAAAGTTGGCAACTTGTATATGTATATATTCTAGTTGTATACCTGTAATATGTATATATTCTAGTTGTATACCTGTAAACCTCCTAGTATAGTGTAATACTGATATAGGAGTATATCATTAAGGTGATTCATCAGTTTTGCACTGCACACATTTACTGCGCACATCCAATAATCAGTGTTTTTATGGCCATTATGCAACACTTTCAAAACATTCCGACCATTTCAGGACAATTTAGTGCCAAATCTAACAAGGCCCGCTTATGTACTGGTAAGGAAGAGTTATTAAGGGACTAAATCAATTTTTTTTCTGAGAACGGTTACACAACTCTAGCTAGGGCTCGCTGTGCAAGTAGGTTTGTAAACTACTTGAATGATAATGCCGGTTTAAGGCCATAGTTCTTAAAGAAGGTCGGTGACCATAATTTTTTCCTTAGTAATTCTTTTCTTCTACCACTTTCACGTGTTATAACAGAAACTTAAAGAAAAATCATTTCTACAACTTACAATATTTTACATTTTTGATGAATGTTTCTTCAAATAACATGTCAAAGAATATGGGAAACGGCCTTTCTTTATCATAATAAACGCTGTTAGCTGTTTCTTTTCCCCTAAAATACCATGTTTTCTTGTATAAAATTACTAGTTGCGAAAAATAAAAAATAAATCTTTGTCAAAAGGTTCAAGAAAAAGTTGTGCAATGCGGTTTTTACTCAACTCGTAAATTGGTCGCAAAAACGTCACCATACTGAGTAAGAGTTGATCTGCGATATGCCATATCTTCTAAACAAGGTCGGTGACCCCAACTTTTTTTTTTGGTTTTAATATAAGTATGTCAATAACTTTAGGACTGGGAAGTTTCAGCAAATTTTCATTTCGGAAAGAATTACTGAGGAAATTACCTTAAAGCATTAAAGCATTTATCTAAGGAAGAAACCTGCCAAGAATAAAAGAGCATTTTCAAAAGATGGCGGCGGCTTTTGAATTGTCACGGGGGAAATAGGGGTTAATGGCTGATTAGCTTATTTACATGATAGGTAGCTGGGATTATATATATTGTCCATGGGACAATATATATAATCCCACAGAATACAATTAACTATACGCAAACAACAAAATCTCAAAACAACTCTTCTCAAATTTACAACTTACATTTCCATGATCCGTATAATCAAACAACAATTTCTCACCTGTATGTATATATTGATATTATTCTCCCTTGGGGCTTCTTTGACAATAGTAACTCCTAGTATATTACTCGATATGCTTCAATGAGCTGGATTGTATCCCGATTCCCGAATATCATTGTGACCTGTTATGAGCATGCGTTCTCAAGATTTCAAACTTTGTAATTGCTCGACCTTATAATATCAACGTGCAAGCACGACTTTATTTTCTTTAATTCTTTCACTTTGTCGACTCCAATAAAAACCGATTAACCCCTAAAATTTACACTCGATATTACAGTTCCTTTATAAATTACTTGGAACTATGTTCACAGGAAATGAAGGGATGACTCAAAAGGACCTTTCTGTTTTCCTCTGGTCTTTATTTTTGGTTAGGTTAGGGTAAGAATAAAGGTTAGAGTTAGGATTGGCCGGTTAGAGTAGTTCTTGAATGTGGGGAGATCCTTTTCAGTCATCCCACGGTACCAACATTTTATGCCGTACTGCCGTCGCGTTCACATGAGGCCTGTTTATTCCATAGAGATCAAAAATAAAACTAGAGGGGTAACCAATTAAACGCCGGATAAATTGGAGGGCAATTTTGTATTCATATTTAATATTAGCAATCATTTTGATCTTTTACTCAGCCTGAGAAAATGGTCCAAGTAACAATAGAACAACATGCAGGCTTAATCGCCAAATAGTGAAAAAGAAACGCAAAAATTGTAGAATTTACGATTCCTTGCTTTGGAGCCACCCTCCAATTTGCCCAAAATGGCGGCGTTCAATTGGTTACCAAATTATCTCTAGTTTTATTTTTTATCTCTATGGTTTATTCCGGGATGATTTTGAGTTTTATTGTTTAGGTCGTGGCTAAAGGTTATGGACGGGTGGTAGGTTTCAAGATGGCCGCCGGCCTGCTTACGAATTGTAATTAAACTGCTTTCCTAATACTAAACTGGTTTCCTAATCCTAACCTTACCGTAACATAAATCTTAATATTGGCCGCCATCTTCGTACATTTGGATTATTGCTGACCGTTTTGATCGCAGTCACATGGGTATGTTCGCTGTTCATCCAGGCGTTTTGCCGCCTTTCCGCTTCTTTCCCTATGATCTTACTTACTTTAGTTTATTACCAACGTTTCAACATTCCTATCAATTTAGTTAAGAAGATATGGCTAGTTCAAGTTGAAAATTTGAGGATTTTGACGCCATATTGGTTTTGAAAATATGGCGTCATTCTGCAGTGGAGTTGTTTTGATGGCGATCACATAATGATAGCTGTTGTGAATGCTCTTTGGATGAAATTTAGTCGAAATAAATTATTTAGTTCCTCATGCGGGAAAGTAGAGGAGCTTCTTAGGCATAATACGAGTAGAATCACTCAGTGACGTCATATTTCAGAAACAAATATGGCGTCGAAATTGTACAAACTCTTCAACTTGTGATATCTTCTTAACTTAATGGTTTAAATGCTGAAACTTTGGAAATAACTAACGTCAGTAAGATCTTTCATATGAACGCCACTTGTATTTTGACTACAGCACCCTTTAAGCAGAGAAAAAGGTTTTACGAAACCGTGGCGAAATCCGTTCCAGTTACGTCATTTCATGTCGGTGTCGTGTGAACGCAAAGTTACAGTTTCATTTCGTATACCAGTATCATGTCAACATCATTATTTTATTATGAACGTTATATTTACATTTATATTCCCTGCACGCCAATTATATATATAATAATATTAAACTGCTAAAAATATCTTAATTCTGATTATTACCCTTACAATTCGACATTAAAAGTCTGCCAGAGATTACACTCCGGCTATACAAGCAAAGCAACGGAGGTTTATATCTCTACGATCAGGGACGGTGAAAAAAGCTGCCAGCTTGATGCAATGATGGTTGTTTGGCTTATTTCAAGTTCCTATAGGTCTTTTCAGCTTTATTGAGCAAAATGGTCATGCCAAGCTTTTCAACAAGGAATACTTGCTAGTGTGTACGGCCATCAAGGATCGGAAAACTTGTCAACGAACTTTCGATTAATTATAACGCTCGGAGAATTCGTATTGCATATGAGTAAAGATACCCCAACAATACACATGCAATAATTCGCTGTTGTTTTGTCAAGAAAGGCATTTTTGACATTATTGTCGTCAAGGGAAATTTGTCTAGCCGTACACACAGCAAATAAATTGTGGGGAGAACTTGTTCATCGCGGTTCCACGCGAGCAAGTAGGCTTGTCAAGGAAGGTTTATCAATTAGGAAAACTTGTCCGAAAATGCCGATTTCAATTGCCGGGAGATATAAAATGTACTTTTTTTTGGTTGCCAATGTCCTTTAAAGTGTTTATGAAACGAAAATTAAGTTTTAGGTATTTATACGAACTCCTAAAATAACGAGGAGTGGTAATTTAGAGTTCTTTCATATCTCACGTCGTTCTTGAGATATTTAGACTGATATGCAAATGATAACCAGCGACGTTACGAGGTTTGCAAATTTTCAGAAAATCAAGTAGTGTTTATTAGATTTATCACTCTTTTAGGTGAATGGAATACCCCAACAGGCTATAAGTCCAATTGATAGGGGTTCCGAGGGCCTACGGTCGTTATCCGAGAAGACCCGAAAGTCTTACCATTTGCTGATCGTATTGCAAAGGCAGCATTTTCTCCTCGATTATTTTTAAGACCCTGAGTGGAGATACAGGTTCAAATCCTGGGTCGCGGACCTCCCAGCTCATAGACATGTGTGGTAGCCACTATATTTTGGTGTAATAATGTTAAGTTTCGTAATGTGCAAAGTTTCAAGTGATGTTGTCGAATAATCTCAAAGATATCATATACCTGATTTTCTAAAAACGTTTAAAAACATGTCGGTGGAATTCGGTGGTTATTAATTTGCATATCACATATCTCAAGAACGACGAACGACGTGAGATATGAAAGAGCTCTAAATTACAATTATTCGTTATTTTCGAAGTTCATTTAAAACTTAATTTTCGTTTCATAAACAATCTGCTGTCAGTCCCAGTGTCTTTCCTCACACGGTCAGATAACCTGGATCCTAAACTATATAATAACTCTAAATAAAACAACTTCGACGTCGGTTTTACTCCTCCGAAAGACAACCCCCGCGCAGCTTTTAGTTACTATATTCTCATATTTAATATAAAAATAACCCCAAATAAAAATAACCTAATTGACGGTACCGAAAAAGATGGCGATTGGTGTATTTAACCATAATTCCTTGCGCGCAATAAACACTGAATCTTAATTAATAGGATAGAGTTTCAAAAATATTAAGTTTGGTAAAAAGGAAGAGTTTACGTATCTAATTCATGTTTACAAGGTAAGCAATGTTTAGCTGTTATTACAGGTGATGTAAGGTCGCAAAGCATTCTGGTAAAATGTACAGCCGCCATCTTTTTCGGTCCGGTCAATTAACAAGAGAGCTTTCATGAAAAACAAGTCGACTTAACCCTTTATACACTTTATACCCCAGCAGTGATCAACATCTATCTTCTCCTAATAATATCAATGGTTGACCAAGTATAGAGGTAATGAGAATAAAGAAAATGATCACCAAAGGTTTTCAGACCTGATTTTAAAACAACTTCTCCAAACTAGTACTATAAGAAATGTTTGGAGACCAATAAGGAGAATTTTAATGTTGATACTGGGGAGTAAGGCCAAGTAAAAAATATAGTAGTTTATCGTCCCCCGCCCGCATCAAATTTATTTTTTAAAATTTTATTTGCATCGAAAATCTGTCTTGTTTTCGGGGGCCTTTTGCGCCACCTTTCGCCCTTCCGGTATCTTTCGAAGCAGTTGTAGAGAAATGCATTCGATTCTGTCATGGTTTTTGTTTGTGCTTGTAATACAACGTTAAATAGATTTAATATGTGTTAAAATTAGGTTCCTGATGGCCATTTCAGAAAAGTGTCCGCATTCTTCTTTTTTTAAAGTTAGGACATAGTCAATCGAGATATGGTCTGGAAACTCGGCAAACTTCAAAGCGACTATAATGAGCTACGTTTTGATGTTGAACCGTACCTTACACCGTGCACATCCTTTGTTTTCGGTTTATTAATATTTAAACAACACGGTTGAGCGATTAAACCCAAACGATTCTATTGGATGATTGCTTCATTATACTAAAATACAATAGGTTCAGTGACCGTGCATCGTGCACAAAATTGCATAAAGACGAACGAAAAGATAGAACAAAGACTTTAGCTGAGTTTCCAGACCATATCTCGATTGACAATGGTCAGGACGATAAACTACCATATATTTTTACTTGGCTAAAGGGTTAAGGATGTGTTTTGGGAACTCATGAGAAACCAGTGAAATTTATCACCGATAATAGCAAAATACTTGAGTTGAAAATATTTACAGAATTCATCGAATATGTTTTTTTGAATTTAGTAAGTGCCATTAATAAGTTAGAAACATATTCTTCATTATGATGGGAAGTGCCCATTTCTTAAAATTGAATTTTTGCCCTGGACAGTTTTACTGTATAGAATACGCAAAATAGCTGATAAAGGTGCTGTTACACTGTGTAATGTTTCATGCAACTTGTCTCGCAATGACTCAACCTGCTACGCTGCAGTTGCATTAAAGGAACTCTTACACTTGGCAACGTTTCGTGCGATTTGACTTACAAAGTTTCTACATCTTTGTGTTTATGACAAAGTACGAAAGTTGCAGATGGTCGGCGTTAGATCATATAGAGTTAACGTACAGCCGAGTCTTTGGGACGATGTTTTTTTAGTATAACCATAGCGCTACTTAAAAAAGGGATATGGCAATAAAAATTATTTTTGTCTTTCTGATAAACAAACGGTCATACGAGGGTAATCCAAGTAAGCAAAACGAGTGTGTAACAGCACTTTAAGGTCGCTCGATAGTCTAAATCATCAATTTCATGCATAAAAATGTTTGTAATGCAGATCCGAGCTTCATCGACATCGTGGTTCATTGCATAGCTCTAGTGGTGGTCTTGTTCACTGAAACGTTTCATGCCCTCAAAGTTTACCTGAGTGGAGAAATCGTGTTTCCAATAAATCCAGAAAACTAATTTGCATAAAATCTGCCACTTATCATAAACACAATTTCTCTAGATACATACACGCTACAAGTGTGAAACGTTTCAATAATCAAGACGACCGCTAGAGCTATGCAATGAACCAAAATAAAGATCAGCATTACAAAACTTTTTATGGGGAAAATTGCAAAATTTACAGTTTTTGATTTGGTCCTTTCGGAGATGTCAAAGAGAGACTGGAAACGAATGAACCAAATCAAAAACTCTAAAATAATTTGTCAACTATGTTGGCGTCCTCTATACAGAAAGCTAAAAATTATGCAAGCTTTAAATAAAGTTTTATTGTATAATTGAATTGTTCTCTACAGCTAACCTCTTAGACGCTCTTAGTTCGTCACTTGGCGACCGTGATCTTTTGTTTGCAACAGCAGGAGGATGATCGGCCGACGAAGATGGATCGTGTCGCAACGCGAATTCCCGAACCAATGGCGGCGCAACTCGATCTTCCAGCGAATCCAAGGTGGAGAGATTCGGCAAAGATATTAAAGTGGTGTCCGCTCGCGATAAGTCCGATACGGTGTCGTCGATTTCTGTTTCTGCGTCGCTTGGAGGAGAGTAGGTATACGGAGATATGGTTCTATCGTCTTCATCGAAGAATACAACAATAGCACTCGTGTTATCTGCACGAAGATTCCTCTCTCTCCATTTGGCCAGAGCACGGAAAGTCAATCTATGGATAGAAAATGGGAATGAAATTTTAATAAATATAGTATAAGATCTTTAAAAGGTTGTCAACCGAAAAAATCTACATGTCGTAGATGATGGTAAATAGTACGAGTTGTCATGTGGAAAAAGATATTTTATTTGGAACTAAAATACTCGTAGAACCCATAATATGTTCCAAAGATTTATGGTGAAGGAAAATTTCGAGTGTTGGAATATATACATTTTAAGACCAAAGCGGGACCAGTTGCGAAAAATGCAACTTCAAGGCCTTGCGACTGGAATTGAACCCGCGACCCTGCGATGCTAGTGCAATGCTCTGACCACTGAGCAACGGAGGCCGTTGCCGAGAGCCTAGTCAGAGTTGCCTGCCATACGAACGAGAGTAGCCTCCTCCGCACGCACGCGACATCGACACGTCACATCGCGGGTTCAATTCTAGCCGGAAGGCCTTGATGTTGCATTTTTCGCAACTGGTCCCGGTTTGGTCTTATTCCAACACTCGAAATTTTCCTTCCCCATAAATCCTTACAGCATGCAGTTTAATCGAGTGAAATGCCAAATATTACTAATCTAATATACCCAGAATCTTATCCCGGCAACAGCCTCCGTAGCTCAGCGGTCAGAGCACTGTACTATAGCATCGCATGGTCATGCAGGGTTCAATTCCAGCGTTGCATTTTTCGCAACTGGTCCCGGTTTAGTCTTAAAATGTATATATTCCTACACTCATATACTCATATACCAGCATTCCAATTTTCGTTCACCATAGATCGTAAAAATGATCGATAGTCAGCACTTTAATAATTTTTCGGGCAAAATGCGTTGCCCTGCAAACAGAATTGGGCTGTTACGTCTATGACAGAATGTATACATACTAACATAAGCAACAAAAATGGTATACATTAAACTAGATACAGCACACTGCCAAACACCATCAACTCTTGATGAAGGCGGATACAGAGAAAGTTTGTTTATTCGGGCCAATTCGGCATATGTTTTAAATTTGAAGCGTCACTCTTCAGTCTGTCAGTTCAGACTCAGAGCCACTGAGCCAGAGTGTTAACAAGAAGGTGTCACCCTAGAACGGATACATCTACAGGTGTACGGATTGGCAGGATTCATGCATCCGTTTGGATTCATCTGATGACAGATATATTATCCGATCTAGTTTCAGAAACGTGTTTACTTTCTAAAGCTTTTTAAACGTCGACCAAAGTCAGTTTCTACTTTCTGTTCATACTTCATTAAACACTTATAGTGTGTACTATTTTTGTGGCCCTGTAAGAATGCTAGAGAAAAATGGGAAACTGTACTTTCTTGGCGTAAACGTGCAAGTTTGAGAAAAACAGAGAGCTTTTTAACAGTATCAAATATCTAAAAAGGTTGGTGTACTGCCGAAATAGCGTGCAAGTAGTCTAACGTTTCGAGGCCGTCAGAGAGTTCACTTTACGTTTCACTCTCTGACGAAGGGCCTTCGCTCGAAACGTTAGACAACTTACACGCTATTTCGGCAGTACACCAACATATTGCAAACATTCACATCCCTGTAAAAACTGGAGTTTTTGTAAAACAAACAATTCAAATTAAAAGCGTTTTCAGATTTCAGCTTGCCTGTCAACCTACGGAGATTCTCCGTTTCTCGCACGCGGCACGCCCCCGCACTATACTGAGGACAACCGGAAAAAGGTAAAAATACATGTCGGCAAGAAGTTTGTGTGGCTCCCCAGGATCCTCCGGAAATAATTTCATGACAGGAAAACGACGTCCCAGTTTGAAAAATCCTGCGTATCTGTACGCCCTTACCGCCTTTTGTTAGGGCTCCGCTCGAAACGTCAGTATTTCGTTACTAAAAAATCTCGCCAGTTCACCACCTTTACTAACTTTCTCCTTTTGGAAAAGCGAAAAATTTGCACCGTGTTTCTGATTGGTTGCTTGTATTGGAAACACGCACTCACGACAGCCAATCAAAAACTCAGTTGTCGTCGACTGGACGGACGACGTCACCTCAATCAATTCAATGCAACGTGCCAATGGCTGCCCAGCTAGCTTGTTTGTTCGGATAAAGAAGGGCTTTCTTGAAATTTCAAATCTTTCAGAAAGCCTTTTCACCTTGTGTTGTTACGTATTCGCTTTCATTGAAGAAAATTTGAATTCTGGAGCGAAGTCAGTCACTGAAGCAGGTAACCGTTCGTTTGTTCTAGAAATATCGTTGTTACATATTTTGAAAATTTGATATTTGTTGCGATTCTAACCGTATTAAACCCATTGTTGCTTTATTAAAACGAAATGCACAAAGGTTATCTTTGATGGTAATTAATACCAAGCGATGAAAGCGACACACTGCGCTGACCTGCTTCTGTCAAATATAAAATGAAACAGATTTAATAACATATTTTCAAAACAGATCGTACCATAGCGTGCGAGTTGCGGCCGCAGCTATTTTAATTCCATCATCTTGTCGAGCGTCGCGACTCGCACGCTTCGTTCACTGAGCGGATTTTTACCGGTAATTCGCAGGAAAGCTCTCGCTATTATTAAAGGCTTGTATCGTTTAAAAATAATGGGTTCATTTTGACCTGTTTTGACATTTCCCAAACGACTATAAATGTATAAAAATGCCGTTGGCCGTCAATACGGTTGGAAAGTTAAATCACCAATTCCAAAGTTCCTTCGTCCTTTGGTAGACATGCCTTCAGCATTCCTTCAAGCAATCTCTTTTAGTCTTTGTTGATTTAGATCAGTAATTATTTATACAGTTGAAATAGAGTATGGTGTAAACAATATTATATTAAACACGCGGTGTATGCTGCACGTGCTCAGCTGGTCAGCTTTCACGATTTTAAATAATTTGCGACACTGAGCTATTTAAACTTGGCAACTAGTTGATACACGAAACGCTGCGGGATAAATTCGAGGGGATGAATACAAAGTCTGAAAGCTTTGTGTACGGTAGTTGTTTTCATTGCGTTCATCGCTTTATTGGGGGGAGGTAATCGAAATAAAGGAAAGACGCACTCCGAATAAGAACATGTGAATCCGATGACTCAAGATTCGAGTTTAATAACAAAATTCATGATAATATTTCGACTTCATGATTTTACTGACGTGTTTAGCCTAAGGATAAGGTGTCTTCATTGTGTTAAACGGTTTTTGGGCAGCTCACTTCCTATCAACTTAGATTATTTGTTGCCTACTGCGTCAGTTTTTTCATCCAATGTGTGCTTGATAGTTCCTTGGGACTTGGCCATAACAAAAATAACTTGCTTTTTTATTAATGATTACTATTATGTGCGGACTCTGGACTGCGTAATTATGCTGCCAGGGCTAGGGATCTACTAGAATTTATTAAGACCCCAGTTAAAATTATATTTTAATTAATATTTAAATAAAAATCAGTTCAAAATATTAATATAAAATAATAATTGTTTATATCTATAAGAAAGATTATAAGAAAATTGTCTATATCTAAAAGATTAACTAAAAAGATTAATACATATAGTACACTGTAGTACTGTACTATAAAATTATATATAATACACAATGACTTGGATTTGTTCACATAATTTGTTTATAAGACATTTTTTTCCATGCTTTGGTTTTCTCATTATAAATATGGATGAGAGATTGAACAAGCCGAAATTGAAGCAAATACAGACGATATCACAGTTTGTACGTCTTATAGGCTGGGAAATGTCTCAGAGCAAATGCAAGAAACATAGGGCTAAAAAAAATACCTTGGGTTTCCTATTCGATGCTGAAAAAATTAGGTAGGGTAGGTCGGTTTTTCTTTTTTTTCCCCAAACGTTGTGACATGGACGAACAATAGGTTTTACCAAACCACGCTAATCTTGAGGATGCTGCCTAGATCGGCAGCCATGTTTGCTATCCCAGGCTTCTCAAAATTTCAATAAAAAGATTAGGGTCAGCATTTTACTGGCCAAAAACTAGGTAGGGTCGGGAAACCAAGGTATTTTTTTTGGTCCATTCATGTTCCTGCAAAAGTCTGGACATACTTTGCTTGTCTGCCTGTCACGCAAATACCTTGACAGCGTCACATAAAACTGCATTTTTACACACGTTTTAAAGCTTTTTTGTGAAAATGCAATTGTTTTCTTTGTTGTGTGGTGAAATCTACTTGTTTCCTAAATGATGTTACAAATGGCAACCTCGTGCACAGGTGGCTTGTCCCAGGGCTTTTTAATTTGCGGCTTGTTCACACAACTGGCCATTCAGGTCTGGGGGTTAAATGGGCTAGGAACAACCAGGGGTGGAACTGAGATTGAGCACCTCGGTTCCTATAAAATGCTCCAATTGGTTTGCGTCTCAAAAAGCCTCTCCTAGTCAAATTCCTACCGCTGTGCTTCTCGTGCCAACCCCTGTTCTCACAGAAGCGGAGGTGTGCAGGGCCAGGGTTTGGGGCCTATCTTAAAACCAAATTTGCTCGAAATAATGCTACTTTTTCATCATCCAAAAACTGCAAACATTTCCTTTGACAAAGAAATCTTAACCAGCATCTAACTGATGGTATTTCAATATGATGGGAAGCAACTCTTTCGTAGACGTTTTCTCTCTTTCTTCATCACTTGGCAACCGTGGTTATTGGTTCGTAAAAAAGGATGATCAGCCGACAAAGATGGATTGTTCCTGAACCAATGGCAGTGGTATATATATATCCAATCTTCCATCATACTTCCATCAAGTCAGAAGTCAAAATATTTGGCAAAGATAAGGTGTCCGTGGACATTTTCATCATCCAAAAACTGCAAACATTTCCTTTGACAAAGAAATCTTAACCAGCATCTAACTGATGGTATTTCAATATGATGGGAAGCAACTTTTTCGCAGACGTTTTCTCTCTTTCTTCATCACTTGGCAACCGTGGTTGTTGGTTCGACGAACAAAAGGATTATCAGCCGACAAAGATGGATTGTTCCTGAGCAGTGGTATATATATCCAATCTTCCATCATACTCCCATCAAGTCAGAAGTCAAAATATTTGGCAAAGATAAGGTGTCCGTGGACATTGAAATATTACAAACATTTTATATACACTTAACAGATCATGGACCTACCTATGGGTAACATCGTCGTTCCACTTGAGGTCCAGGAAGTTTTTGTCGATGTTGTCTATGAAATGCACGACTTCCTTGTTCTTCATGGCATTCCATAGACCATCTGTTGCTAGCACTACAAACTTATCTTTCCTGGGATCGATAAGTTGGTAGTGCACGTCTGGGACTGGTGAGACGATGTACTCGCCAAGGAACGAGTTGAAACTCCACAGATCTCCTAGAAAGAACAATATCCTTTGAACTACAATTTAAAAAATATCTTACCAATACCTGCAATTTTCAAATATAAAAGTAAAAGATATAAAAGTAAAAGTATAACTGTTCATGACAACTTAATGTATTTGCATGGGAAAATGGATGCATGATATATTCATGAAATGACGAAGGTTGTTGTGACTGGTGATATCACAAGAATCAGCAATTTATTTTTCTGTTTAACTATCCTGCCCTTCCAATTTCTTGTTTTGCATTAGATGGCATTACTTTAATTTTTTAGGTTACATGTACAGTAACTTATAATTTTTAAATGTAACAGTTTACTGTAAGGGTACCTCATCCATGTTAAAATGAAAATATAAAATAAATATTAAATATTATACATTATATATACCTGTACATAAAAATACTGTTCCATTATCATGGTGTGGTTTCATGTACTTACCAAGTGAACGTGCTATGGCCAAAAACGGCACACTTTCCATTTTCGTGCTGCGAAGAACCGGCCCATGATGTTGGTTGGGTTGGCAAACTCGGTTCCAAGCAACACGAAACACGCCACTGCTCCTGCCAATCTCTCCACCAAGCGACTCAATCCTCTCCTTTTCCAGAGGATCATCTGGCTTGTGATCCTTTGTTAAGGGGATCGCCTTCAACGTCTCCCCCACATTGGAAGCCAGCACCACCCTGGAATCACCAACATGGGCAACGAACATGTGGCGACCCCGAAGAATGACCACTGAGACAGTGGTTCCTGCAGTGCTGGGTGTACCATGTCTCGTTTTGGGCCACGAATCTGGGAGAAGATAATAGAAGAACTTTGCTTTATCTGAATTTTGTACCAGTTGCTTCTTGCTCAATGACTGGCAGCAGTCTAAGTGAATAAAACTGCTTTTTCCTTGAGCATTAACACTCAATTATAGATTATATTATATAATATATATATGAGCTATTCTGCAATCATAATTATACCATTCGGGCCTCATTGGCTGCTCGCTATGCATATGTATATATATCTGTCTGTCTGTCTGTCTGTCTGTCTGTCTGTCTGTCTGTCTGTCTGTCTGTCTGTCTGTCTGTCTTGACTATTCTATCTAGACTAATCTATTTTAATAGACTATCAATCTACCTAGACTACAGTAAAAACCCGCTAACAAGAACCTACTATTATTAAGAACGGCAGGCTGAAATTAAGAATGTGTTTATATAAGAACATATAAGAATATAAGAACCTATCCCAGGCTGATTGGGTAAAATGTTTATATAAGAACATATAAGAATATAAGAACCTATCCCAGGCTGATTGGGTAAAATGTAGGTTCTTGTTAGCGGGTTTTTACTGTATCTAGCTATCTTATCTATCTATCAATATATACATTTTATCTGTTCAAAGTGTACCACATCATTTGCATGTGGCACAAAACTAACTAGTAATAAAATGTCTAGTCACAACTGTTGAATCTGAATTTTTACTATAATATGCCCTGGATTTCCATTGAGCACTCTGAGCACTATATACGGTATATATATATATATAAATGAGTTGAAGTTTGTTCTTGCGAGTGAAAGTACCTCCGTATTACTAGAACGGCGCTCTACCGACTGAGCTGCATGATCAAGCTGGGAACGAATGATATATATATATAAGTAATATTTGGCATTTCACTCGATTAAACTACATGTTCTAAGGATTTATGGCGAAGGAAAATTTCGAGTGTTGGAATTAATATACATTTTATGACCAAACCGGGACCAGTTGCAAAAAATGCAACTTCAAGGCCTTTCGGCTGGAATTGAACCTGTAACCTGCGATGCTTAGTGCAGTGCTCTGACGACTGAGCTATGGAGAGCCTAGTCACGAGTTCTGTATATATAGTGAAGGCCTTGAAGTTGCATTTTTCACAACTGATCCTGGTTTGGTCTTAAAATGTATATATTCCAACACTCGAAATTTTCCTTCACCATAAATCCTTAGAACATAAAAATTACTCTTTGGGAAAATCTCATAACTATTAAAGTGGCCAGGGCCATCAGATTTTAAGGATCACCATGATTTGGAGGCTCAGACACCACTCACTCCCCTTTTGAAATACTTGGAAAGCTTTATTCATACACTTGACCTCTGTTCTTCGAAACTCTAAAAATACTTCCTTGTGTTTGACACAATCGAGATTCCAGTTCAGCAAAAGTAAATGGATTTCGATTTTGTCATTTGGATTTTTTTGTTGCGAAATATTATTGATGTATGGGATGAAAATATTATTGATGTATGGGATGAAAATATTATTGATATATGTACTGAGATTTTCGTCGTTTTTGTTCTACCACTCTTGATATTAATAACGACATTTTTATGATTTCAAAAGTGTGAACGAGCAAAAACATAAACACTGTCTGAGGTAGTGATTGCTTAATTGATTT
Source organism: Chrysogorgia sp. JL179-B06 (assembly GCA_035772405.1). Taxonomy (NCBI): domain Eukaryota; kingdom Metazoa; phylum Cnidaria; class Anthozoa; order Scleralcyonacea; family Chrysogorgiidae; genus Chrysogorgia; species Chrysogorgia sp. JL179-B06. Next base: position 2,877,288 of record JAYKKM010000295.1, read on the forward strand.
TCTCCTGTTTACGTACCAAGAGGCAAGAATCTCAAAAGTCTATTTTGTAACCCTTATTTGATAAAAACCTTTAACAGAGATACGGAGTTTTGCCATCGAAGTCTTTGTAAGCAGTCTCTCGGTAGTCGTTACTGTAAGATGCGTTTAAGCCATTAAAATGCTAATCTCAAGAATTGGCGGTCAAAATATTGTGTTGCTGCGTAGCGCGTGTCAAATTACCCTCACAATTCCGTCACATGTGGTGCCTTTGTCAACAGGAACAAATCACCATATTATTCACTCTGGAAATATTGTCTGCGGTTTTTATGCCAGATATGTAGCATGCGAATGGCAGGAGTTCTATAAATACGACTGAAGGTCCTTGAAACATAACTGAAAGCATTTTAATTTCGGCCACTCAAGGAAAGTTAAACTATTTACTGTATCGGCGGATACCATAGTTACGGATTGCTATAAGTTTTCACATACGGTATGCTAATTAATTTAACGTGTAGAAACCGGATATCGTACTGGCAACTCGGATCGACTTGCTAGACGAAATACACTGGTTCATCATGTACATTGCTATTTGATTTTCGTCTCACCTCATTCAGTAATACCTCACGATGATCGTGAAATATTATAAACATTCATTATTTACAGCCCTGTGGCTGTGTGGCGTATCGTATCCTGCCATTACAAAAACCGAAAGTTGGGATCCACTTTCAAATATAAGCGTGGTTTCACAAACGTCCGAGGTTGCTTCTCCCCAAAAGTACTAGTTGTTTTCCCTGATTGATTTCGAAAATACTTAGTTATCTTGAAGGCGATGCCAAGGTGCTTAAGTTATTCATGCATGTACAACACAACAACAGCTTATAAGTAGCTTACCTCTTTCCTTCCACATCGCTTCGTGGACTTCCAAAAATCCATCCTTGATAGCCTTCGAGACTCTCTTGGGATCGCTGGAGTAAAACTCCTTCTGTCTCCTTATCGCTTTCCACAGGTTATCCCTTGTAAACAATGCTGCGTTGTAGCCACCATGGCCGTCAAAGACTCCAAAGAATCCTTCGCTGTCGTGTTCTCGCTCCAATGTAACTGCCGTGTAGTCTTCCATGGTTTTTCGTGATCCCTGGTTCGACTCTGCTGATACCCTAATGTAGGCCTTAGAACTGGTTATTAACGACATCTTTTTTCAATCCTTTCTCAACCTTTCTACAAGAAATATACGTTTCGCCCTCACAGCTCGATTATAAACTAAACAAAAAACGTACGTTTTCTTTTTCTGGCGCTTATAAATTGTTTACATATGAATTTCTTTCCGGTTTGAAGCAGCCAATCACGAACTAGTTGACTTGACATTATTTCCCACGCAGCCAATCACGTGTGACGACGAGTTCGGGCGAGTTCGGGCTAGATAAAGCACGAAACGCCAAGTTTAAAGTGTCAATATAATCTGCCCGTTAATGGTCTCGACGTGTCCTAAACAGAAGAAAGAAGTGTTTATTGTCATGTTTAATTGCAATACGTCAAGCCATAGTTTTCATATAAAAGCCGTAAGAATCGTAACGCAGCAGCGTTTTTAGTTGCGACTCTTGTGATAATCTAATGAATCCCGATAACCGCGGTGATGTTTTATAATGTTGTTTTTCAGAATGCTGATGCTATGACGTAAGACCATCATTTCGGACGAACGTGCCCGTACAAAAATGACACATCGATCCCTATTGTTTCGCTGGCGGCAACAAACGGCGAAGTGGAGAATAGTTTTGAAGTCCTTGTAACCCAAATTATATATTATTTATAAACATTGTTTATAAGGCAAATGGTTGAACAATGAAATAGTACGTTCTTTGATTTCATATTTGTTCATTCGATACTTAAAACAGATTTATGCTTTTATTATGCTAATGTAGACGTCATCCCATATATGTATAGGAAATCATATTTTTACAACGAGTGATATTTGGCAAATTTTCAAATATCACGAGTAGTGTAAATCCCTAATTGCGAGCAAAATCATGATTACTTGTTTATTATTTCCATGACAGTAATTTTGTCATGTATATAATAAATGATATAATAGACACGTATGTTATGTATTTAGACTCGGTAATTCCAAATATGATTTCAGAATAGACCTTTAAGCGTTTGCTATTAATAGCTCAAAATGCGCGGACAAAGCTTTTTTCGATCGTTTGTTATGGCCGCAATAATTATGGGTAAATGCGGACAAACATGGGTCACTGACGTCATCTCGACAAAGTGCTATTGAAATCGAGTAAATATTGGCCCGAGATAACGTTCAAAATCTACGTGCGATTTGTTATGCAGACGTACATATATCAATCGAACCAGTACACGAATACGAACCAGTAAGTCTGCATAAGTCTGTAAATTTGTTATGCAGACGTACATAATATATCAATCGAACCAGTACACGAATACGAACCAGTAAGTCTGCCCTTGGAATTATGTAATATACGAAAATCTTCTCCAGGTATTACCACCACTATATATACAGAACTCGTAACTTAGTGCAGTGCTCTGACCACTGAGCCACGGAATCCGTTGCCGAGAGCCTTGTTACGAGTTATGTATATAATACAGTGGTATATAAAAAACCTGAACCAGCATAAAATTAATTAACATTCCTTTCAAACAACTTACAGTATTGTAGTAGTTTGAAGGCCTTAGACACCTCTGAGCCAATATTGATTAATATTATGCCGGTTCAGGTTGTTTTTTATACACACTGTTACAGTGGCGTATTAAGCGTACCCCCCTCCCCGAAAATCGTCGATCGATCGTCGTCGTTTGATTTTCATAATAATAATGTTTACTATTTATATAGCGCAAATGCGCTTTACCCCAATCAATTAACCTTAGCTATTTATTTTTACAGTTTTTATCATCATTAGTTTTCCTAACTATTTATCCTAACCCGCCCTGTCAACTTCCCTGTGGGAGGAAACCGGAGAAAACCCACGACTTTCGGCAGAGTTGGTCAACCCAACTCTTTCCACGTGCGACCAAATATCCGAACACAGGATTCGAACTCTTTAGTGACCTCAGATCGGCGTCGTTTGATTTTCATGTGATCTTTCAAGAATTTGGGATTGGGAAACTGAAAACTACTGTCGAAGATCCCTGTAGTCAAATCACTTGATCGCATGAAATTCAAAATAAGATATATAAAACGATAAAAAATTATAACTTTTATTTTAGTATTTAGAACTTTAGGTGTGAACTAGCCTGCGAGCCGGCTCTCCGCGGGTTGGGCTCGCAGGCTAGGTGTGAACATCGATTAGTTTCACGCCGGGTCAGCTTTCGTCAAAATTCGGCCACTCAGGTGAAGGCAAAACCGCGCCAAATCTACGTTTTTTCTTGAGGGCTTGGGTACTAGCCAATTTGGCAAAAACTATAGCATTGATAATGGTAATTAGATACATGTGACATGAAAATGTGAGGCGAATCCAAACAGACGAGGCCTTCAGCTTTCGTTTGTTACCAAATGCGCTATGTTTGCGTGTAGCTTTAGTTGAAAATTTTGCCAGAGCGTCGACGTCTTTGGACATACTTGAACAGATCTGCTAAAATCGATGAATTTCGGCTTCAATAAAGTTTTTTGTACAATGATTTAAGAAGACATAAGAATTTATTTCTTCTTTACGAACTTTATGGTAAGAATCGTATGTTTTTTGTTTTTGCTTAAATTCCTTTAATCAAGAATAAATCGAACATTTCTGGCGTGGTTCGTAGTGGTTTCCTCCATTTTGTTGTAAGATGTCTGTCTGTACTTTATTTGACTATAAATGCTTTCAGTGAATTGGTATCATCTGTGTATAATACATAGAGAATTAATATTGATTGAAGGCTGCTGTCGAAAGTGTTATGCGTCTATAAAGGATTTCTATACGAAGTTACCATTTTGCATTTGATGATTTCATCAAAGCGAAATGCGAGCAAGCAATACAATAACATTGACGCGGTCACATCACTAATAAAAACAATACATACTACATAGTAATAAGTTTATTTGTTGTTATCATACAGAGTCGACTCTTTTCTCAAAACGCTACACAAATAAAGGTCATACAGCGCTTCGCATCTATTACTGGTCTCCCATGTATTAGCTTCATAGGTTTAATATACGTTTTTTTGAAACGCAATTTTATTTCATTATTTGACCCAGACGACCGCATGTTGATATTTGCGGGTTTTGATTTCAACATGTATCTGCTTATAACGTTGGACATGCTCGATCTGAAAGAATATAGTTTACACCATTCGAATTATGTCTTAAAGGGCTTTCACGTTCTGTGTAACATAGACTGGTATCGCTCATAAAACTATTTTCAATTTAAGATTTCTGACCTTGCCTCGGCAAGATTCGATTACAGCGCCAGCGGCTAGTATTAAATATTTTCAAGCTAATTCAGAAATATGTACACGAAAATAGTTTTATAAATGTTGCAAATCTCTAATACACGGCAAATGAAAGCCCTTGAAAAGCGTTACCTAATGGTATGAATTATATCAATACTAGTTTAATATGCCATGCGCTATAAGTGAAAAAACTACAATTAACAGTAACAACTTTTGACAGGCGGACATGTTAAAACGTACTCTAACTTAAATGCTTTTTTAAAACAACTTTTATTGAGCCTACAGATTTCATGTTAACATTACTAGTAGAAGACTTGATGGGCTTTCAAACAAACATAACATGAGCAACATCTGTCTATTATTTTGAAAGAAAGAGTCAGGTTTGTGGGAACTAACAAGAATTATCATATTGCTTTCACTGAATATCCGCTGTACATTTATTTGCATAGTGCGGTCTCAGATGGCCACATTTTCGCGCATCCTGACCCGGCGTGTTTGTTTACACCAGTCAGTCAGCTACTTGTATTTCGAACATAGCACGGCCCTCAGCCCTCCCCTTAATCCGCCACTGACACTGTATAATGGTGGTAATGCTGGGAGATCATAAGATGCACAATTAAATATCGATTTTGATTTCGACTTTTTCATGCTACGGCTCACTTGTTTGATATTATGGCTTATTCCTTTTAGAAAATAGGAACTAATCAGTCGTAGGTCCTTCGTCAGAAAGTTAAACGTGAAGGGTGTTAGAGTGTTATGTTTCACTCTCTGACGAAAGGCCTAAGATCGAAATGGCGCGGTTAGACTTCCTATTCTCTATTTTGGCAGTTCATCAACCTTTATAGTAATTTCTATTCTTATTTCAACACTAAGGGAGACATTGGGGTTTTCGGTATTGCGGTTTTGTGGTATTTTTCGTACGGTATTTCGGTAATTTCACTCTAGAGTTGCGGACTAAAATTGTTTTCTCGCACCGGGGCGGTATTCGGTTTTTCTGGGTTTTGATCGACGGTATTCGGTAGGACCGGTAGAAAAGAAAATGTCGATACGATATTTTCGTGGTATTCCTTGGAATTTAGGTCATTTAGCGAACAGACAGTGATATACCATCCATCGCAACCTAAACACGTAGTCATTTGGTGCGTGAGGTAATTCTCAACAAAATAAATTGATGCAAGTCGTTGCCAATAATGTAAATAATTACCTGGTGTTTAGAAATGGACTCTAAATGCGGTTTCGCTATTCCGTTTGTTTTCGACACTGTATTGCGGTATTTGATAAATTTTTTCGCGGTATTGCGGTTCCGGGTATTTCCCAATGCCCCCCTCAACACTAACGCAAAAGTCGAAACGCAAGATAGTCAAATCGAAAAAATATGGAAGATCAAATTTAAAAGTGACAGATCAAACTTGATTTTGGTCGGATATTTTCACCGTACAATTTTTGACCGTTATTTCCTCTGGCTCTGTAAGTGCACGAAATATTTGCGCGACAACTTATGATCATCTGTAAAGACGTGTAGTGTTTTAATAGTAAAAAAAATTGTTGAGTCGAGCGCGGGATTTGAACTCGCATTTGAACTCGATTAATTAATTAATAAACTCGATTAATAACGCTCCGTCGAGATGACGTCAGTATCCATGTTTGTCCGCATTTACCCATAATTCTTGCAGCTCATTTGTGAGTCAAATTTGGTTTGTTTGCGTTTTGAGCTATTAAATATTAATAGCAGCCAGACGCTACGCTATTCCCAGTTGATGCGGTACCTCAACTGGGAGTGCAGTGGACCGGAATGTGGTCTCTAGTCAACAATTTTCCGTCGACTCAGTAGTGTATATCAATCATGTCGATGCATTTTCAAGTTTCTATTTATTCGCAGATCTATTTGAAATAACTACAGGGTATGTTGGATTTCTTTACAATCTTATTTTGACTTTTCCTTGCTCAATTTCCGATACATTGTAAAATATTAGTCTGTCTCTCTATGGATGCTCCGGAACGGGATTCACTATAATAATAATTTGAAGGATAACCCTCTCTTGGTCCTCTATATGTACAGGGAACAACCAGACACAGTGCTAAAGTGCGGTGCCCTGTGGCGTTCGTTAAAAATGTCGCGTCAAAAATGTCGCTTACTATTGAAATCACACACAGAATATAAAGCACTGCTAAAGGGGAGCGCAATTCGTTGCCTACTGTACAGTACATACATAAATAAATTATTATAATAGTACATAATAATTTGCGAGGGAGTGTCAGCCGTCGTGCATTGCGCGTTTGGTCGGCCATTTTTGAAGCACGAAGTCGCATCCAGGTTTCTCCAAGATGGCCGCCGCAAAATGTTTTGGCTTCATTCGCAGCATCGAATTGAACATTGGCTTGCTCGATCCAGTCTTTTATGCAGATAGGTGGGTTTAGCAATCGCGCAATGCGCAAATACACTCTCTAATTGAGAAAATGCGGTCATTCCGACACGCATATTAGTCCATTTTTTATCAACGTTTCAATGATGGAGCAGTAAGTTTCTTTTTCAGCTATCATGGAATGGTTTTCGGAGATATATCGCTTGCCACCAGATGTCAATCTCTTGCGTTGCTCTTTGGATAAAACCAACTCCTGCGCCAATGAAAGAAATTCCTAGAAAAACAAGACGACGAACACAAATAAATAGAACTTATTATACTATAAAAATCCAAAAGATATGAGTTATTCTGCAATCTGATTGGTTCTTATACTATATAAGTAACTAGATACACGTTTCTAAAAACCAGGTTGTGGTCTAGTGGTTACCACACATGTCTATGAGCTGGGAGACACAGGTTCAAATCCTGGGTCGGACCTCGAAATCCTGGGTAGAAGCACGAAAAACATTCCCGGGGTAGTGACACATGCACACAAACTGTGATGTCGCGACTAGAGTATAGGTTATACGGGAGAGGAGTCCATACATGCTTCATTATTATACCCTCACATATAATCCACCAATCACCTGTCTCTATTACCATCACGTGGCAGCTAAATATTTTACGATGCAGGACAGCAACATATTGGACAGCAACATATTGGGCAGCAACCTTTTGACTGTTTACATGCGAAGAAACATCTTTATGTTAAGATATTTTGTTCGATATAATAAAACACCTATTGGATTCATCTTTGCCCAATATTACAAAATATTTAAGTCTCGATTTCCAATATCAGGTATCCTTCGGTATCGCCCAATATTGAATTCTCGACTTAAATATTTTGGTAATATTGGGCTCAGAGGAATCCGATAAGTGATAATATACCTCAGCGTTATCGAACAACAATCCGTTCTCATTGTGCTTGATCAAACTTTCGTTTCCTGAATTCCTTCGGGCAATCACTGGTGTTTCAAGATCCATTGCCTGCACAGTAATTAAAAGGTAGAAATACGTTTAGTTTTAGTTTTTCTATTTATAGGGACCGACCCGAAACGGTATTAATAGTTAAAGGGAACTGTATCGAAAAATAAATTACTTTTAAATAAAAGGCCTTTAAGTATAATGTTTAGAAATGTTAATAGTTTTACGGTATCTGCTCTTGTACTCGAGAAATAACGTTTTCATTCTCGTATTTTATGCTTCTGGACGACGCCATTTTCGAGTTTGCTCGACGGCTCAAGGTTGATAATAATAATAATAAAGACGTATTTAGCCTGCGAGCAGGCTCTCTGCGGGTTGGGGCGGGCGGGCGGCTTGCCGCCCCAACCCGCAGAGAGCCCCAACCCGCAGAGAGCCTGCTTGCAGGCTAAGACGTATTAGGAGCATTATACAATAGTCTCAATGCTCTTACAACAATATATTCTTAATGTTACTTATAAAACTAATTACAGTTTCATTGTAAGATAAAGCCTATATATAAATTACCACTGTGAACAAAAAACTATTAATTTAAAAAAAGAAAAGTCTTAAGTGCTGACTTAAAACTACTTAAAATAGCAATGCTTCTAATTTCCTGTGGTAATGAATCCAGCGGTGGTTGATGTACAGCGGTAGTTTTCTTTCCAATTTTGACGTCATTGAGCGCTTGTCTTTTGTTCCTTGCACTCAATGACGTCAAAATTGAAAACAAACCCCCGCTGAACATCGAGTCTGAGCCGTCGAACAAACGCTTAAAATGCCTAAAATGGGGGTCCAGAAGCATAAAATACGATAATCAAAACGTTATTTCTCGAGTACAAGAGCAGACAGCGTAAAACTATTAACATTTCTAAACATTATACTTAAAGGCCTTTCATTTAAAAGTAATTTATTTTTTGACTGCAGTTCCCCTTTAAAATGAGTGTTGTTATCTTGTTGTTTAATTGGATTACCTTCATAAATATGTTCGTTAATTAGAAAATCAAAAATTTGAAATTATGATTTTTGTTGCCACTAAAGTCGACACGTGTACGCACCGCGTACCTATTTTTGTATAATAAAGTTATTTCCAAAAATCGTGTACTAATTTTCCAGTTAAAAATAAAATCTCCATAAAAATATATTAGCATTAAAGATTCCGTGACCATGGGTCAAATGTCAATACGAGCTTCACAAACCTCTAGTATTGAAGATGCCATTCCTTCGTTGGTGGAGCTATTTACAACAGCTGTTGTACAATGTTTAATGACGGCATGGAGGTCGCACTGAGCCAGAGCTGGAATAACAACAACTCCCTGGTGTCTACGCGAAAAATGAGAACGAGTAATAAATAAATAATCAAATTAGCTCCAAGTTCGTGCAGTTTACTGTGAACAATGTTGTACTGTCAACTGTGAACAAAGCTGTACTGTCAACTGTGAACAATGTTGTGCTGCCAACTGTGAACAATGTTGTGCCGCCAACTGTGAATAATGTTGTGCTGCCAACTGTGAACAATGTTGTACTGTCAACTGTGAACAATGTTGTACTGTCAACTGTGAACAATGATGTGCTGTCAACTGTGAACAATGTTGTACTGTCAACTGTGAACAATGTTGTGCTGTCAACTGTGAACAATGTTGTGCTGCATTATATATTAACAAAACTTCTCAACTTAAAACTTCTCAACTTAAAAACAACGTTGACTCCAACAATTTACACGCACACAACGCGACTTGTACCCAACAAATGCGTTCAGACTCGAAACAGTAAGTAACCACATTTTGCCATCCTGGTGTCCAGGATCTAACTCTCTGACGGACATTCTATACACAGCACATTACTTATCTAACTAGAAATATGTATCCGCAACAACCCGTCGCCTGCTTACTGTTGGGCTGACTGCTTCACTTGCTTTGAAAATTCGGGATCAACCTAAAAGGCAAAAAAGTCGTACATATATATATATATATCCTCTCTAATATTAAAATATTAATTATTATTCTTAAAGCCCTCTGTATACAAAAACTTGTGTATCGCTTCGCTACTCTGGATGGATGAGATGTCTGGCTGTTGGTGTCAAGTGAAAGCGGCGAATTTAATGCCCGTGGGCGGTTACAGATTTTCGGACGGTTTTGGCGGGAAAACGTTTTTGTTGATTTGAGCAAAAATAGAAAAGAAATACTACTTATATCCTCATTGAAAAATCCAGAACAATGAAGCATGCTGGAACATTAGTGTTACTTTTCTTTAATGCTGTCCAATGAATACCAACACAAAGCAAATACGAAACGATTAGGTAAGGTAAATAAATCAAAGCAGCGCTAAAAACAAACAGGAGAATCTAAGAATCTAAAAACCATATAATAAACGGTGCGCGGACGTTTGGCCGACAGACAATTGGCCGACAGACATTTGGCCGACATGGCCAAAAAGATGGTTTCCATCTTTACGAGTAATCAATTATTGTTTTCAAGCACTAAATATGCGTGAAAGTTACAGATTCTATATACGTGCCATAACCTGTAAATATGCGTGAAAGATACAATAAATGTACCACGTTCATAGTAATTTCAATACGTTTTGTCGAATTGTCGGTGAAATGTCCTGTCGGCCTAACGTCTTGTCGGCCAAATGTCCTGTCGGCCAAATGTCCTGTCGGTGAAATGTCCTGTCGGTCAAATGTCTGTCGGCCAAACGTCCGGTCACGATAATAAACTACTTATTAGCCTCGTTTGTTCGGTCTGTACGGGAAAGTATTTGCGTTCGGTTTTTTCACACAGACCTCGGTCTGTCGAAAATATCGTTTACAATCCCATGATGCGTGAATCAATCGCGATACTGAAAAATAAGTCGTATATTTCAAGTGTTACCTCAGCTCCGACGACTACGAAGTACACTCTGGGATCTTTCTTGTGCCATTCTAAAAATTCAACGACAGACACTTGAGTCAATCCTCATTAATCTTAGTCATCAAAAGTGGAACCGGCACAAGCGGACACCTCTAAGCTAAGCGGACACCAGTCCGAGGTGGTCCCGGTTATTTCTTCACGAAAACACTGTATCTATAATAACCTCCCATGAACGGTAGGTGAAATCATTAATTGTACGAACAATATAATATCATATGATTACTTGTTTATTATATGCCTGAGAAAATTTGATCCGCCATTTTTTTTTTGAAAATCATTAATTGTACTGCAGTACAATTAATAAAATAATATCATGGCTACCTCGAAATCCTTTGTTTCACGAAATCCTTTGTTTCACTTTGTTTTCTAAATAACCTGATCAACCACCTGCATAAAACATTAGGTACGATTAGTAACTAATCTTACCTAATGTTTATGCAAAAGACCTGTTTTATTTTACTTAAATTGCACTACCAAACACGCTACTCATCCAGCTTATATATATGCTAAACTACTCTAAAACATTTCAATAGAATAACTAACGAAGACATGAACTCGTTGAATCGGCTAAAAGCGTTCCTATATTGTCTCGGTAGCCATAATATTAAAAAGTGATAGCATGGCATTACAGTTGATTAGTGATTAAATGTCCCTCAAGCCTCGTGAGGTTTAGTAAAACTTTTACTAAACCTCCCTCGGTTTTCGGGTACATTTAATCACTAATCAACCTCAATGCCATGCTATTACTTATAATAATTGTACTCATTAATACAATTACAATTATTTTAATCACATTATACTTATTAATTTAATTACTAATTAATTTAATTACAATTAGTTATAGTACAACCGGTCGAAGGCTGAGGCGTATTACACAAACCGAGTCCTTGATAATTCTTGGCGTTCAGATGTTGCGACAAAGGAGTTTTCTTGTCAAATTTGCGTTTTGCGACCTTCGCATATGCAGACTAAACTAATTACTTGCATCATGCTTACCTGATATACTCTTAAAAAGAAACATGGGGTCTTTAACTGGCCTCAATCCAGCCACGAGGAGAAAAAGTATCTATACAAGGAAATATCTCGATCAAGAATCAGACGTTTGAAATAAAGTACAGTATAATACAAAGATAAAAATATTGTTAAATAAAAAGGGCTCATAAAAAATGTCAAGAAACAAGATTATTAAAACAATTGTTCAAAAACAAAATAATGTTTAAAAAACATTATCAGACGTTTGAAATATATTTCTAAGGAAAGTGAATAGGATGCAGGAGAAAGAAACTGGTGGTAGAGGGAGAGAAAGAAGAACGTGGAAAGAGATATTTAGACAGCGGGATAAAAGCTAATGGAAGTATAGAAAGGAGCGACAGAGAGGCAAGAAGGGAAAGAGAAAGTTAGTTTTAGTTTTTACCATTGATCCCTGAGCGATGTTTACCAAATATGATTTGTCTTCGGAGCTAGCGAATTCTGGGAAATAAAACATTACTGACGTGGCAATAAAAGAGTTTCGAAAAGAGTGAGCAGTTTATTTATATATATAAGCGCTATACCAAATACTTTATTACTTTTATTATTATATATACTTATATAAAATTATAAATATACTTATATATATATATATATATACTTATATTATATGTACTGTTTAAAGTGCCCCGAACCTCAACATTTTTTATTGTCTTATTTGGAAGAATTTTTAAAATGATAAAGTAACTTCTTTTGAAGATTTTCACTTCTTCGCTTTCTTTTTGAGATATATCAGTTTGTTTGATATGCAAATATCTGGAATTTCGTCACACATGCATAATGAGTTATCAGAGAATGTTATATATCTTTGCGTTCATGAAATAAAAACACTAAAGTGTGAATAAAACGTGTGTGCGTTTCTCCCACAACACCAAACTTCTTGATTTTAAAGGATTTCGTTCGAGAATGAAAGAGACATACACATTTCTCCAATAATTCATTATGCACGTGTGACGAAATTCCAGATATTTGCATAGCAAACAAACTGATATATCTCAAAAAGAAAGCAAAGAAATGAAAATCTTCAAAAGAAGTTACATTATCATTTTAAAAGTTCTTCCAAACAAGACAATAAAAAATGTTGAGGTTATGGGCACTTTAATAAACGAGCAGCAATGTTATCAGATTTAAAACACGAGGGCGTAGCCCGAGTATTTTAGATCTGATAAAACACGTGCTGCGAGTTTATTAAACGTCTTGAAAAACGACCCATTTAATAAGTTCATTGGCGTAGTAATTTTGAAAATCAATGTTGTCTAAGCCGAGAAAATCAAAGATAAAGTTTATGTAAATTAGGATGAAATTTTATCACATATAAAACATACGACACGGTAGTGATTTCCTTTGTGTTTTCCTCATGAATTATTAATGAGTTTTTTAAGTAATGTTTAAAACACGAGCAGCAGTGTTTTATCAGATATAAAACACGAGGCGCAGCTTAAAAAACGACCAGCATTTGGTAAGTTCGTTGGCGTAGTAATTTGAAAAATAACGTTGTCTAAGCCGAGAAAATCAAAGCTAAAGTTTATGTAAATTAGGATGAATCTTTATCACATATAAAGATACGACACGGTGGTGATTTTCCTTTGTGTTTTCTTCATGCATTATTAATGAGTTTTTTAAACTTATATAAATACTTAACACAAAACACCTACCCATCATTTTGTTTATCATGTTCTTTTCAGAGAAAGCAGACGGTTTTGTGGAGACCGCTTATAAAAAGATAACAGTAAAATCAATGGATTTATTTGACAAAATGCCAAAAATCAAATAAAGTTTCTCCGGTACCGTTGTGCTGTTACCTTGCGCTTGAAGGACAATTTTCGCCTCAATGTCGGGCTAAAAGAAGAAAAAGCCCGTTAACTCGCAGTGCACAGTTTCGTGGAGTAATGTAACACGAAATAAAATTACATAAAGCGATAAAATATACTGACCCACAGTTCTTTAGCTTTGCAGGCCATAGCACGAGAGAAGGCAACAAGATTCCTGTTGTGCATGACGAGAACAAGAACAGATAAATGTATAACCTCGATAAAAAGTGTTGTGCAGTACAACGGGACGGTAGTATAATATAGTGGTCACTTAACACTGCTTGCCTTTACAAAAGTCAACAACCCCTTTACAAAAATTCCACATAATATCACATGTGATTTTAGATATTCACATGTGAAACCTTCACATGTGAAACATTCACATGTGAAACATTCCCATCTGAAACATTCACTGTTCAAAATCACATGTGGAGATTTTCACATGTGAAACCTTCACACGTGCGTGGAACCTTCACATGTGAAACCTTCATATGTGAAACCTGAAACCTTCACACGTGAAACTTTCACACGTGAAACCTTCACACCTGAAACCTTCACACGTGAAATCTTCACATGTGAAACCTTCACATGTATGTGAAACCTTCACACGTGAAACCTTCACACGTGAAACCTTCACACGTGAAACTTTCACACGTGAAACCTTCACACGTGAAACCTTCACACGTGAAACTTTCACATGGGTTCACACGTGAAACCTTCACACGTGAAACCTTCACATGCGAAACCTTCACACGTGAAACCTTCACACGTGAAACCTTCACATGTGAAACTTTCACACGTGAAACCTTCACACGTGAAACCTTCACACGTGAAACCTTCACATGTGAAACCTTCACATGTATGTGAAACCTTCACACGTGAAACCTTCACACGTGAAACCTTCACACGTGAAACCTTCACATGTATGTGAAACCTTCACATGTGAAACCTTCACACGTGAAACCTTCACACGTGAAACCTTCACACGTGAAACCTTCACACGTTAAACCTTCACACGTGAAACTTTCACATGGGTTCACACGTGAAACCTTCACACGTGAAACCTTCACATGCGAAACCTTCACACGTGAAACTTCACACGTGAAACCTTCACATGTGAAACCTTCACACGTGAAACCTTCACACGTGAAACCTTCACATGTGAAACCTTCACACGTGAAACTTTCACACGTGAAACCTTCACACGTGAAACCTTCACATGTGAAACCTTCACACGTGAAACCTTCACACGTGAAACCTTCACACGTGAAACTTTCACATGGGTTTCACACGTGAAACCTTCACACGTGAAACCTTCACATGCGAAACCTTCACACGTGAAACCTTCACACGTGAAACCTTCACATGTGAAACATTCACACTTTCTTGTGAAATTCTTGAAATTCTTGAAAATGAGGTCCTTTTGAGTCATCCCGTTTAGCCTTCACCATTGCTACCTTACATGAGGTCATCGTTGAGGTTGACGTCATAGAACTACAGAACTAAGTTAACACTCACTTTGCCTGTTTAGCTGCTTTTGTCATGATTCTCAGTTTCTCACTTTCTTTATAGTTTTCATTCAAATCAGTTCCACCAAAAATCAATGAAAATGGAACAGTGCCATCTAAAGTTAGTAAATTTTTCTTTATTGATTGTCTAAATAAAACATTTTATTATTTTATTTTATTTTATTTTATTGGATTTGCCACTGGTAAATTACAAGCAGCAGGAACATTAAGGATGTTCGGAGGTATTTAGATTTGCTAAGGAAGCTTAGAATTAACAAATTTGCCATAGAATTTCACAGATTTAAGAATCCCTCAAGACAATCTCAGTATGTAATATGTGGGCAAAGCTCTTTCGTATGATGACGTCATCATGATGTAACCGAAAAATGAAAATTCCTATAATCTTCGAATATTTTTTTAAATAAAATAAATTTTTCACATGCAATTAGAATCTGGACTCTTATCTTCAAAAACATATGTATGGATTTCAGGAATTTTTCGAATGTTTAAGGTGAATAAACAATAAAATATTGATGACTTCATTTTTATTTAATTTATCAACAAATCCATAAGTACTTTTTTGTAGAAAATAATTTAGGTTTACATGTCAATGTGACGTCATCAAATATGTCACCAGACAAAAGAAGTTTGCCTAGTACATATTCCATAACTTATCTGTCTTTAGCAATTGATTGTCTTGCAACAGAATACATATGAACACCCTTATTGGTGAATAACAGTCTGTACTATGCTAGCACAGTTATAAGCCTTACAAATGAACACTTGCAATGCAATTGATATATTTAGCAATCAGCCCATCTCCTCCAACTACTCATTGGTGGAGATGGGCTGTTGGTCCACTGTATAATTTCCATTGCCGTACCTAAGAGGTATTTTCCTGCTCTCCATAAATGAATTCCAATAACATAATGAATCTTTCCTTCAGCAAGATATTCCCTAAACTCCTCGGCATTTTCAAATGATGTGACACTTTGCAATTCACAAGCATAGCCATTTTCCACTAGGTGACATCTAAATATTATATTTATTATTATTATTTTCACAGCAACATTACATTTCATAACTCTATGGGGGACTGTTTATATGATATACAATTACTCCCAGGATGTAGCAACGGTGGGTGTGTCGTGCCGTCCAATGTTGCCTTTGGTGAAACATGGCAAACTTGTGTCAGCAAATTTATGGTTAGGTTCTTGTGGAAGGATATTTTAATTCATATTAAAATCAAATTGAAATTATTAAATGATTTACTGTCCATATTTTTTTCGGCAAAGTTAAGTTGTGTGCACACGGCCCCCAAACGCATATAGCTTTCACTACTCCACCTGATTTCTCCAGCAACTAGCTTTCAAAAAGGACCTTTTTTATAATGTACATAATGATCGTTGTAGTGTAACATACAGTTATAGTTAGAAAAGGGCAATAAAGTTAAGAAAGTCAAATGTCAAGTATTATCAGTCAGTTAGCCTGCACATAGACGTTATCCTCCAGCACACACAGACTTAATACCCTGGGTACTGGCCACTGGGTATAGTCTGTTTAGGCTATGAGTGAGTGAGTGAGTGAGTGAGTGAGTGAGTGAGTGAGTGAGTGAGTGAGTGAGGTTTCAGTAGGTCAGGTTTGGAATATTAACATGGATTTACCATGAATTAATGATGGTCATATTTGAATTAATTATGAGGTCAGTACCTAATGTGTAAACAACTTAGTGAACTAAAATGAGCAAATGGAGGTCGTTCTGATGTCAGGCCGGCATCATGTGAACACCTTATCCTGTCTGCCAACCTATCGCACCCAGTCAGCTTCGGTCGACCTTCGGAAGACCGTGTCTTGAAAAGGTTAGGCTTCCAAAGCCAGTACTAAGCCAACAGTGACGTACTGTCATCCCATATACCCCCCCTAAGTGTTTTGGGTCAAGCCGTTATATGGTGAGGATTAGAATCAGAATATAAGAATATAAAAGTAATACTCACTGACCAAAGATAATTTTTTATGTTGATACTGGGGTTAAAGGTTAACAGGTCATTTGAGGTTACTAGACGACGACCATTTTAATACTCATTATTCCCTTGGGATTTTTGACGGGCTCGCGTTGCTTTGCTGTGATTAACTCACCTTATTCTCTCTGCGGTTGTCTGGTTTCCACTTTGCGGCGTCAGTTGCGCCAAAAGTAAAACTTTGAACATCTCAATTGCTAATTGGTGTTGATTTATTACATGTAACCTTTTTCATCTCTAACCAAATGACGTTAATTTGTAAACGTGTATTCGTGTCACGTCGCATATTCCGCATAGTTAAAGTGTATTATAATATCATAAGTACTGGTGTAATATATTTCTGCGCTAGTGAAATGGGTACTGACATGAAGTATTGACAAGTATTGGTAAATATTCAATATGGAGGACGAAGGTTGGTTTAGATATTTTTGTCGTTATTTCTTCTTTTCGCGCTGTATTTGGACTTTGTGTGGCTCAAGAACTGTTTTTTATTATGTCAGATGTCTTAGCCCATTTTAAGAAGTTGATGGAAGATAATCCAGACACGCCACAAGCCGTAGCGGCCATCAATACTCTAATAGAATACATCAATCAACTTCATTCAGGTGCATAAAAACAAATGTTGTGCTGTGTAGGCAGTGTAGAAATTCAATTTGAAAACTCTAAAAGGTTGGTGTACTGCCGAAATAGTGTGTAGGAGGTCTAAAAATGCAATAAAAGCCGGAAATCAACTTTTATCACGTGACAAAAATAAGCCATACAATTATCATATTTCCTTTATTTTATGTACCAGAATGTCTTCCCAAAAATATACTATTTACATCATTTGCAGCGTGTACACACTTTTTATAGCGAAGCCTTCGATAAGATCAACCACATAAGCGATGATCGGTCGCTATTTGTATGCTAATAGGGTATGCTGCAGGTATGTATTTGAGATACGAATGAGTGCCAGTCTGACAAGGATGATAGGTCCACAGATTGATTTCATTATATTTTTGGACCAGATAATGAATAGGGTTATAATGATAATGATAATGAATAAATATGAACAAAAGCCGCATCACATTTTGAAATTCCTCGGTTGGTAAACTGAAACCTCAATTCCGTTGGCCTAAAGCATACATTCATTGGCCAAGGGCATGGTATGAGGATCGACGGGATCAGATGACTTATTAGTGTTAGGATGACTTATTTGGGGTAGGGGGGTAGGATTAGGATGACACTCTAGGTGGGGGGTTAGGGTTAGGATTAAAATTAGGGTCAGGTGTCCCCTACAATGCATACGAAAAACACATATATTTATATATTTTTAAGCTAGAAAACCCATTAGCCAATCAGATTCACTCTTACGAGTGGTGCTACAACACCCAGTGCCATGAACTCAGACCGGTCTGATTTCAGTTTTTGTTTACTGTATGTGAGGCTGGCCTTAATTACTGATCAAATATGGCAGTTAATTTAAAATTTGCAGACCTGCCGGGAGACCACCGGTTTTGACGAAGATCCCCCGGTGACTTGCGAAGTTCTCGCGGCAAACTGACCTGTTCAATTTTTGAAAAAAAGAAGAAAGAAATTTACCAACTTCCAGAACAATTTGTATGTTATTCCATTCAGATAATTCTCTGTATAGTATAATAATAATTTCTCTAGTACTTCACATTGATGGCACGGCCTTATTGCTTAAAATTATCGGTGATTTGTATTGGTAATAGTTTCACATATTCCGTCAGCACCAATCTCCCTCCATCATTCGAAAACAAAATATATAAGCCATTGAGACACTGGTAAGTTACTTTTTTTTAAATTTTTTAAAAAACAATTTTTAATTAAAAATTATTTTTTCAAATATGATTATATGAATCTCCTGGTTTTTTCTGTGATCTCCAGGTTTTTGGGCCACATTTTTTCAAAATCTCGAGATTTTCAATTCCTGGAGGTTGGGTTGGCAGGTCTGAATTTGTGTTACTGGTCTTCCATCTTTACTTGTCTTCCATCTTCATAAAGATGGTGGCCACCAAATTCATAAAGATGGTGGCCACCAAATTCATAAAGATGGTGGCCGATTAATATTCTATTATGTGAAATATAAATTAGCCTTTTCGACCTTGTGTGAAATTCTTTTGAATTATTATAAACGCAAAGTCGTCAAGTTGAGGCTCCAAAGGCTAATTTATATGCACATAAAAGGAGAACACCCGCCCCACCCCCGTGAAATGCATTGAAGTTTTGAAATATGGTGAGTTAAAGGAGCAGTGTATGATTATTTTAGTTAGCTTCTTATCTATATATATTGTATAATTTTAATATTGTTTTAGGGATATTTTTATGATTGTATTAGGTAAACACAAGACCCTGTTGATAATAGTAATTTTTGTACTGATTAGGCTATCCTGTTTTAAATATTCTCGTTGCACAATTTTAATTTCACGAGTTCTTTCTAGAAAGCGCGGGGCCCCGATGAGTGCGGGGTTCCGGTACAGGCGGACCCCGGTAAGCGCGCGGGGGGGGGGGTTAAGCGGGGATGGGGTAAGCGCGGACTTTTTAAGGCAGGGGAGTTTTTAAAATCCTATTTTATTTTATTAGCAACGTCCAATTTTCCCTTGCGCTCATTATGAAACCGCTGAGCTGGGGGAGTCTCAAAGGTGGCAAGGGGCCCCACGCTGAAGATATTCCGGGGGGGGGGGCTCACGCAACCTTAATCTGGCCCTGCCTGTAATAAGCCCAAGATTTTTTGAAACGAAAAATTCCCTCCAATAATAAGCTTTCCCGAAAAAATCCCTCTCCGAATAAGGTCAACAGAAAAGTCCTTGAACAAATATAAGCTCAGGGCTTATTTTCTGAATTGTACACTAATTATACAAACAATGATGTTGTACTTACCGTTTCTTTAGCGGAGACTTTATCAGAGCTGCGAGAAAAACTTAAAAGTGCTATTGAGAAGCTAACTAACATTGAAAGTTCAGTTGCCTCTGTGGCATCTGGTTGTGAACTTTTTTTGAGGTTTATTACGCTGACTTCATTGGATCACCCGGTAAGAAGGAGAGCAACTTTAAAGTTCTTACACGTAGTGTAACGTCTTACAACGTAGCATAACGTCTTACAACATAGCGTAACGTCTTACAACTTAGCGTAATGTCTTACAACTTAGCGTAAAGTCTTACAACATAGCGTAACGTCTTACAACGTAGCATAACGTCTTACAACGTAGCGTAACGTCTTACAACTTAGCGTAAAGTCTTACAACATAGCGTAACGTCTTACAACATAGCTTAACGTCTTACAACGTAGCGTAACGTCTTACAACGTAACGTAACATCTTACAACATAGCGTAACGTCTTACAACATAGCGTAACTTCTTACAACATAGCTTAACGTCTTACAACGTAGCGTAACGTCTTACAACATAGCTTAACGTCTTACAACGTAGTGTAACGTCTTACAACGTAGTGTAACGTCTTACAACATAGCGTAACGTTTCGGGGCAAGCCCCTCTGTCAATGCCTTGATAAATTCGATCAATTGATATCTCACCTTTGTAGCAATCAACTGATTCGTAGAAATTTCTCTAATAATTATGGTAAGTATATAGTAAAACGTATTTACCACCTACTTTTTGTTTATAGGACTTTCAGGAGTGTAAAAGGGTTCTGGTTGAGCGAGGTTGGTTTTTTATGAATCATGCTCATTCTTGGTTGATCAGTTTACTTAAAGTATATTTATTTTTTCTTTTGGTTTCAGGTAAACTGTTCTCGGAGAAAGCAGCGTCTTCGCGGAGCAAGATAACCAAACTTTGTCATCACTTCATCAGAGATGGAGCTGTAAGTGTTTCGTGCAAATCTTTATTAAAAATTATTCAACAAAAAGGAACCTTTCTCTGACGTTTGAACGTTTTCTGTAGACCGTGCTAACCCATTCAAGATCTCGACTGGTGTTTAAGCTCTTAAAAGCTGCCGCTGACCAAAAGAAAAGATTTAAAATCTTCATTACTGAGTCGTGTCCTGATAAATCTGGGTGAGTTACAGTGAAAGAAGTAAGGGACTTAAACTAGAAATACGAATCCGCAATAATCCCCTCGCCCGCCTTTTCTATCCCCCCTCCCCCCCCCCCCCCTCACACACACTACCGGAATTTCCCCATCCATGCAGGTGCCTAGACCTCGCACGACGTGGCCGTGTATTTGTGTTTTGCAAAAATTCACAATTTGCAAAAGCCCGTTTCGTCGAAGATATGTTTGAACGTTATCTCGGCCAATATTTAACCGATTTAAACTCTGAAAACAGATTTGGAATTAGCGAGTCAACATACATAACATACGCGTTTACTATATTACGAGAACGTGAGTACCCTTCGTAAAAACGGTTTATGTACTTCGAAATTAGTCGACTATAAGCTGGTCACTTTGTCGTATATTATTTTGAACGTTATCTCGATCAATATTTAACCGTTTTCAATTCTGAAAACAGATTTGGAATTAGCGCGTCAACATACATAACATACCTGTCTACTATATTACGAGAACGTGAATACCCTTCGTAAAAACGGTTGAGAAATTAGTCGGCTATAGTATAAGTCGGTCACTTCGTTGTATATTACTTTGAACGTACTTATCTCGATCAATATTTAACCGTTTATTTAAACAATATTATTTAAACAATATTTGACCAAATTTTCCGATGTCGCGCGGACGGCCGTTGATGCAAGATCAGGGACTCGCTCGCATCTCCTGTCATAACGGTCGATATTAGCACCCTCGCCCTCAGGCCTTCGCGCCGGGCGAGGGGATAATTGTCTAGGGTATAGTACACATCTAAACATAAACCACAATAATATTATATGCCTGAGCTCTTTTCAGCTCTGTACACCAAATACCTCACGCTGATTGGTCACTGAGAGGTCCGGGATCTGCGTTGTTATATACCAAAGACTTTCCTTTGCCAAAGATGAAATCTTATTGGTCAAATCATGGTCACGTGTTGTTCAAGAAACTCAATGTTTCTTTCTGCCGAGGGAAACATTGCACTGTTTCCCTCTGACGTCAACAATGAAGAAAGAAACAGTGCAATGTTTCCCTCTGACGTCAGCTTTAATCATGCGTTGTTCACGTGAATACACAATTATTATTGCATCAGATCAAGAACTTTGCGAAAGATTTCGAGCTTCCCGCTTCAAAAGTATTAAAGCTAAACCAACATGAAAGAGATCCATTATGAAAGAGATCTATATATTCCTTCCTCCTCGAGTTAACGTTGGCAAATCTGTAAACCAGCTCTTTTTTATCAACTGAAGGTCAATCTCCCACCCAGGACATTAACGATTCTAAGTCCCTGTTTACATGAAGCGGATTGAGTGTTCAAGTCAAATCTCCCATGTTGTTTCTCCTTGTTGTGTTTACATGAAGAAGATTGAAAGTTTTCGATCTGATCGAAACGGATGACTGAAGTCAATCCACGTAGTTGAGTTGATTGACTTGAGATTCAAGCAAGGATCGACTTGAATGTTGCCAATCTGATTGATGTAAACACGGTTTGACTTGAAAATGACTTGATACGCATGCGTGAAATTTACGCATGCGCGTTTTGAGGCCTGAATACGCATGCGCTTATTCAGGCCTCAAAAAGTACGCATGCGCGTTTTGAGGCCTGCTGCCAAACGGATTCATGTAAACATGTGCCCGGATTGACTTCATCCGCGTTTTTCGTTCCGATTGGACTGTCAATCCGCTTCGTGTAAACAGGGCCTAATTCACCATAAATCGTAGATTTGCACGAGGCCGAGGGTGGTCCAGGACAATCGATTATCGGGGCTCCCGTAAATTAGTTCTGACTAAATATGACGACAAAATATATGTCAGTAATGTCGCTGTTATAAGACGTAATTTTTCATTATAATCTTCCACTTCATTTTTGGCAGGGGCCTCACTTAAAGGTGTGCAAACTCCGGTTTTTCAGCTCCGGCTCCGGCTGCTTTACAGTTCTTACATCCGGCTTCGACTCCGGCTCAAACTAGTTCCCAGGCTCTTCTCCCCGTAAATCAGCGAGCAAACGCGGGGTGTCTTATCTATTTCACAACTGGAAATATCAGCGCAATGAAAACGTTTCTACGTGGGTTTTGAACCGTCAATTGGATTTTTTATATAATAATCCCATATGTTCGATGAAGGACCATCAGAACGTTTTCTTTTCCCAGATCCAGAAGCCTCCGGCTCCATATTCACAATAAGAACAACAGCTTTTCAAGATAAATTTCAAAATGACCGATGACGACAACTTTACGAGACAAACAACTTTGTTTTGCCAGTAAATGCTGTCTGGTGAAACCAGACAAATGTCTACTGTAATGTTCTCAATTTGCATTGTATTGGCTTGAAAAGGGGCAGGTGAGCCAGAAAGGTGTCATACAATCGCACTATGTGTCATTGTGTCCGGTTCCGCGGTTTTATATTTCCTTATTCATTATCTGCTGTCAACTACGCTCGTCAACACTGTCGAAGGTTTATTTTAAAATAGACTTTTGCCAAGTAAAATCACGTTTGCAAATTTCATATGTCAAACGGTTTATACTTATAGTTTTGGTCATTTAGACAGATTATAATATTAGATTTTTCGTTGTTTTTGGCGTTGTTTTTCACAATAGCCGGAGCCCAAAGCCCAAAAAAACGCCGGAGCTCCGGCGTAACTCCGGCGCCCAGCACTAGCCCCACTGGGGGGGGGGGGGGCTCTTAGTTCTCGACCTAACCCTTACCTAATGAGCGTTACGCCACTGATACTATTTATCGCCGATATATGTCTTTGTTATCGGCCGATATATAATCGATAAGCCTGAAAGTTGCCGCGGCAGTGTACCAACCTTTTGGAGTATTTGATTTGTATTTCTACACTACCTAGGCAACACAATACTTTTATATCATATGCATTATATACCTGTGCTTTCTAGTTATCAAATGCATAACCAACTGGAAGAAGCTGGGATTCCTTCGACAGTCATACTAGACAGCGCAGTTGGGTATGTTGTATAAATTTTTTTGGTTTTCCATTTAGTCGCCACGATCACAACGGTGTCATAGTGGTCGATGTAATACCGTGGCGACCAAATGGAAACCAGATGGAAACCAGGCTTTAGTACCAACCTAAGAACGCATTCGTATTAAAACATCTCCATCCACTATTTTTAAACTTTCTAAACCTTTTGAAACACGTTTTTATAGCAACCTTCAATTCAAAAATGGCGGGAAAATTTCCTTGTTCTATACCACAGAATAAGTATTCTGTCTATACAGTTATAGAAACATGGCTTTTAGTAGCGTGAGAAAATGATACCCCCTCTCAGCGGTCGGGCTATCGCGCCTGAGTGGAGGTCTGATATTCTCTGAATCAGAATGTTATAATTTATAATGAGTTTTCACAACAACATTGTTCAATTTCACCCTTAGTTACATCATGGAGAAAGTTGATTTTGTTTTGGTTGGCGCCGAAGGAGTTGTGGAAAGTGGAGGAATTATAAACAAGGTAATGAACACATCAGTAGTGGAGATAAAGTGGAAACGAATCGCATCTCCAACATGTTGAAGCATGTCATGCCAGAGCTGCTAGAATAATCTACAATCGAGCATGGGATACACCCTCTAATGTGGCCTTGCGGACCGCCAAATGGCAACCTCTTCATTATCTTTATACAAGAAAACTTGCAAAATTTGTATACAAGTATTTACATGGCTTAATCATGCCCGAAGATCTAAAGAATTTTTATAAACTTCCCAGTGCTTGTTCGTACAGCTCAAGACAGAATGACCTTCTGCCAGTTATTAGACCCAATACGAACTGGGGAAGAAAAGCTATATTGCTTACAGAGGAACAATTTTATGGAACGCTTTAACTGAAAACACTCGTAATATAACTAATTTAGATTCTTTTAAATTAGGTTTAACGAATGAGAAGGAGAAGCTGATTAGCTTCTCATTTGCACAAGGAGTTTCTTTTAACCATAATAAGAATAAAGACTATCTTTATTTTTAACTTTATGATTTTAGTTTATTTTAGTTAGATAAGTTTAAACATATAATTCTTAGATACTTATTCTGTTTTAATTAATATTTTTATGTAATGTAATGTTAAACGGAGGACCCCACCAGCTATGCTGAACTTTTTATCCTCCTTAAAGTGCCACTACGATCAAATTTTTACCTATCGATATTTTTACGTATTTATAAAGCAGAGCTGCTAAATATTACTCGGTCGAAACCGTTTTGCGATTCGACGATGGCAAGTATTATTTTTCTGACTACGAATCTGGAGTTGTTATGTCCGCCATTAATCGTTCATGTTCTTGACCAGCGTAACGAAGTGACGTCAAATTCTCAACGCGAAGACTCCACGTGGCTAATTCTTCAAGTAAATCAAGGTCGTTTTTTCTTCGCCTGAAAGGCTGGACATTTCATCTGCTTCTCGAAAAAAACAAGAAAACAAATAACCTCGACCGAAATTCAGTCGTAGCATTGAGAATCTGACGTCACAAACAATATTACCTTTTGAAATTGCGGGCTCACTTGGAACACGTTTTTGGTGGCCTAAATAATAAATAAATGGTGGCCTAAATAATAGTGATTTCAGAGCTCAAAATACTTACTTCAAAATACCATTTTTTTAGTTTTTGTTTACATCGATGATCACTTTCGACCCTGAAATACTATTCTATGCTAAAGAAAATCTAAAAGACGGGGGTGCATTTTCATCGTAGTGGCACTTTAAATAAAGGATTATAATACAATAATAATAATAATAAATTTATATATTTGGAATGTTTATAAATAATAAGACTAAAATAATATTAAGACTAAGCGCATCTTGAAGATACTTCTCCGAAATTTAAGGAAATACACAAGTCAAGATTTTATTTTCCCTTTGTCTCAAAATTCACCTCTTACTTGTACTTATTTTTATATCCCTATTCTCTCAGATCGGTACTTATCAACTTGCAATTGTCGCCAAAGCTGCAAATAAACCTTTTCATGTTGTTGCTGAAAGCTTCAAGTTTGTGCGTCTTTATCCTTTAAATCAACAAGATGTGCCGAATAAGTGGAAGGTAAGTTGCATTAAAGTGTTTATGAAACGAAAATTGAGATGACTTTTTTATTGATTTATTTGAGAGAGCTCCTCAAACGATAAAGAATGGCGTTTGTAGTTCTTCCATACCTTATCTCGTTCTCGAGTTATTCAAGATTGTGTAATATGACCTATGACGTCACTAGTTGTACCCACATTATGACGAATCAGAAAATGAAGCATATCTTCAAAACTATTGAATAAAATTACTTGAAACTTTGCACAAGTATACAGGTCACTAAACTGAATAACCCACGTGAACTTTATCATTGCCATGGTAAGAGATTAGTTTCCAGACTCCTTTATTTCTCTCATAAACTTGTTTATATTCTGCCTTTTCTAAACCAATATTTAACTGTTGATAAGCGAGGTATATTTTCAATATAGTATTGCCAACAAACAGAGCAACTTCGAGTCAAAATCTTTGTAGGGCATGGTGGAAAATAGAAATATTTTGCTGCAGGATGAAAGGTCTGGGAACTAATATATATTGCTATGGTAACGATAAAGTTGACGTGGGGATATTCAATTTAGTGACCTGTATACTTGTGTAAAGTTTCAAACAATTTTGCTCAATATTTTTGAAGATATTCTTCATTTTCTGATTCATCTTAATGGTGGGTACAACTAGTGGCGTCATAGGTCATATTACACAATCTTGAATAACTCGAGAACAAGATAAGATATTAAAGAACTGCAAACGCCATTCTTTATAGTTTGAGAAGTTCTTTCAAATAAATCAATAAAAAAGTCACCTCAATTTTCGTTTCATAAACACTTTAAGTAATAATTGCAGATACTTGTATACTTATTAACAGGGGTGGCGCCAGAGGGGGGGGGGCTTCCCCGTCGGGGAACCTTAGCCCTGCTGTCGGGGAAAAATTAACAATTCGTCGGGGAACGAGCTGGAAGAAAAAAATAAGAAAAAAATAAATAAAGTTCGTATTTTGTTTTCTTAGAATCGTAAACGTTTTTTACGCATTAACAAACCTTTCGCTAAACAACGTCAAAAGTAATCAACTTTCATCGTTGGCACAAATCTATCACCTCTGCACAAATCTGTGCAGTGTTTCGCGCGCTCACATGTCATCTAGATTTTGCGTGAATATTATTGATATAGAGTTAGTTTCGCATACAGTAAAGAAATACTGACTATAAAATCATGATTTTCACTGTTTTTTATTTTAATTTTTTTGTTAAAACTGCCTACAAATTTCAGGAAATAGCGTTTCAGAGGCTTATAAAATCAAAAATTGCACGGGGGAGTATGCCCCCGGACCACCCCAGAGGAATCACCACTATACTTGTTAGCCCCTTTCGGGGACCTTAGCCCCTCCGTCTGGAATTCCTGGCGCCACCTCTGCTTCAACACAAACATTAAAATAGTTTTAGAAGCATTGAAGAGTTTTCAAAATAATAAAACAAGCCTTTTGGTTTATTTCAAATGCAGTTGAGATTGCCGTTAAAGGTACATTTCCCCTTGATATAATGTGCTTGTTTTTCTCTCACTAGTACTCCTACACATCCGACCCCAAATACAAAGACCATCCGTTAGTGGACTATACTCCTCCATCGTACGTCAACCTGCTGTTCACAGACTTAGGGGTATTGACGCCATCTGCGGTGAGCGACGAACTCATAAAGCTCTACTGTTAAAACAACACCTGTGCTGCTCAAGGACCAGATGTATACGAGCCTGGATATAGAGCTGTTTATATGGGAGGCAGAACTGGACAAGTAAGCGGTACGGGACGTTTTTCATCCTGTAGTTTATATGAGAATGTTTCCAGACGTTTCTGGAGGAAGTAATTGCATTTACTTCAAATTTTAGTCGTTTTCTTTGTTCTTTATACGGATGTATATCCCATCATCCCTAAAGCTTGGTGGTGGATGAATCGAAATGAATAGATAATACAACCCAGGGTTGTATCCATATACATATCCCGTGAATTATCTATTGAATTCAATTGCTCAGCCTTGTCCTGCTCACTACTCTTAAATCTCTATACCTACAAAAACGTTCTTCCCCTAGAGGAGAAAACTTTAGCAGAGCAGAGATGCTCCGTATCTGATTAACTTTCATAAAACAAAGTTAAAAACAACAGAATATCAAAGTAATCAATAGATCATGGTATTACTATATTATTTGTAAGCTACCGTTGGCCGAATCGGTGATAAACTCGTACCAGCCGCGTTCAAATCTTCACGTACGGTACTCATTTGTATCGGATAAACGGGACGGATTTAAAATTGTCGCGCATATAGCCGGCACCCCGTTTGAGCAAACTGGGATGCTGGTTATAGGCGGGACGATGTAAACAGGATGAGATAAATAAAGGGGAAATACAAGCGGGAAGGGGATGAGATAAATAAAGGGGAAATACGAGCGGGAAGGGGCAACCTCGTTCCCAGGGCATTTTGCCGAAGGTCGGCGAAAATGGCCCTGGGATCGGCTGGTCACATGACACCCAGAATTTCTGGGTGTTTAGATATGATAATTTTTGTGGTCTTTGTTCCATTGCCTTTTCTACTTTGTTGACCTGAATAATTGGGAAATTTTCAATGCTCTTCAGAGTTGTTCATGTCAGCATTCGTTGGCATAAAAGCAGCTAACAAGCTTAATAATGCACCATACATCCATGGTTATCTCTTACAAAAGCTATGAAGAAACATATATCCAATTTAGCGAAAGCTATCACTTCAAATTTGCTGTAAAATGTGAAGACAGCATTCGGATTTAGATGAATAAATTATACTCGGCTGAATTAATTGAGTTTATGACAAGCCAATCGCATTATAGAATGGACCAGCCGATCCCAGGACCATTTTTGCCGACCTTCCGCCGTGGAGGAAAAATGCCCTGGGTACGAGGTTGCGGGAAGGGGATGAGATAAATAAATACCCGTTCCGCCTTTCATATAAACTGACAGTTACTTCGTTATTCAACTGATAAAATGTATAAAAATAATAATAATAAACGTTATTAAACACAGAATCCAAAAAGGTAAACCTTATTTACATTAGAGCTGTGTCTCCTGTATATCCGGTGTACAAGGTCTGTATTGTTCAAAGTATGGATAGTGCTGTTCATAGCAGTCGCTATTTTCATTATGAGAACTATACCACAGCTAAATATATAGCACAAGTTATGGGCAGTATACTTACCCTTGTGGGTTGTACTAACCCTAAAACCCTAATATACTAACAGAAACCATGAGATTGCGTGGGAAAGTTCCAAAATTATTACTGCTAATCCGCGGTCAGAGACGTTGTCTGGAGGCTTGGCATATCAATAGCGCCCACGTCCCATTTCACATCTTGTTAATAGATGTCATTATCGGTTCTATGAGGGTATAAATAGGAATCCTTTATAACCTTACAACGATCACCCCTGACGAAGACACTAGATTGGAAACGTGGCGAAACGTTGGGTCATGGCTAACGCACGTAAAGAAATTTATAGGAAATCCTAAAAGACTAGCCATTTTTATCAGTTTTGATTTATGTTGCTCAATTCTTCTATTGCCAAACAGTAGGATCCCACAAAAGCTTATTTCCGGCTTTTATCCAAGACTTTTATTTCACTTTGACTGCCAATGCCCCCCGGATCGATTCTTTGTCCCTTTTAGCCTGGATATCGACTCGACCGAGGCCTCCACGCGCCCAATCGAGCGTGTTCGCGATACTTGGTCGTACTTGCAGTTGCAGTAAAGTTGTCTCGCCAATCTTTTCGTCTTCATCTTTCATTTTCTCGTCAAATACTAACTATTTTACAACGATGCCTGGTCAACGACATTGTTCCCGATGTCGCGCTCACGGATTCTGGGCTCCACTGAAAGGCCACAAGATGTTATGTCCATATCGAAACTGCTCGTGTCCCTTGTGCAACTTGGTAGACCAAAGACGAGCTGTTATGCAAGCCCAGGCGAGACTATCCGAAGACGGCACTCAATGAAGAAATGCGGGTTAATACGTGAGCGAAAAAGGTAAGGAGCTGTAAACGTAATATGGCAGTCAACTTGAGTTTGAAAGACAGTAAAGTTTTGCTTTTGTTCTTGTCAGGAATGTTCTGTGGCATGGATTGACAAGTTGCCGAATTACAACTCCAGATCCTTGTTGTTTTTATTCTATTGCTGTGAATAATGGTCTTTTTTCTGGTCCTATCTTAATTCAAAATATCACAAGCCTCCGAGTTAAGTCGTCTTCGTCAAGAGAATGTATATGTTGTGTTTGTGACACTGGGCCAATGTTGAAACATTATCTCGCCAATAGTTACATTTATTTTTGCTAACGGTGAACAATGTTATTCGATACCAAATTTCTGTATTTTATCAAATGCTTGGTTAGTTAACACAAAATATGAAATCGTACAAGTTTGTGTCACTGGAGCCTTGGAAAAGTGTCAAATTTCTTGTCTCTTCGACCTTTGGTAGATGGTTTTTAGGCAGATCAACGATTTTAGTCGCTTTATAGATAAAGGAAATTGCTATTGGCGGGAAGTTTGTGTTAAAAATAGTTTGGGTATTATTTGAGTGGTTGGGCTGGAAAGGTGGATTAATTTGGGGCAAAAATACATAATCAATATTCAAGTAATCACATTTGCCAAACTAATCACATGTGCCGAAGGCAAGGTTGATGATCTCGGGCAGGGATCAATTTCTCTCCAAAAGTTTTGGGAGCTCTGTTTTAATCGGCTAATACCGGGGTATTGATTTAAATTCCTGTTCTTTTAGATTAAGTTAGTATTGTATCTCGTATTAGCAGGGCCGGATTAACGTAGCGCGAGGCCTGTGGCATATTTTCAGCGCGAGGCCCCCGGACCCCCCCCCCCAACGTTATGAACACCTAACTAAATAAATTCAAAGGCACAAAAGATTAAAAAAAATCGTTTTCAGTTTTCTCCCCCCAAAGACAAATAATAAATAAATATATAATAATAATATATAAAATAATATATATAATAATATATTTTATAAATTATTATAAAATTTGAACGTTGGGATCGGTAAATTTCTGCCGCCATCGGACCTCCTGTACTTTAGTTTGGGCCCTGCGCTGGAAGCCAATAGAATAAAGGCTATCAGAAAGCGCGGGGGGCCCTAAAAGAGTGGGACTCCTAAATGCGCGGGGCCCCTAAATGCGCGGGGCCCTTAAAGAGCGCGGCCCCCTTTTAGGGCCCCCGCTCTTTTAGGGGCCCGCTCTTTTAGAGGCCCAGCGCTTTTAAGGGCCTCGCGCATTTAGGGGCCTCGTGCATTTAGGGGCCTCGCACATTTAGGGGCCTCGTGCTTTTATGAGCCTGCTCTTTTAGGGGCGGAGCCCTTAAAAGAGCGGGGCCCCTAAAAGCGTGAGGCCCCCAAAAGCACGAGGCCTGTGGCATATGCCACTTCTGCCATATGGTTAATCCGGCACTGCGTATTAGGTCAGATAAAACAATGAGTTTTAATAAGATTCCAAATACTAACACAAACATAGGCGTACCTGAGTCGACTGTCGATCATTGGATGCAGTGTGGCATGTGACTTAATTTCTCAGCGGTTTCCTCACCGAAATAGGGGAGTACTTCATCTAGTGTATGTGATATAGCCCTTAGTGTAATTTTAAACCAGGCAACTACAAAACAATTTCTTTCAAAAGTGCCAGAAATTTTCATTTTTAAAACGTTTGTGGGGGCAATTGCTCCCCTGGGTACGCCTATCAACACAAATCACAAAAGGTCAAAATCAACAACCTAACTACTTCATATAATCTCTAATACTCTTGCTTTATCTCATTCCAGTCTCCTGGCAGTGCAAATGTTCGCATGCCAGCATGTTAATATAATGAAATAATTGGTAGTTTGTTTATTCACCCTGCCTAGCTTAGTCATGGTCAGTGGTGTAACTAGGGATTTTTAGCAGGGGGACAAGCATTAAGATTTTCCAACAAGTAGGCGTGGTCATGTGGGCATGGCCATGTATTAGGTATATTCAAGTTGAATACACAAGATAACGTTTAGACAGTGCCCGCACCCAGGTCTGGCTATGTGACTGACCATTGCTAAACGAAATAAACAACAATGAAATCCCTATGTACTTGTTCTCAGTACCCTTTCCTGGATTCGTTCTAACTTTCTCGTATCGCTGGCTTTGCAAAAATTCCAAATATTAAGACAACAATACGTTAAGTATACTTGGCGTTGGTAGGAATTGTAGTGTCCTTTGGCAACACTTTATATTCTGGCCGCTTTCTCGATATATCAACAAACCGAAATTCGGGTGAAGTTTCATATAAATCCCGAAATGACGTCACATAGACTATCGGTAGTAAATTTTGAAATTAAAATCAGCTGTTATTTCTAAAATAAAGTATTATCGTAAGAGTTAGGGTTAGGACTAGGGTTATGTTTGGGGTTAGGACTATGTTTTATATTCGGGATATTTATATGAAACGTCAGCTCGAAATTCAAATAATCGCTAATCATAATCCTAACCCAAATCTTAATCCTAAAACTGACTTGGGTTGATGTTATAATAATTTTAAATTTCGGTTGCTCATATATCGAGAAAGGGCCATATTCTGGGTGTGATTTCCTTCCTTCGTTCGTTCGTGAGGAATCAATAGTTTGCGACATTTTTGACGTGACATTTTTAACGAACGTCTGGTTAGGTTTTTGAGTCTCATGATAACTCTGGCTTGCCTTCTTGCATAATGTCGTTAATCATGTTCGTTGGTATTCTATTGTCTATAGTGATATATCCAAAAGCTGGAGCCTATCCACAGACTCAACTTCATATTAGATTCTTCCAGATACAAGCTCATCCAAGGCTGGCCCTTGGGGGTACCCCCTACTGCACTAATCTCCATGTCTCTATTCGGACGGTCAGTCAGGGGTATAAAAGATCTAAAGATTTTTCATTACAACCATAAGCTCTCATCACACCATGCATAAGTTTGCAAAGCATTCCATTAATGAGCGAATCGATCGCTTTGCTCATGAATACGCTGGTGGTCCTCGGGTCATTTATCATTACCAGAAATAACCAGGCATTGGTTCGCTTCGGCCCGTGAAAAGTTTGAAATCATTGCGTGTCCTGCCCAGGACTGTCGATGTCCACTATATGCGAGAATCAATCCGAAGACTACTAGGGAGATGCAAAGCATCATGGGGCGAGCTTTATGTCTGTATAAGTTAAAGAACGAGGCAATAACATTGTTATTAACTTATTGTCATAGTTTATGCGTATTATTGGTGTTTATAAGTCGAATGAGGTTTTTGTTATTGTCATAGTTTATACGCAATAACATTGTTATTGCCATAGTTTATGCGCATCATTCGCGTTTATAAGTCCAATGAGGTTTTTAAAGAACGAGGCAATAACATTGTTATTGTCATAGTTTATACGCATCATTGGCGTTTATAACTACTGCCTTCTTGTTTCTACTGATTCGTTCATGTTTATTGTATCAGAAAAGTACCGGTGAAGTAGATGTAAAAATGTCCGACCGGAGAAGAAGATGAGTACGAATGGCGTGCACATACGGACGCTAAGGGCCCTCGCCTCAGGGCTCGCCCCAATTAGGCGAGGTTTACACTTAGGTTAGCGTACCGTTGTGAAATTTACGTCTGTTTACACTAGAAAGGACAAAGCGAGGTTTTTCGTTGACATCAGCAGTTTTTTTACTACGCACATGCGTATATTGCCCGACATATTTTACAAAATGGCGAAGCGCCGAAAAGCTGATGTCAAGCCCCTGTGTCAAGCATGTTTACAAGCCGTTTTCTTTTTCGCCGGAAGCTCTCCCCACTCGCGATTGCAGAGAGGTTTAATGCTTGCATATAACCATATAAACCAGCTAAAATTACCAAAATTGCTGCCGATAAACAACCAAAATAACCTGGCGCCATTTTTTCCCGCTAACATTTGAAGTTTACACTTTATACTACGCTACGTTAAATTTGCCGTAGCGTAGTGATTTACATCCGGAGTGCTTGGCGTAGTGACTACGCTACGGCAAACCACTCCGGTTTAGGCAGGTACAGTGTAAACACAACAAAGAAACGTATTGATTTTTTAACGGTTCACTTACCGTTTACTCACACTCCTGGGAAATTAAGATAACTTGCAAACGTGTGAAGGAGCATAACTGCAAAGAAACGTTAAAGTGTCTAACTTCAAAAATTTTTATTGTTTTATTTGGAAGAACTTTTAAAATGATAAAGTAACTTCTTTTGAAGATTTTCCTTTCTTCACTTTCTTTTTGAGATATATCAGTTTGTTTGATATGCAAATGTCCGGAATTTACGTCATTAATGACTTATTGGAGAAATGTGTGGATCTCTTCATTCTCGAACGAAATCCTTTAAAATCGAAAGGTTTGGTGTTGTGGGAGAAACATGCACACATGTTATTCACACTTTAGTGTTTTTATTTGATGAACGCAAAGATATATAACATTCTCTGATAACTCATTATGCATGTGTGACGTAAATTCCAGACATTTGCATATCAAACAAACTGATATCTCAAAAAGAAAGCGAAGAAACGAGAATCTTCAAAAGAATGTTTCTTTGCAGTTATGCTCCTTCATACGATTATAAGTTATCTTAATTTCCCAGGTGTATTAAGACCGTGTTTTTAGTTTCCCAGGAGTATAAGACCGTTTTCTAAGGGTTCAGGTTTTTTTGATACACACTGTACTAGTGTAAACCTAGCCTTTAGTAAAGCATTCTTTACAAACAATGGACCCACATCAATTAATAACCCACGCTATTAAAATATCAGTATTATTATCGTGAATATTAATCTCGAACATTTAACCGCCAAATACTACGAATAAAACAAAGGCTTCGTAAAATAAAACAAATTTGTAAATCCCTTGGGTATCGTAACTCTGTCATAACTCGCACTTCGTAGCAACAAGGAAACAATAAAGAAAATAATAGAGGTGTCGAGACCTCATGCCGAGGCACGACAGTGGGATAAATGCTTCGGTGGCGTTGTTTTGGAAATGTCTTAACGAAGTCTGACTACCGAATTGAAGAGACCTGCTGCATATAATATAGATCAGAATTACCGCCAAAGTGACCAAGGTATGTTGCTCATAAATTCGTATGCATGCCGCTCAGTTACCAGTGTGAGACTTGTGTGATATCAGGGATATATACGCGTTGAAGAGTTCTAAACCGACAAATTCGACCCTATACACCTTCCCCGCGCTTTCGTCTGACTGAAATCAATGATTAGTATTGAGTGATCTTGGGATCGAAATATCGGGTAATCGGGATTCTTGTCAGTCCGGCCAGAATGGACCCCTTGATTAGGCCCAAATTTTCCGGGAAGACCAGCCGCATTCTTCAAACGTATCGTGTTCCATTTAGCAAAATATTGCCGGACAGACCGGTCTGACCATGTGATTGGAAAGCCCCACTTCATGATTCCATATGATGAGGCAAAAACATTGGATTTCCGAGTGACTAACCATATAGCGGGCAAGTAGAAAAACTCTGCTTGACCCGCTCTACAAACTGAGCTTGATGATGGTACTTATATATTTGAGATTTCGAAGTCTGGTTTCTTCAATATCGAGAGACTTTACTCTGACTTCTCAAATCTCAGGTGTAGTAACGACTAATTAGATTAGGTTATCGAGAAAACTGTATACTTTGACCTGCACTGTTGGGTTCGAAGCCTTGACATTCGGTTTACCACGAGTCCGACGCTAGTTAGGCTACCGACTTAACTATACCATGCCCGTTAGCTACGATTGAGGATACACTATAGGTGAAGGCGAAAGCTCGGAAATAATTACATAAATATAAGTACAGCTAACGAAAGCGAATGTCGATCAATTGATGGTCTTTTATATTTAGCACAATGATGATTTTTTAAGATATTTTCTTAATGCACATGAATTGCATATATTAGCATTGTCTAGCAGGAAAACACAAGCTGAGATGTTAATAAACCTGTCGATGTTGTGCATGGGATTGTATGAACGTCGGATGTGGGACTAAAGGACAAGTTTCAATTAGATACGTTTCATTTGTCCGATTGTACGACTGTTTTTTCGTGAGTTGACAATTAAGATTTATTCCTAGACTACGTGCATGCTGCTTTTCTCAGGGACTAGTCAAGGAAACTTGTCATTTCGTGTCCGTTATGCATGCATGCATGGTAATCGGTAAAAATGGCACCGGAAAAAATGACACCACGAAGACGGAAAAATGGCACGATATATGTGATTCACAATATATGGAAATCGCGCTATGTTGTTTAAAAGCTAGTTCTCTACTTAGGTCACCCTGCATAAACTATCATAACAATAATCGAAATTGGCGTAATATTAAAAATTTGTGTATATAAGAATCAAAAGCTGATTGAGGCAGATAAGCTTCCAGCCTGCTACCGGAACAATGACTGACACGGAAAAAATGGCACTACCCATGAAACTCAAACTGTAATTTTCGCACATTTTCGGAGAAAAACATATCATTAAATGAGTTATGCATGCATACCTTTCAATTCTGAATTTCTATAGAATTAGCATCTCAATTAGTTGAGTCATACAATTAATTATCATGCATTTCCGTTGCACTGACACTTTGAAAACAACCAATGAAATACTAGCTTTCTAGAAATCATCATACCAACCACATAAATACGATAAAAGTTTCATACGATTGTTAATATTCTGGCTTCATTCTTGAGACATGCGGTGTGCCGAAATGGAAGTAATAAGGACGGAATGAAGCTTTGCTTTAGGGTCTTCATGTATACAAGTGCATTGTGTATAAAAAAAACCTGAACCGGCATAAAATTAATTAATATTGGCTCACAGGTGTCTAGGGCTTTCAAAATACTACACTGACCTGCCTCGTACCCAGGCGTCTCAATCTTTCCAAGGCGGAGGAGCGGCTAGGCGGAAGAGGGGCGAGCGAGGCGCGGAGGGGCTGCTGGATGGCGGACAACTGCGTTAAATAGCGAACCGGAAAGCTCGAGAAATCCTTTCGATTATTCCAGAAGACCTGCTCACTTGGGAGCAATTTTAGAATACCCATACACTTTTGAAACCGCATTTAAAGGCAGAAATACAAACCAGGTTGCTCTAAAATCTCTTTAAATATAATGTCGAAGGTTTCTATTGACTATTGTGTGTACTTGTAACTTGTTGTCGTTGTTGATCAGATATATAGTTATCAAAATTAAACGGGGTTTTAAAATAGAACGAAGCAATTGTATAATATGATGAACTTTCCGTAATTTGACTCCTTTTACCAACTGTCAACAGATAATTCTACAATTTAGCGGAGAGCGGAGTTGACCATCATATGCGACTTGCGAGTAAGGCGCAAACGATCGACTAAAGTTACACGCAAGAAAATTTCCATAGCGTCGAGGACGTTTTGTTGTGGTTTTTTGACAGAAATAAACAGAATGAATCGAGAGTCTATAATACATATAATGCTGATAACCAAACAATAGCATTATTTACATACCTTGCAAAAGCTTCATTTACATCTTGAAGTGCAGACATCTTGAATTCATCAAGTGTCAATGGTCCTCAGACCCCCGAATAAAGGCTCAGACAAAGGATCAAGTGTTATTTATTACAACTGGGTCGAAAAAATAGCGAAATTTGAAAAAACAGCGGTCAAATAGAACGACTTGCAAGAAACCGAAACCGAACAAGATCTGCCCAGCAGCCCTCGCTCGCCCCGCTCTTCCGCCTAGCCGCTCCTCCGCCTTGGAAGGGTACGAGGCAGCTACAATACTGTAAGTTGTTCAGTTTTTTTTTGGATACACACTGTACAAAGCAAATTACTAAACCAAATCATATCCGTTGCATGGAGATGTGTCAAGCGAACATTACATTGTAAGGGTTCGTTAAAAACTTCACTTGTCATGACGGATGCAGAAGCTGTGTTAGTTGAATGTTTGTTTTTATACAAAGGCTCTTATCATTATTCCGGTGCCATTTTTACCGGTGTCACAGGAAATTCGCCCCCCTCCCCCTGGAGGGGCGAATTTCCTAGGAATCTTGCCCTCCCCGGGGCGAATTCCCCCCCCTAGGGACGAATTTCCTAGGATATTCGCCCCCCTCTAGGAAATTTGCCCCCCTATCAATTTCGTTTTAAAATCAAAACTTCTCAAGAACATTGTTTATTAACTTTAATATTTTACAAAAAAAGATACTTAAATATATTAGTTGACCAGTTCAGACATTTTATAGCTATTGGACTTGTTCAGAAATAAATTAATAAAAATAGAAATTATCAGATAAAGTGCTGCAAATTTCGACAATAGCAATCGTTAACAATGGCCTTTGCGGTGACCACTTTTTAACAATGAACGATGACTCACACATTCAAAACAACAATATGAACAAAGGGTCTAGAATTTGAATATGGTCGGTTGCGGAATATTGGTCTCTTCCACAGATCTCTAAAATTAATAGGACTGAATCGGACCTTGGCTAATTCCTATTGTGTGTGATGTTTTAACTTTATCTTATAATCGCATTTTAATTATCTGGGCTGTTCTTCCTATTCATGAGGTAGCTACCCTCCCCTCTGTTTATATTATTACCAGAAAAGAGTTCTTAAAATAACGGTTTTGCCGTGGTGACAAAATTAAATATTGCTTTGGAAAACGCATTCATGAAGGCGAATAGCAATGTTGGATAGTTCTTAAAAAAAGTGTTCAAAACTTAGCAGAGTCAGTGCAGAAAAACATTTAAACTAAAAAAGAAGGATAATGCATTTCTGCGGAGAATTTCCGAACAAAACAGAGCGGGTATTTATACGATAAATGTTGAATAACGTCACCCCCATTGATGAAGTGATGCTATATTTAACAACATACTAAAAACAAAACCCATGCACATTAGGAGAAAGATGTTTTCCAATCGCTGAGTCACAACTGACAATTGGCTCGCTTCGACATTGCCGTTTTGGCTGCTGACGAGTGGAAATAGTTTTATTTCGAATGACAGAAGACACATGTTCGGTTACCACGTATTGACGGCAAGTGGATTCCAATTTATATCTTGCGACTAAAGAGGAGGGCGAAATTCCTAAAGGGGGTCGATATTCCTGGGAAATTTGTCCCCCGGGAGGGCGAATTTCCTGGGAATATCGCCCCCAGGGGGGCGATATTACGGCGGGACGAATTTCCTGGGACACCTGTGTCATTTTTCCGGTGCCATTTTTTCCTAAATTCTCCAGCCTTCTTAACTTTGGATACAGCATTCGATATATGGATGTCCATGAATAATTATAAAACATTGTTAAGTTCTTTTAGGGCTGTTTACAAGAATCCGGATTGAGTTTCATTCCGGATTGAACTAATGCCGATTTTGTTGAACCATACCTCGACTAAATCAGTTTGTCGGAAGGTAACCAATATATTCGTACTTTCCCGTTTGGTTGGTTGGGTTACAGGCAGTCTGATTGGAATAGGATCAGATTGATTGGTCCTATTGATCCTGACCCGCTTACCAATCGGAGCTTACGTACCCTTCAAACATCAGTTGTGGAACTGATGGAGTAATTCAGTCTTGTTAAAGAGGTGGGATGGTGGGTGCGTATTTCGCCCGCGTTGAGCACTGTGCACTGCGTCATCTGCGCTTATTGCGTGACAATAACTTCGGATGTTCATACTCTCGTGCGTCATCGATATCGTGGGGCGTATGCATCGTAGCACGTCTCCTTTCGTTTAACCTTGGTTATCACTAACCTTATTTAAAATCCCTTTAGGTGTTTATATGAATCCGGAATGAAAATACGACCTAGAAGACTGAAACGAACAACATATGCGTGCTTTTAACATTTATAGACGACAATTTGCAGCTAGAGACAGGAATTGCGCCGACGTCATATTCAAATATAAACAGCTCTTTGTCGACGACGTTATAAATTAAAGGAGAATTAAATACCGCTTTCTTTATGTTTATTCTTCACCAAATTATCAGTTTAAAAATTCAGATTTCGCTCGATTTTCGATCCTGGGATAGAATTCCTATTTAAACGCGGTTTGAATTCACGTTCAATCCAGAATGAAACTGAATCCGGAATCATTTAAACAGCCCTTTAAACAAAACCATTTTCAAAGATATGACATATTCCGGAAGGGAGTTCCAAAGTTCCGGGGCTGGAAATACTCGACGGCCATAGGTCGATAGGTGACTGCCCAGTAATACATTTGATGAACGGAGCATACATTTTAGTTGACGTTCCTTAATTACGCTATAGCCTAGAGAGATGTCTGGTGATAGACCATGAAGTATCTTATATGAAAGGACTTCATCAAGTTCAATCCCAAAGCATTTGTAACTCTTTTCTCGTATCATATTGTGACCATTAACAGCAATACATCTCTGACTTTTTATACCATTTATATAAAGGTATATCTTGCGTTTACAATGGATACTAGTTCCCTTCTGTTGTGGATCAGTGTGGCACTTGTCATTCTCTTCATAATCTTCGTGATCAGCTTTGGTCTGATGGTGTGTTTGTATCTGCGACTTAAAAAAACGGAAAAAAGCGAAAGTAGATACAAACCTAGCTATAACCTGGAATACGGACACACGAACGAAGGCTGCGAAAACTGTGTAGGTGGCTCATCGGGGAAGCGTGGCATTCCTGAAGTAAATGGAAAGGATGTTGAAACGAAAAATACGGTTGAGAATGGAAGTTTTGACAAAGTCTTTTAAGACAAGCAGAAAAGCCTTGGAAGTAGCCAAATCAAAAGGGAAGTCTGATGTGAAAGGTTTAAGGTTGTTATGACAAAGATTTATGGTGGCTAACATTAAAACGAATCTCTCATGTCTTCGTTAAACTATGGATAGTTAAGACTGGATATATGAAACTAATTTGATCTGCACATTGGGTGTTTCTAGCCCTCTAGCTAATTGGTTAAAGTGCCTATCACAGGTTTCAGGTTTGTGGGTTTTACATATATTCGTAATCTTTGGGTTCTACAACACTGAGAAATGTAATATATCTTGTCGTTCGAAAATTTCATCTTGGCTCTGAAATTTAAACAGATCCTGTTTAGACAAAATTCGCTCCATTCCTAATTTTGAATAACTGTGCAATGTCTTTGCGTGTCTTTGCTTTGACGCCATTTCCTGTGAATAGGAAATCAACTTTAGCAGATGAAATTTTCGGACGACAAGATATGTTACAATTCTTTGCAATAGATTCCAAAGATTATACAAATATGTAATACTCTCTGTTCAAACCTAGTTGCACGCGGTGATATCATCATCGATGGAGTAAGTGATTCAGTTGAATCGTGTTGATTTGCTGATGATTATAAGTGGAATTTGTATAGGTATAATCATATAATAGCGAGTCCAATTGAAGGATTTACACTACGAGTGATTTTGCCACTTATGTGCAAAACTTTAAAATATCATATAAGTAGTGTAAATCCTTAATTACACGAGCAAAATCATATGATCACTTGTTTATTATATCCATGGCTAAATTACAATCTTGTCAATATTATCTTATTAGTTTTTCTGAATGTTTTGTAACCTGCACTACCACAACCAAATCTTCGTTGAGACTAGTTCATATTCTCATAAGAAAACTACTTGCAACTAGAAACTGAAAGCAACCAGATACATCGACTTTATTATTACAATGTTGTCGATATTATCAAAATGTTTTAGTTTTTCTGAATGTTTTGTAACCTGCACTACCACAACCAAATCTTCGTTGAGACTAGTTCATATTCTCATAAGAAAACTGCTTGCAACTAGAAACTGAAAGCAACCACATACATCGACTTTATTATTACAATGTTGTCAATATTATCAAAATGTTTTAGTTTTTCTGCATGTTTTGTAACCTGCACTACCACAACCAAATCTTCGTTGAGACTAGTTCATATTCTCATAAGAAAACTGCTTGCAACTAGAAACTGAAAGCAACCACATACATCGACTTTATTATTACAATGTTGTCAATATTATCAAAATGTTTTAGTTTTTCTGAATGTTTTGTAACCTGCACTACCACAACCAAATCTTCGTTGAGACTAGTTCATATTCTCATAAGAAAACTGCTTGCAACTAGAAACTGAAAGCAACCACATACATCGACTTTATTATTACAATGTTGTCAATATTATCAAAATGTTTTAGTTTTTCTGAATGTTTTGTAACCTGCACTACCACAACCAAATCTTCGTTGAGACTCATATTCTCATAAGAAAACTACTTGCAACTAGAAACTGAAAGCAACCACATACATCGACTTTATTATTACAATGTTGTCGATATTATCAAAATGTTTTAGTTTTTCTGAATGTTTTGTAACCTGCACTACCACAACCAAATCTTCGTTGAGACTCATATTCTCATAAGAAAACTACTTGCAACTAGAAACTGAAAGCAACCACATACATCGACTTTATTATTACAATGTTGTCGATATTATCAAAATGTTTTAGTTTTTCTGAATGTTTGTAACCTGCACTACCATAATCAAATCTTCGTTGAGACTAGTTCATATTCTCTGCATAAGAAAACTACTTGCAACTAGTAACTGAAAGCAACCACATACATC
Source organism: Chrysogorgia sp. JL179-B06 (assembly GCA_035772405.1). Lineage (NCBI taxonomy): Eukaryota > Metazoa > Cnidaria > Anthozoa > Scleralcyonacea > Chrysogorgiidae > Chrysogorgia > Chrysogorgia sp. JL179-B06. The sequence continues at coordinate 2,919,953 of JAYKKM010000295.1, forward strand.
GACTTTATTATTACAATGTTGTCAATATTATCAAAATGTTTTAGTTTTTCTGAATGTTTTGTAAGCTGTACGACCACAACCAAATCTTTTGTGAATACTCTAACAGAGACTAATTCATATTTTCATAAGAAAACTACTTGCAAGTAACTGAAAGCAACCACAAACATCGACTTTATTTGATAAAAGTATATATACTTATGCTGTGCGAATGTGACTCGTACGCTTGGTATATATTGACGCCTTATAAAAACATCCTGTTTCGTTACAGAACAATTAAATTTAACCCTCTTGCCTTGGTGTTTTCTGTATTCATGTCAAAATATTTACATGAAATTCAAAAAAAAGAAAAAAGCAACAACTGAAAATAGACCGCCATTTTGAAAAATTTAATGTTATTGCACTACAGTGCAATTAACGCGATTTAATTGCACTCCTGTCGACCAGAATGCAGCAATTTTGTCATGCATATAATAAGACTTCTTATTTCACGTCTAGATAACTATTTGGAGCAGTCAAAATGCTTTTATCGCTTAACAAACCTATACCTAAACCACGACTGAGATGTGTTCGAGGTAAAGAAACTATATATATAGCGTCCCAAAAAACGTACTTTGGTTTGCTTGAATTTCGTGAAGCATATTTTTACTTAGTAAACCATACCTGTTTAATTTCGTTGGTAATGTGGCTTTATGTTTACAGACAGTCCGACTGTCATTTCAAGTTCTATTATTACTATAATTTGAATCTCAGGATTTTTTAACTCATCAATTTCAAGAAAATTAAACTCAGGAAAATTTTACTCAGGAAAATCTTCCGCAGGGGCGAATTTCCTAGTTTCCTTTGTGTTAAAGTTCCAACCGAGAGCACAAGACAAAGAAAACTTCCCTGTCCTGAGGAAGATTTTCCTGAGTGGAAACTAGCCTTGAAGGGATATGGCAATATAAATTAACTTTGTCTCATTTGAAAGAACTCGTGAAATGGTATAAGAAGACCTTTTACAATTTTCCCTTATCTTTTTTGGTTTTCGAAATAATTTGACGAAAGACAGCGTGCTGTCCGCCATCTTGGAATTATTTTCGATATGCATGTGACGTCATAAGTAGGGTACATTGAGCCAGAAACTCGATTATGTTGCACTATTTCCATTTTCAATTGGCCCACAACATTTTAAAAAGCCTTCCCCGGAAATTCGGTCACCTATAGAGTAGTTTCATCAGGTTTACCCTGCTTGTGACGTCACCAATTTCCTAGTTAATTAGGTCAAATATTACAACAAGATGGCGGATTGTAGACTGTCTTTTGTCATAATTATCTGAAATATTTCAAAAACCAAGAAAGATACAGAAAAATTGTAAAAGGTCTTCTTATACCATTTTACGAGTTCTTTCAAATGAGACAAAGTTAATTTATATTGCTATACCTTTTAAATTCGGCGCTAAACAACTCATATAACAGACGAATAGCGTAGAGTCTGACTGCTATTAATAGCTCAAAAAGCGGACAAACCAAATTTGACTCACAAATGAGCTATTTCTTTTTTTATGGCCGCAAGAATTATGGGTAAAAGCGGACAAACATCGGTACTGACGTCATCTCGACGGAGCGCTATTGAAACTGCAAAAATTATTACAGGAATGGTAATTTAGAGCTCTTTCATATCTCACGTCGTTCTTGAGATATAAAGAGGATATTGCACGGGGCAAGAGCAATCTCACGAGTGAGCTCAGCGAACGAGTCGCAGATATTGTTCTTACCACTCGAACATAAAATCCATATCTTTGAGCTAGCGTGTAATGTTCTATTTAATAAAAAAACACGTACTACCTCGTGGTGATAATTAAACTGTGTTTTAACGGAAGATCTTTCGGTGAAAAATTAATTTTGCATCGCTATTTCGATGTAATGAGATGTTAGGTTTCACTGTTTACTGTGATTTCGTTGAATAATAATCTAAGATACACACGATTTTCTAAAAATGTAGAAACATCTTGACGTCATAGGTTCTTTCATTTGCATATCCATTTTTCGTAACGTGAGCTTTTATCTGATGAAAACCATTCCTAATATAATTTTTGGAGTTCATTTAAAGTGCCTCTAACCTCAAATTTTTTTATTATCTTATTTGGAAGAACTTTTAAAATGATAAAGTAACTTATTTTGAAGATTTTCGTTTCTTCGCTTTCTTTTTGAGAAATATAGGTTTGTTTGATATGCAAATGTCCGGAATTTACGTCACACATGCATAATGCGTTATCAGAGAATGTTATATATCTTTGCGTTCATCAAATAAAAACACTAAGGTGTGAATAACACGTGTGCGTGTTTCTATTGGGGGTTAGGGTTAGGGTTATTAAAAGATTTCGTTCGAGAATGAAAGAGATACACACATTTCTCCAATAAATCATGCATGTGTGACGTAAATTCCAGATATTTGCATATCAACAAAGCGAAGAAACGAAAATCTTCAAAAGAAGTTACTTTATCATTTTAAAAGTTCTTCCAAATAAGACAATAAAAAATGTTGAGGTTAGGGGCACTTTAAATAACTAAAACTTGAAGGGGTACTGCAGTCAAAATACAAGTGAATTTAATTTGAAAGATTTTACTGACTTTAGTTTATTTCCAAAGTTTTAGCATTTCTATGAATTAAGTTAAGACGATATGGCTAGTTGAAGTTCGAGAGTCCAATTTCGACGCCATATTTGTTTCTCAAATATGACGTCACTGAGTGCTTCAAAGTTCTAACTCGTATTATACCTAAGAAGCTCCTCTACTTTCCCACATGAGGAATTAAATAGTTTATTTCGACTAATTTTCATCCAAAGAGCACTCACAACAGCTATAACTATGTGATCGCCATCAAAACAACTCCACTGCCGATAAAGAAGCATTCAAAGACGTCATATTTTCAAAGCAAATATGGTGTCAAAATCCTCAAATATTCAACTTCAACTAGCCATATCTTCTTAACTAAATTGATAGGAATGCTGAAACTTTGGGAATAAACTGAAGTCAGTAAGATATTTCATATGAACTACATTTGTACATATTAGGCACTATAATGATCTTGTGTGTTCACATCTTATTGTTCGCACCTAATAACAGCATAATTCATTCATTAAATTCGTCTTCAGTTTATTCGTCGGTTAAACGTCGTATAACTCGGAGACGTATTTCCGTCCCATTATTGTCCGAGTCGGACGGATAATGCGAGAGACGAATATAATTGAAGAAATAGCACTGTGTCTGGTTACGAAGACGAGTTTACCATTGCGCATTGTTCTTTTCCATTGTTGTTTCTCCACTGCGCAGAAAAGTTCGTACTCAATCTAAAGGTCGCTAATAATAGCTCCATGACAAGATGAGCACGGAGAAAGTGTAATTTTTGCATTGTGGGACATGTACTTCAATAATTGAGTTGACTGTCCCATGATGCCTTGCGGTCAACCTCGGAAAACTAACTATCGACCAGCCTGCGACAAGATAATCTTTGAGAAATTTAACTCAGATTGTTATGTAACTCAGCGCTGAAACAGAGGATATATTCAAGTTTTGTATTCAGGCGAACTGTTCTTGGATTTAAAACTATTCATTTACTTCTTCCAAAATAGAATTCCGTTTCAAATAGATCAAAATATTTATCGCTTGCTTTGAATAAAAACGTGTTCGCTGACAGCAGTCTTGAATTCAAGTGATTCTCTGACCGTGTAACCATAGAAACGACCTCATTAATCAACCAATCACAGTAAAGTATCTATGAACACATCCCGTCACACTTTGCGAGCATAAATTACACACAATTCTCCGGGCGCGTCTTCTAATGAAATGCGGACAAACCAAATTTGACTCACAAATGATCTATTTCTTTTGTTATGGCCGCAAGAATTATGGGTAAATGCGGACAAACATGGATACTGATGTCATCTGTAGAAAGTGCTATTAAATTCGTCTGAATTATATTTGTCTGTTGTGTCGTTCTAATTGTCCATTGTGAAATCAACCATACAAGATCTTTAAAGTGCTTATAACGTCAAACAATTTTATTATTTTCTTTGAAAGAACTTGTAATTTTTTATTTAAATTGTAATTTTTTAAGTAAATTGTAACTTCCCAGTCGACTAAAGGGAGGAAAACAAAACAACAAAATATAATGTTTTATACTTTACTTCGCTGCATTACGAGAACCTCAATACATTTTTAGGTTTTCTTCCGAATGCAAATGCGGCCAATTGTTACTGTAATAAAAAAAACGTCATTACAGTAGCAACTTACCATTATTTTACAACATGTTGCTAATGGATCCTTTACTAAACTTAAATTACATTACTTGAAATTTCTATTCAAATGTTCGTCGATTCCATTTCACCTGAAATTATCACAAGACCTTCACGAACTGTCAGAATGTTCACAAGGTACTTTCTCGTCCCGCGCCACTTTTTTCCAGTGGATTTCCTGAGTAAGTTGATCTTCCAGTTTGAGGTGGTGCGTTGTTGGTATTGGCGGAAAAACTTGGTGACATCGTGATTGGATCTCCGCTCGGTTTTCGGCGTTTTGCCGCCATGGAGATTAGCGTGAGAAGAATTAAAATGCAAACGAGAACAACCATGGAAAGACACAGAATGGTAATGGAATATACTTTATAATCTTTCATCTCTTTCACGGGGTCTCCACTGAAACTGGCTGTGTAGAATAAAACAACTAAAGTTATTCTCGGCTGAGAAATCTGCAGCCTGCAGGGGAAAGGTTATACTTATGGTAAATTACGACAATATTTCGGCAGTACATAGACCTTTTACAGTATTTTTCTCAGGATACTTGTGCCAATGCAGAGTCGAGTGAGAGATCAATCATGAGGTTGCAGTTTGGCCTCGGGGCATACTATAAAACCAGGACTGAACTGGAATAACAAATCTGTAAAACCCAAGCTGATGTTTTTAATAAACTGGGGCATGTATATTGCCGGGGGAGCCCAAATAACAACCTTCGTGTTCATGTTAATAATCAGGGGGATGTTGTTAATTTTCTATCTCTGATTTTAAATGAACTGTGTTGACACCTGAGCAGTCCTGACAGTCGTACGGAATTAAACCGCGGTAAAACTTCATGGCGTAAGAAAGACTAAACCCTGACCACTTCGCGTTGACAATGGTTTGAGAAATGACTTTTTATGTCAGTATAACGTGACCAAGCTGCAACGTCGAGTAAGACTTCCTTCTGTGCAAAATACTCCAGAAAGAGAAGATGATTTACGGCATCTCCTTCGTGTACCGCACACACAATGGACACAGACTACGTCATAGACACATCAAGGTTATTTTCTCGGGATTCAGAAGCTTTACAAGAACAAAAACCCTAACCATAACCCAAATAAAAACTCTAGTCCTAACCCTGAAATAAAGGAATACTAACCCTACTTTTAAACTAAATATTTCAATGATGTAATATTCTGTGTCCGCTACACGAAGTAAGACGGCCTGATTTACACCTCGCCTCGCTTTCCGACAAACGTTTAGCTTCAAGCTATTTTTCGGCTCGGCTCTGTTCTCCGAGTAAAATTAAAAATATAAAAGCTTTAACATATAGTCCGTAACGGCGAATAACAATTATATAACAACTTTTTAAGTTGCTTTAGAAACGGTACAGAATGAACTCTGCATGTCAAGGACTGAAGGACATATAAAACATGAAACAGCCTATCAGAAAAAACTTTACTTTCGAAATAAATTTAACAACCATCAGTATCACGTATTTAAGTCCAGATAAAGTTGTCCTTTTCAACCGAACCAGAGACTCGTGTTTAAATGCTTGACAATTAGTTTATCACTTTCAATTATTAGTTTATTATGGTGAACGGATCCAGACTGGAATGTCCAATTACGATAAGGCTCCGAAGACCTACGATTTAATTCATGATGGCCGAGAAGACGCGTAAGTCTTATACCATTACTGATGTTATTCACGCAAAGGCAGCACTTTCTTCTCAATTATTTTAAAACTCTTAGTTGGGGTCTGATACAGAATTGAACCTCCAGCTGATATAGGCAAGTGTATAGTAACCACCACATTATTAGCTGGCTCCAACGTAAATACAACTCTCAAACAAACTCTTGTTTGTCAACTCCCTTCGACTTTGTCATCCTCGTTTGATCTGGCTGGCCGTAATGTTTTGCATGCTCGCACTTAAAAATCAGCTCAATAAACCACTCATGCTTTCACAAAATGAAAACTATCTTACCTGGTTTATCACCGATATTCTGTACCTTTCCGACAAAGAGAAACTGCAGCTTTAGCGGTGAAAGAACTATCGGCTTCGCACTTTGCGCTTCCTCGATTGAGAATGTTCCCACGCCCTTTAGCTGCTGAACAGGAGTAACGGAGGTGGTATTGCAACTTCAGTTATAAAATATGCAACGCATGACGATGCAATAAGAACCCATGTTTCTATCCCTCTGGGTATTATGTCGAAGGTGATAAGCGAATTACAATTGAGCTGAGGTTCATGTTGGAACATATATAGTCAATGGTATTCGACAAAAGTCTTTGTTCTATGCTTTTGTTCAGGTTTATGCAAATTTGTGCACAGTGGTGACGGTTGCTGAACACATTCATTTTTTGGTATAATGAAGCAATCATCCAATAGCAACGTTTTGATTCAACCGTGCTGCTAAAGCACGCCGCACACGAGAGGAAACAGTTTAGCAAATGCCTGGCGAGGCAGTTTGCTCAGCTGTTTCCTCTCGTGCATGTGCGGCGGAGTTTTCGTGAGAATTTCGCCACGCAAGGCCGAGAGGAAAATATCTATCATGTTTAATTGAGATTTTTGGCCTCGAAAGGCAGATTTCTCACCGTGTGCGGTGAATCGGGCTCAGCCAGATTAATCAATTAGCCAATGAAATTAGAATACTTGCTCACGTGATTTCAAAGTTGAAGATGGCGGAGACTTTGCTGGCCGAGTGAAATCATGCTGGAGGAGAAGCTTGTTGAGCTATGGCCAGATTATGGCTGTTTATAGAATGTTAGATCCCCGATTTTAAAAACAGGGATAAAAGACAAGTGGCGATTGAAGAGATTGCTCAGAACGGTATGTAATACACAAGAATATTCATTTCCGTTGTAGCCTGTCGTAAACACTCGAACTTAATTTTAAAAGTAACTCTATGCGACAACGTGACCGTGAACTACTAGAAATGCTGTAGCGTTAGTGCAATCTTGTCGCTTATCGCCTATCTTCGTCCGCCATCTTGAACCGAAGTCCGAAATTATATTTTGAATTTAAAGTCTCCGCCATCTTCAACTTTGAAATCACGTGAGCAAGTAATCCAATTTCATTGGCTAATTGATTAATCTGGCTGAGCCCGATTCACACGTTCACCGCACACGGTGAGGAATCTGCCTTTCCAGGCTAAAAATATCAAACATGACAGCGGATATTTTCCTCTCGGCCTTGCGTGGCGAAATTCTCACGAAAACTCCGCCGCACACGAGAGGAAACAGCTGAGAAAACTGCCTTTCCAGGCCATTTGCCGAAGCTGTTTCCTAAAATATTATATATTAAATAGTTATTAAATAGTTGTATTAGCATTTATAGCAAAGTGAAAAGGTGGTAAACTGCCAAGAATTTAGTGACGAAATACTGACGTTTCGAGCGGAGCCCTTCATCAGAGTGAGACTTTTTTTACTTTTTTTTTTATCAAACTTGGCCTTTGAATTGTATTGAAAATATGAATAAGTGAAATTGAAAATTTCATTTGTTCTATTGTTATTATTATTATTATTTATTCTATTTGTTCTATTATTAAATAGTTGTATTAGCATTTTTGTATCTGCGCATGCGCAGATATATTGTAGCCGCGCTGATGAGTGATGTAAGTAACAATAGCATAGCTCGGAACCAATCAAATTCCAAACGGCTTCTTCCGATCAAAGTGGCTTCTTCCGATAACACGCGCCATCGTGCCATGGCACGACTAATAACAACCGATTGTAGGCGTAGATACAGTATATGACGTATGCAGGTGGATCATTAATGTTCAAAACCATTATTCGTATGCATAGTAAGTACATCTGCATACGTCACAAGACAATGAACCGCGCGTTTCAGATTTCACCGAAAACATTTAGCCATGCCAAACTTTGAGAGTTGATAGCTCGAAGACTATGCAGCAGATTCACTTGACATTTTCAGTGTACGCTCCTGCCGCGCTACTTTGTCCGTTAAAGCAAAAAAAAGCTAGCGAATTTTTCACTTCGACACTTTAAGAAATTAGACCTGAACGTCCGCAATTTTGTCTCTTTTGCTATAGCAATTGGCCGCACACGACTTACTCAAAATCCAAGTCTCATTCTTAAAGTTCCTCTTTGTAAATCCACCACTTTTCAGTCCACTCAGTTTAATCGTATAGTTAAACTTTTAAGATTTCCCGGTATGCCCCAAGATATCTTATTATCGGGGCTCTTATAATATTTATATTTTAAGTATAATGTTTAGAAATGTTAATAGTTTTACGATATCTGCTCTTGTACTCGAGAAATAACGTTTTCATTCTCGTATTTTATGCTTCTGGACGCCGCGAGTTCTGGACGCATTTTAGAGTTTGATCGACGGCTCAAGATTTATGTCCAGCGGTGATTTTCTTTTCAATTTTGATATCATTTTAATTTGTTCCTTGCACTCAAGTGACGTCAAAATTGAAAATAAACCCCCGCTGGACCTCGAGCCTGAGCCGTCGAGCAAACTCGAAAATGGTGGCGTCCAGAAGCATAAAATACGAGAATGAAAACGTTATTTCTCGAATACAAGAGCAGATACCGTAAAACTATTAACATTTAATTCTAAACATTATACTTAAAGGTCTTTTATTTAAAAGTAATTTATTTTTTGGGTACAGTTCCCCTTTAAGGGCCTTGTAACTCAGTATTTCGCAGGCCCTTCTTTGGGACAGTGCATTTTTTAAGGAATTACGACTACTGGGGCAAAGTATGTAAGGTAAGGGGGCCCTTTTCCCAATGTAATTTACTGAATTTAGTAGAGATGAGCCGAGCCGATTAATCGGAAACTAATCGGCAAAGTCGATTAATCGGCCAATTTAAAATAATCGGTAATCGGCCGATTATTGCATAATAATCTGCAAAATAATCGGTGCATTAACTTTTCGCAAACGACGCGCTGTGAGTCCGTAAATTCATAAGCATGAACACAATGGTCTTTATTTCAGAATGAAATCCGACTGTCCAGCTCGTCCCAATCATAAAGGTGACGATTTTTAATCCGCATACATGTCATTTTTTTGTCAGACTGGATGATTTTTCGTATGACATGTTGCCACCGCCCTCAACCGTAACTCCTGCCACGCAGGCTACCACATATCCGTAACAAGTGTTACGTTAAAAATCGTTTGCAAGCGCCGTGTTCTCACATGCGAACATTTGCAAGCGCCGTGTTGTCACATGTGCTCAGTAACATGTTAACAATCCCACATCCAGTGGGCTGCTACGAGGGCAATCTATTTGTTCGTAGGCCACTTCCTTATATGGAATGGATAACCTTTCATGTTACTCCATCACCAATATAAACATCACCGGATAACATAAAGGGAATCGAGGTGGGAGGGTTAGGAAGACACTTAAGGCGGGGGGTTAGGGTTAGAAAACTCATTAGGTGGGGGGTTAGGGTTAGGATCTAAGTTGTTTTGGGGTTAGCGGTTATTTCATGACGATTATATACCTCGATTCATTTGGTGATGGAGTAACATGAAAGGTTAACCTATGGAATACGTACTGGGGACGAGAATGTGTCTTTCCAGAAGACAAGGTTTGACTATTTCCAGAGATTATTATAGGGAAGGCAGGCAGCTGAAAGCCTGATACCTTTATTAATGATGAAAAGGGACCAGCCTACTGGCAGGGGCGGATTCAGACAGGTTTGATCGGTTTATATAAACCTGTCAGATTTTAAAAACCTTCTGTTCTAGTAATATACTTTAAAGCTGTAATTTAGAAATTTCTTTATCATATCATTTCTGACTTTATCATTATATTTTCAATTATAATTATAATTCGCCTTTTCAATATCCGGCGGTAATAACAATTTGCGTCCAGAAATTACATTCAAAAGTCAGGGCAGGCTGGTGAAACACGATCTCTTATGAAAGATGATCTCTTGCGCAACACACACACTTCGCGATTCTCGCAAACCACTCGCAAATCACGCAAACCTATTGATGAAGGCCCACGAGTCACTGCAAACCGGTCAGTGTTGTCCCTGTGAGCGTACAAACCGGTCAAGATGCAATGTGATTGGTTGGATATCGCAGCAAACCGCTCACAAACCTGTCGGACGAGCTGTAGTCGAAGGAAGCTGGGGATAAATTGACACCGTTGCCAAGCGATTGCTAAGGTTGCGAAACATTTCACGCACATTTCAAGTCCGTTAAGAATGTTTCCTCCTTGGTAAGTTTTGTTTATACAGCGTCTGGTCGTCTTCAGTTATGGTTTACTAGTAAATCCTAGTACAGAGCTCTTTATTTATACTCAAATTTGGGGCAAAAACCAAAGATGTTGCTTCACTACTGGGGCAAGCAAAGGGCCTACTGGGGTAAATGCCCCAGTAGTTATAACGTTAAAAAATGCCCTGCTTTGGGAGCCACGTCGCCACTAATAATCTGCCAATATTGATGTTTCTACGAAGGGTATGCACGTCGTCGTAATAAAATAGGCACGTATGTGCTATGTATTTAGACTCAGTAATTCAAAATCTGTTTTCAGAATTGAAATCCGTTAAATATTGACCGAGAAAACGTTAATAAAAATATACGACGAAACCATTTGTGATCAACAAATATGCAGGGCGTGGAACTGATTGCGAAAAATATTAATATATTCTTGAAATAATATAAAACAATTGTCTGATAGAACTAGTGGGCGAGGGGTTATCGCGCGGGATACGCGTTTCTAGACTCTATAGTCATAATAATTCAAAATACATGCAAGCGAAGTCTAGTGATAATGCGGATCTAGAATCTATCGCAAACCATTTGTGATTTTCGCGGTTAGTAGGGTAGCTTCGTAAATTAAAAAGAGGCATGATTTCCCCAGGAAAAGTCCCTTTTTCTTAAATATAATCAACAAATAAGCAAGGAATAAAAATTAAACAAATGGCAAGTACGTTTTAGCCCTTAATTAACAACTTAGACACTTAAATTCTATTATGTTGACCTACGCGGCGCGCGTCCCCCGCTTTAAAATCCCGCAAACAAGCTAGTGTTTTCAGTTTTTCACCATGTCAAGACGAAGAAGTCGAAGTGATAAACGCAATATTATATGACCGATTATAAGCACAATGTGTTGGTAGCTTATGAAGACTCCTAAAGGCTAAAGTGTATATATTGGTTCCGTACTACTTCTGAGTTTATATTAACGTGTGCTTCATAATCTTGATGCCGTGGTGCCTTAATTTAGCAAAAATTCTTATTGAAGAAAACATATTTTTAAATAAAATGGCAGACAAATATATATATATATAAACGAAAAAGCCTGCCTCAGAAACAGTAAACAAATATTTTGGCCACGAAGGTCCCTTGGATCACGCTAGATATTATCCCGTCTTGTTTCAAGAAAAATTCCTGGCCGTTGACGTCACACAACATTAGCATTTTAAAAACATATTCCTGTTTAAAGTATCGAAGGATATTTCACTGTTCAACAATATATATTTGCGTCATATTGAATGTTTATAAATAATAAAAAATAGGGTTATTAAATTGGGGGAAACAATTACCTTCTCTTCTAAGGGCCGGCAATTGTTTTCACTCAGCAAATCAGTCAACCCACGTTCCGTGATTCCGTCGGTAAAATCACAGCTTTCGTAGAACATAATGATAAACGCAATACCAGGAATAAATTACCATTGAGAATGACTTGTAATTGTTTTGCAATTGGTGTGCATTCGCTCGTGAGATATACTTGATAAGACGACGCTAAGAAAAGAACTCCACAATGTTCATGTTAAGAAACCCACTTTTGACGGCTTTTGCCGTTGTTATTGTCTTCTTTAGCATCAACGGAATTGAAGAAGTTGCGAGCCAGTGTATTTCCAATTATGACTGTCGTCGTGGATATTTTAGTTACAATGACGATGATGTCTGCTGTCGAGGGAAATATTCGTACTACACCCGCAGTTGCAATAGCGATTGCATTGGTTACACGTGTAGAAGCAGCGTCGATTGTGCATCAGGGGAATGCTGTGATGAAAATGACAAGTGTCAGAAGGAGTGTTATCTTGGTTTGGCCGCTGGTATCGTTGCCGTTATTGTTATTGGTGTTATTCTCGTCATTGCTGTTCCCATCGCCATCATCCTTTGCTGTTGTTGCTGCGGTGCAGCCGCTGCTTCCGGGAGCAGACGACCAGTGAATCGTGGAGTGGTCATCGCACAATCTCAAACAAATATGACAGTTGTTACATCGCAAAATCAGGCCGGCCAAATAGTCCAAGCTCCAGGCTATCCGCCAGCTGTTGTTCAACCCCAAGCTTATGCCTATCCTCCCAGTAAACCCCACGTGCCGCCACAATATCCGATGCAAGTTGTACCGCCACCTTACACTCAGTAAGCCGCGAACTCCAGTTAAAACTGATTTTCTCCTGTGTCTTAGAAGTCGCAGTTGTTCGTCTTTTTCTAGCTATTTTTTATCTCAATGTGAAATCGTATATGACGATGTGTATAGTGACTGTTGTAATTCAATTCGTATCGTGTATTAAGTATAATTTAGGTTAAGAAAATAACAAATATCGATAACTAGTTATATAGAGAATAGAATGCTGCATATAGGCATGTGTTAACAAAGTGTCAAAACGAGAAAAGTGGTTCAGTCACTCGAGACGTGAGCAGTGTTGGGTTTTTTCTCTTTTAAAATATATAGATCACTGTTGATTGATAGGGTTAAAAATGTGTATAGTTCCTATCCTGTATGTGCGTCCATGTATAACTCGGTCTGTGTACGCACACTTACGTCTCTATTCTAAAAGGCTAAAGCTCACTCACACTTAAGTGGGATTGAGGGGCTAGTGTGAGTGGAGTATGAGTTGAACTTAGTTCCAGTCAATGCGGAGAGAGCACTCAAACTCAACAAAATCTTGTTGATTTGTATTCATAGATCTTACTGGAGTGTGACGTCATGTGACTTACCTGAGTAGCACTTGTAGGGTAATACCACAAGTTAGACAATATTTTTCGGAATTAGAAAAGTCGCTTTCAACAGAATTGGTTGATAAAAACAAAGATGTTCTTGAAAATATAACTAAGAACGACTATACATAATGATCAACATAAGAATAATACTGCGTGCGTGGACAAGTCTCCCGACTACGAATTAAATTCCTCGGCCAGCGGGAGGCGAAGCAATTGAAGAAATGTTGGGCGGAAAATATTAAGGCTTATAAAGAAGACTGATAAGCGGTACTGCTTCACCTGTACAAGATGCATCAACGAGTGCCGTAGCATCTATCATCCCAGCGCAAATAGAGTGCATGGTCAATCGCTTTGATGACGATAATTATGAAACTGGTAAGGCTATTTGTATAACATAATACATGTGCTGTATAGAGGCAAAATCTGTCGAATGTGTTTGTAATAAATTTAATTCAAGTTCGCAATGATGTGCAGATAATAAAGACGATGCAGGTGATTCATCGCTACGATCGAGCTACATCTCAACCGAGACAGGAGTTGTCTTCATCGATTGTTGATGCTGCTTTGAGTTTGTCTAGGCTACCCAAAATATCAGCGGCTCAAGCACAGTACTGTCATGGTTTGGACATGGAACGAAATCAGCATGACGTTGAGATGCAGCTCTAATATGACGTCAGCATCGATGTTTGTCCGCTTTTACCCATAATTCTTGCGGCCATAACAAAAGAAAATAGCTCATTTGCAATAATTTGTGAGTCAAATTTGGTTTGTTTGTCCGCTTTTTGAGCTATTAATAGCAACCAGACTCTACGCTATTGGACATCAAGAAAAGTTGCCTGTTGAAGGAACATAATTTATTTATTTATTTATTATAATTTATAATACATATCAATTACAAAGTATTACAACTAAAAATTGAATGTATTAGGGTAAACCAAAAACAGAATTCAAGATTCCCTCAAGATTGGTCACCCTTTACAAATACAAATATTGACATAACATTAATGTGAAATCAAAGAATAAGACAACGAAATTATACGAAACAGAAAGACTACGGATTAAAATTAGCAACAGGAAAAAGTTTACTGAAATAATGCTTAGAAAGTAGTCTCTTAAACGACGACAATGTGTCAATGGCATATAATGTAGAGTATGGGACCGACTAATGGGAGGGAGTTCCAGCGTCGTGATACGAACGAAATAAGAACACGGGCACAAGATACTATACGAGTCAAGTCATCAATATTACGCAGACAACGACCCGTACTTCTCCAAGAAATGAAACCAAGAAATGAAATGAAACTACTTAGTCGTGAATCATTTTAAAAAAAGAGGAAAATGGAGGTGTTCGATACTGAGTATGAACACTTGCAAAGTAAAAAGCACACTAAGGAAAACGAAAAGAAAGGCAGAAGTCATGAACATGACGCAAGACAGTGATAAAGTGTCAGGAATTGTCAAATGTTTATTATTATATTTTATTGCATTTGTAAAACTTATAAATTGGTATGTTATAAATGTTGTGTTAATATATAAAATCGATAACATGCACCTCTCGAATTTATGTGAAGTGTTGTCTTATCATTGCTGTAGCGTTATGCTTTTAAAAGTACTTTATTCACGATAACAAGTTATAACTATAACACAAGCACGTGGCGCCCGCCCTCGATACCATACTCCAAAAGGAGGTTTGTCCCGATAGTTAATGGCCAATGCAGTTCGACTGTCTCGACACAACAACATACAACATCTCTCCCTACCAACAATAATAGTCCAACCCACTTAAATGTCATAATCTTTCAAATAACTGGGTGTCCGGGTTGTACGTCGTGGTCTCTGCGCTTTCTCGATGTTTTCATCCCGCCCATTTTGTTGGTTCTCTTTCTGCGGCGCGTCGTCTCCGTTTTCGTTCTCCGTGGCTCCGTCACTTTCACTTGACGCACCCTCGTCATCTTCGTTGTCCGCAAGAGCGTCGGATTTAATCTTACGGAAGTATGACGCGTCCCTCGTAATTGTCCACGTCCCATCAATCCCCTGAGCGGTTATTCGCGAACCTTGAACATCGGTAACTCGCAAAGGTGTGGGGTTGAACATAGGTGTCAACTTGTTGACTTTCTTCTGCTTCACGATTACACTGTCACCTACACGAAATGCATGTGGTGGCAGTCCATTTATCATCTTGGCTTTGTAGCGCTGATCTCGTGAGCGATCCACGACATTGTCGGTCGGTGCAATAAGTGGTAGTACCGTTCGCATTTCTCTTCCGCCATGCATTGCAGCATGCGGGCTAACACCAGTCGCGCTGTGTGGGGTAGATCGGTACGTCTGTAAAAACCTTTGGGATGCGTCTCGTAGGGAGCTCCCTTCCAGGGTTGCTGCTTGCAAAGCTTCCTTCATGCTCCGATTGAAGCGTTCAACTGTTCCGTTCGCTCTGGGCCATTCTGGAGTAACATGGTGATGGTAGTAGCCGCTGCTTTGAGCAAACTGTTCCATTTCTTGAGATTGGAATGGTGAGCCATTGTCCGATTGGCACACCGCTGGTACACCTTTGTTTGTAAATATCTTCTGTATGGCTGCAATTGTGGTGTTTGCATTAGGTGCGTTTCGAAACCATGCCATCTCCGGCCACCGGCTGTAGCGGTCAATCATGATGAAAACATACTCTCCATTAGGATAAGGGCCTTGGAAATCCATTTCCACGTACTGCCACGGACCACTCGGTAGCTCCGACGGTTTGACTGGCTGGTCGTTGTTTGCTGGTTGGACAGCTTGGCATGGTAAACATTCCCGCACCTGACTCTCGACAGCCTTATCCATCCCGGGGAACCAACAGAATGTCCGTAGGAAATGCTTTGCCTTGCTGATTCCTTGGTGCGCTCGATGACTTAGTTCGACAACACGTTTTTGTAGAGCGGTAGGGACGACAACACGTGATCCCCGACACACCACACCGTTGACCACACTCAAGTCGTGTTTGATTTCTGGGACCATGTAGGATTTTAGTTCCGTGTTATCGTCGCTGGCTCCTGACTGAACTGCTTTGACAAGTCTCTGATAGACTTCACATCTTGCCCCCTCAGCTCTAATATCCTCCACTGTCACTGCTCTTTGCTCACTGACGGCATGGCAGCAGCCAGCCTCTACAACACTCTCAGCTGCTGCTTCGATGTCAAACACGCGGCTTGATCCTTCTCGGTCGACATGATGTCGTGACATGTAATCAGCAATACACGTTTTCCCTGGGCGGTAGACGACCTCGTACTCGAACTCTTGCACGTCCATAACAAAGTTCTCCACTCTGGGCGGTAACTCCCCGCATAACTTGTGGAACATATAGGTTAACGGACGGTGGTCGGTAACAATGCGGAATTTCGGCGCGCCAAGCAAATACTTTCGGAGCTTCCTGCATGCCCAGCGCACTGCCAGTGCTTCTCGCTCAGTCGGGGAGTACCTGGTTTCGACCTCTTTCAACGAACGTGACTTGTACATAACCGGGTGGAAGGCCTCGTTCTTCGATGCTCGCTGGACAAGGACTGCACCCAGACCTGTGATACTGGCATCTACTACTAGTTCGGTGTCGTGTCCGATAACGTAATGGTGCAGTAGTGAATATTCGCTAAGCGAGGCTTGCAACTTTGTAAATGCTTCCTGACATTTTTCGTCCCAGGACCATAATTTCTCTTTCAGCTGTTGCCGCAGAGGATGGACGATACTTGCGAAGTTCGGAATGAAACGTTCACTAAAACCTGCCATCCCGAGGAAAGAGCGTAATTCAGCTTTGCTTGTGGGTCGGCTTGCTTCTTGTAGGTTCCTCACATTCTTTGGGTCGGGTTTTGTGCCATGTTTGTTGAATACCAGTCCGACGAATCGCACTTCTTCTACATCGAAGACACACTTGTGTGGGCTCACGGTGATACCATTGCTTGTTAAGGCTGACAAGACTTGTTGTAGTGCTGCATCATGCTCTTCGACTGACCCGCCGATTAGGATATCGTCTGCTATATTCACTTGATTTGGAATACCAGACAACATCTTGTGCATCTCCAACTGAAGGATATCCTGGGCAGATTTGGTTCCATAGTTGAGCCTTTTGTAACGGTAAAGGCCATCGGGACCATAGAAAGTGGTGATGTTGCGCGACGGTTCGTCCAGAACAAACTGGTGGTATGATTCTTTGAGGTCCAACTTAGTGAAGCGTTCTGCTCCCTGGAATTTGTTTACAATGTCAGCCATTGTTGGGATCTGTGTATACGGGCGTTGTATGGCTTTGTTTGCCATTCGCATGTCAATACAGAAACGGATGTCGTTGGACTCTGGTTTTGGAGCAATGACTGGGGGACTGACCCAACTGCGTGGCTGGTTATCTGGAAACCGTTCAATGATGTCTTGGTTAAGGAGGTCTTTGACCTTGCTTTCTGCCCGATCCGAAAGATTGAATGGTATCCGCCTCTGTTTCTGCACAACTGGTTTAACATTTTCATCTATCATCAATGACACCTCATTCGTTTTAGCTTTACCGATCTTGCCTGTGAACACCTCAGAGTTATCAGCGATCATGTCGGCTATCTTTTGACGTTTAGCGGTTGCTAAAACTTTCTTGCAGGGCTCAGATACTTGCTTTACTAGAAAACTATCATTATACTGGACCAATTGCAGTTGTTTGGCTGACCGTTCGGAGAGTAGTGGGTACGCAGATGGTTCTGATGTCACATATATCTCAGTGTCGACTGTCCGATCTCCTGCTGTCAATACTGCCTTGAACGAGCCGATGACCGATAATGGTGTTTTACCCCCGTATGCGAACAGCCTGATATTTGTCGGCGACAATCTAACTGTTTCCTTAGTCTTCTTCTCAAAACTGCGGAAGTGTGCCTCATCCCAAACGTCCTTTTGGGTCCCCGTATCTGGTTGCCACAGAACTTCTTGGTCGTTAGTGCGTACTCTCATCAATGACGGTTTCTTCCTCAGCCCGAGATTATTAACTAATTCGATCTTGGCTACGTCGTACTCATCTGTGTCTGAGTCGGTATCATTTCCGGTGTCAACTGGGTGTTTTTCGTCAATAAGATTGGTTCCGGCTTCCTTTTGTTTCTTGAAGCATTTACTGGCATAATGTCCTTTCTTTTTACAATAATTGCAAATTCTGGACGCAGCTGGGCATTCCGAAGCAGGAAAATGTTTCTCGTGTCCACACCTGTTGCACTGTTCCGGGGGGTCGTATTCTTTTGTGAAGGGTGCCTGCGTTTGTCCTCAACTTTGCCGACTACTGATCGAGAATCACCGTTCATTACTTTGCTTCTAGCCACGGCATCTTCCTTCTTTCTTGCAATGTCTAAGATTTGATCGAGTGTTCTGTCCTTTTGTAAAAATTTAAGGCGAAGGGTGTCATCATGCATGTTGCTGATGATCAAGCTTTTAATCATTTTCTCAACTGACCAATTCGTGAAATCACACTTGCCTGCTGCTTTTCGTAGCCTCGTTGCATAATTAGTAATACTTTCTGACGGCTCCGTTTTCATTCTGAGTAATTCAAAAAGCGCGAAGTCGTTACACTGTTTTGGTGAGAAGTGTATTTTCAATTTGGCTTTGGACTTCTCATACTCGGTCCACCGTTCATCCTCTATGCCGTCTGGCCTGACTGGCTCCGGCAGAGTATCGTGCAGGTCTTCAACATCGATTCCTGCGTATATTAACAGCGCCATTTTCGCTACTGCGGGTGTTTTACTTGGATCACATCCATTGTACTTGAGGTCTCTCTCAAACCGTTCGAACCACTTTTCCCATCGTTTCCCGAGATCTAGTCGATCTCCGTGAGGATCGAAGGGCAAAACTTTCAGCTTGGGTCCTTTTGTAGCCGTGACGGCTGCAGAACTCGTCGCCATTGTAGCGTTATGCTTTTAAAAGTACTTTATTCACGATAACAAGTTATAACTATAACACAAGCTCGTACAACGTAAAAGCAACGTGCAAAACAATATGGCGCCCGCCCTCGATACCATACTCCAAAAGGAGGTTTGTCCCGATAGTTAATGGCCAATGCAGTTCGACTGTCTCGACACAACAACATACAACAATTGCCAGGCGCATTGCATTTCCAACGAACAATGCCATACACATGAGGTAACTCTTCATCAGATATTCCTTAGTCATCGTGGTGTGTTTATCTGATCTGCGATTGCACATCCGCTTTGTTCTTCCATCGGTCTCGCTTTTAATTTCTTTATAAGATTTTGTCACTTTCTATTTATATAACAGTTTAGCTATATATTGCCTCAAACTTTATCAATTCCGGTCCCCTTCAACTCATGTACTCTTTCTTCAGCCGGATTATTCGGTCTTGTTTCACGGAATTACAGTCCGTTTCACCTCCAACTCAAACATCTGAACAACACTAGTTGAGCCGTGTGTCATTCTCCGTGTGTGAACGTTTTCCTTTAGACGTATGACAGAAGTGTTTCTTTCCTATCTCAAATGTAAATAGTGGATATTGGTTTGCGATTAAGGCAATCAATTTCGATGAACGATTTGATGTCCTTATAAGCGCAATCACGTATCTGATTTCGGCGGAATTATATCGCTAAGTACTTCATCTTGCAGGGATATAGCGAACCCTGTATAACACTAAACAAGATTAGGGTTAAGGCAGATTTCCAGTCCTCGCACTCGCTGCGAGTGTTTTAGTATTTTTTAAGGCAGATTTCCAGTCCTCGCACGAAGCAACTCGCAGCTATCTGCGGGCACTCGCTGCGAGTGTTTTAGTATTTTTTAAGGCAGATTTCCAGTCCTCGCACGAAGCAACTCGCAGCTATCTGCGGGCACTCGCTGCGAGTGTTTTAGTATTTTTTAAGGCAGATTTCCAGTCCTCGCACGAAGCAACTCGCAGCTCGCTGCGTGTACTCGCATGGTTCCCACTGTATTTCCACCACATGCAGCTCGTTGCGATAACTCGCGGGGTTTTCAAGACTGATAAAGCGATAGCCGCGTTTTTTTTTAACAAACTTCGAGGTGTTTGGATATCCTGATGAAGCTCTCTTCTGAGTGTTTCAGATATAGCACCTCAAATAAATCGGTATTTACGAGAAAATCGAGTTGAAAGTTCGATTAATTTATGTAATTTCTGGTATTTCTTTTATTCTCACAGGGCATTAACAACTAATCTACCGTATCAAAATTGATTTTGGCGAAATTTCTGACAACGTTTCTCGACCTCGTGTTGAGTCTTTGAATGATGATTTGATTAAAATTCATTTTTCGTAATCGTACCTCCGTTGGCGTCAATCCGGGTATGGTTGGTTGATTAGTTCTAATCAGACCTGGTTTGCCGTCAACGGAGGTAAGATTAGCAAAATGGTATAATGAGGTATATTAGTTGTTAATGGCCCTGTGAGAACAAAAGAAATACCCGCAAACATTATATTATTATAAGTAATATCATGGTAGTGAGGTGTATTAGCTGTTAAACCGCCCGCTCGATAAGAATTTTACTTAATGACCCGAATCAAGCGGGCGGTTTAACAGCTAATACACCTCATTACCATGATATTACTTTGTAATACCATGGTTGTCGAAATTTCATGTCTTTGCATGCCAGGTGAGAAGAAGAAGCTAATACTACCTCTCATGACGTCATTCAAGGTTGTATTAGTTCTAATACGACCTCTAGATTGTATAAATTAATCCAAATGAGGTAATTTAGTTATTAATTCAACCTGAAAAGACAAAAGAAATTGAGACAACCATGGTATTACTATGCAAATACACACCGCGGCACGGTAATGATTTCCTTTGTGCAGTTTTCCCCATAAATTACTAATGATTTGAAATGTTGACATAATTTGTTTTGATTGGTTATTTACTGCGAGTACTTGCTGCGAGTAAAAAATAGTTCAAAATTTCCAACTATCTGCCACGAAGGCTAAAACACTCGCACCGAGCTTGCGAGTGCTCGTAGGCGAGGACTGGAAATTCGCCTTTACTCGCGGCAAGTACTCGCAGTAAATATAACCAATCAAAACAAATTATTTCAACATTTCAAATCATTAGTAATTCCCATGCACAAATTTCCATTTCCTGCACAAAGGAAATCATTGCCGTGTCGATGGTTAATTTGCATAGATATTGAAGGAAGAAATTACATAAATTAATCGAACTTTTACCTTGATTTTCTCGTAAATACCGATTTGTTTGAGGTGCTATATCTGAAACACTCAGAAGAGTGCTTCATCAGGATATCCAAACACCTCGAAGTTGTTAAAAAAACTCGGCTATCGCTTTTTTCCGCGCGAGTTATCGCAACGAGCTGCATGTGGTGGAAATACAGTGGAAACCAGGGTTATATATCCCTGCAAGATGAAGTATAGACCATTATATCGCTACAAACCGCTTTCACAACATCCGTACCTCCATAACACTGATCGAAACAGTCGGGTTTTTTGTCCAGATTATTGGGTTGATAACTAAAAAATCTCAACCTCGTACCCACGGCGGAAGGTCGGCGAAAATGGCCCTGGGATCGGCTGGTCCATTCTATAATGCGATTGGCTTGTCATAAAACTCAATTAATTCAGCTAAGTATAATTTATTCACCTAAATCTGAATACTGTCTTCAAATTTTACAGCAAATTAGAAGTGATAAGTTTCGCTAAATTGGATATATGTAATATGCTTCTTCATACCTTTTGTAAGAGATAACCATGGATGTATGGTGGATTATTAAGCTTGTTAGCTGCATGCTGACATGAACAACTCTGAAGAGCATTGAATATTGCTCTCAATTATTCAGGTCAACAAAGTAGACAAAGGCAATGGAACAAAGAAGAATTCTGGGTGTCATGTGACCAGCCGGACCTACCACCGTGGAGACAAAATACCCTGGGAACGAGGTTGCACCACATCTATCATTTTAACAATATATTATCCTGTTAACCTGTATAAAGTATCGAAGGATATTTCACTGTTCAACAATATATATTTGCCTCATATAGAATGTTTCTAAATAATAAACAAATTAGGGTTATTAAATTAGGGGAAACAATTACCTTCTCTTCTAATTTCACTCAGCAAATCAGTCGTATGGTTCCGTGATTCCGTCGGTAAAATCACAGCGATACCCGCAATGCCAGAATAAATTACCATTGAGAATGACTTGCAATTTTAGTTTCAAGTGACGTGGATTCGCTCGTGAGACTCGTTCAGAAGACGACGTTAAGAAAAGTACTCCACAATGTTCCTGTTAAGAAACCCACGGCTTTTGACGGCTTTTGCCGTTGTTATTGTCTTCTTTAGCATCAACGGAATTGAAGAAGTTGCGAGCTGTAGTTTCAATAGTGAATGTTATATAAACGATGTCGATGAAGTCTGCTGTCGAGGAGAATACTCGTATTATGATTACGGCAATCGCATTTGTGGAAGTAGTTGCATTGGTTATGCGTGTATAAGCAATGACGATTGTGCATCAGGGGAATGCTGTGATGAAAATGACAAGTGTCAGAAGGAGTGTTATCCTGGTTTGGCCGCTGGTATCGTCGCCGTTATTGTTATCGGTGTTATTCTCGTCATTGCTGTTCCCGTCGCCATTATCCTTTGCTGTTGTTGCTGTGGTGTAGCCGCTGCTTCCGGGAGCAGACGACCAGTGCATGGCGGAGTGGTCATCGCACAACCTCAAGCAAATATGACAGTTGTTACATCGCAGAATCAGACCAGCCAAATCCAAGCTCCAGGCTATCCGCCAGCTGTTGTTCAACCCCAAGCTTATGCTTATCCTCCCCAGCAAGGCTACGTGCCGCCACAATATCCGATGCAAGTTGCACCGCCGCCTTACACTCAGTAAGCCGTGAACTTCAGTTAAGACTGATTGTGTCTTTTTCTAGCTATTTTTTATCTCAACTGTGAAATCGTATGACGATGTGTATAGTGACTGTTGTAGTTCAATTCATATCGTGTTATATAATTACGTGTTTTCAAAGATGGAGTTGGTAGCCAGCCTGCGTGCAGACTCTACAATCCAGAATTTTGGCGGCTTGAGTGATGTGACAAATTACAAAATAATCATTGTCAGAGTGAGGTGTCATAGCTAGTGTGTAGCCTGTCATCTAGCGCAATATCACAGAGAAAAACTAGTCTAGACTCTAGAAGCAGGAAAACCAACGAATGCTCGCCGCTATAGCAATCATTAAGGACGCATGCATGTTTCGACGTTTCAAGCAACGTGCGGTGCGTGGGTGGGTAAATAATATCATTTTGCGTATTCACTCCTTTATGTTTTGTAATGTCACCCGTGAAAAATGGATAATAATCTAATAACTGGAATCCTAACTCGGGTTCTTGCCCTAGGAGACTAGAATCATGCTGCGTAGGCATGTGTTAAATTATGAATCGTGAAAAAATCGTCAGATTCAGTAGAGTGAGCGTCATTCACTGACGACCTTGAGTTGTTTATAGTCAGTGTCAGTCACTCGAAACATCATCAGTGTTGGGTTTTCACTTTTCTCTAATTTGCTAGTTCACTACCTTTCTCGTTTAAATATAGATCACTGTTGATTGATAGGGATAAATAATATGCAATATAGTTCCGCATTGGGAGATTGGATGGTATTTGTTCTAGTTCATTTGTGAGACGAGGGTGACTACGTCCTTCTTGTTGTGGATGAACGGATTTATCCACAACAAGGATGTAGTTACCATCGTACGCTGTTGATTCATCCATATCGACTTATGGGTCCTACTAAACACCGTCCGCGAACGTGGGACCTCATGCACTGAACCCCACCGAAACCGCGTATGTGATTGCGAAAAGGCCAAAAAAGAGCGAGCGTACAGTTGTAATGTTAAATTCGCATGTTAAATTTGTCAGTTTTTAAAGCGAAACCACTTCAATGGCGCTACGGCTGATTTTTCATTTATGAATTATGCAGGTTCACAATATCACTGCTAAAATTATCATATAGACAGAGCTTTTAAATCCTTTAAAATCGTCTAAAGGGGGCGTCTGATCAATACCAGATGCCCGGGGAGCAATCTAGAGGGGCACTGCTCCTGTTACACTTGAAGGACATTGCATTGGCAACAAAAATTAAGTTTGTCTAATACGAAAGAACTCGTACAATGATAGAGTAACACCTTTTACAACTTTTCGGTATTTTACTTTTGAAATTTTTTTTTATATGAGATGGTCACTCATTAAAAAATGTCTTATATCTCAGGGATTGTTAAGTTTACAACGTTCATTATCATGAGGAGTTATTGTACGCACATTTTCAAGTAAATTTTAATTGTGGAACAAACTTGAAGATAACTTGAAGATGGAACTAATATTTTAATGTGAGTGAAAATTCCCTGACGTCAAAGACCATCTCATTTATAATTACATATCAAACAAACTGAAATATTTCAAAAACTATCGAGAATGTTGCCTCCGTGTAACCGTAATCCTGACAACGTCACAGGTTTCTTGTAATATATTTATTAAGACGAAAGTAAACTATAAATCTAACATGTTGAATCACACTAGCGCACGGGCTATCACATCACATCAGCGCACGGGCTTTCACATCACATAATAATCTGATCTCCTTACCGTTTTCATCGAATTACAACGAGGCTCTTACGTCACTCTTACCTAATACATCCATGTTAATTATTATCCTAATTTTAGCTATAAGTTCCCGACACACTCCCCCATGTATATCCTCGAAGAGGCGTATACATGTATATTGAATAAAGTTCCCAGATTGCCCTTACTAAATTAAAAGTCTATATATGTTCCGTTCACCTATAAAGTATATATTCCCTAATTATTTAGAGTATATTATATCACGCAACCGTCTGCTCAGTTTACTGATCATCTTCTTCTACTGCCGCATCTTGAATGCGAAGTTCCGCCACTGCGGCTGCGTTTCGTTTTCTCTTGGGTAGAAATACTGTTGCTCCAGGGTTCCAAGTATGTTTTGGCGTAGTTTCGTCACACGATAGTTCCAAAGGAAATAGATGCTGGATAGCTCTCTCTAGTCGTCCTTTGGATGTCTTTAGTCTTGCTCCTCTGACGGTTCCATCTCTCCCCGTGATGAGCTCAGCTACGATGGCTAGTTTCCACTTATTCCTATTCTTTTCCTCCTCTTTAATTATCACTGCTTCTCCAACTTTTGGACTCTGGCCCGCTTTATTCACTTTCCTTCGGTGTTGTTCTCGAAGTCCACGAACGTATTCTTTACTCCAGCGTTTCCACATGGACTCTTTGCACTTTTTAAGGAACTTGGCTTTCTTTCGTAGATCTTCGTCTTCAATGTGGCGCGTTTTTAACTCTGGTACGTAACTTGGGTTGATGTGCATCAACGATTGAGGTGTCAACACTGGCAACTCGACATCATCTTCTATGTAGCTTAATGGACGATCATTTAATGCTGTCTCGATGTCGAGTACAACTTCTTCTAGCTCTTCGAACTTTAGAATACCGTTACCGATGGTTTTGTGAAATGAGCGTTTGAAAAGTCCTATCAGCCGCTCAAATTGTCCACCCCACCATGGAGCGCGACTGAGATTGAACCTCCATTCGATGGCAAGTTCGGCTAGTTTGGCATTCAGACGTTCATCACTTTGCACTTTCATTAACCAGTTCTGTGCTGCTTTAAACGTCGATCCATTGTCCGAGTAGATAATCTTTGGTCTTCCTCGTCGCGCAATGAATCTCTTTAAACATGTAATAAATTATGCAGCTTCCAGCGATTTCAACAGTTCTAGATGAACTGCTCTGCAGAGGCTACATGCGAACAACACCAAATATGCCTTCTTCACGGATTTGGCTTTCTGGTATCGTATTGGTCCCGCGAAGTCGACTCCTACAACTTCGAATGGCGTTGATCCCTGGGTCCTAGTACTCGGTAGGGGTCCTGGCGGCGGGGCCTCGAACGCCTTCGCTCTGAAGCGTTTACATCCCCAACATTTGCTTCTTAATCGCTTTACCAGCTGGCGAAGTTTGGATACCCAATATCGTTCTCTAACCTTTGACATTGTCATTGCAACTCCCCCGTGGAGCGTAACAAGGTGGGCTTGCTCGACGGTCTTGTGGGTAAAGGGGTGATTACGAGGTAGTAAAAATGGGTAGTCACCTTCGATTCTTCCTCTGCACTCTAGGATGCCATCCTTATTTAGTTGAAGGTTTAGCTGGACTTTGACTTCTTCCGCTATTTCTCCATCACGTTGGACTCTCTTAATCCACCACTTGCGTTGTTCTTCGACCTCCCTGGTTTTCAAGGGTCCAGTCTCTCGGTCAACATGGTGAATTTGACAATTATGGGCAAATCTCTGAATCCATGCCCCGATTCTCAGGACTTTCCGTAGGGGGTACGCCTCGATTAATTGATCGAACTCGTCGCAGTTTTGGGTGGCGGTTGTGAGGGCTTGGACACTTCGGATGCGTTTTGTTTCCTCGTCCGCTTCCGGGCTTGATTTGATAACAACATTTGGTGGCCATTTGCTTCCGTCGCTCAGCCATGTTGGCCCACGTTGCCATAACTCGTTGTTGGTGACGTCTCCACCGCGACTCCCTAGATCCGCCGGGTTTTCGTTTGTCGGCACATGGTGCCATTGGACTCGTTGATGCTCTCTGATTTTCTTCACTCGATTCGCGACAAATTGACGGTACTCGCCTTGACCATTAATCCAGTACAATGCCACGGTGGCATCGAGCCAACAATGCACTGACGATACTTTCTCAATGCCAACTGCATCCTCAACGTTGGATATCAGGTTTACTGCCATATGTCCAGCTACGAGTTCCAATCGAGGAATCGTCAGATTTCTCTTCGCTAAACGTGACTTCGCGCACACCAGACCTTGGGTTGTCCCTTGTGCTTGCTCGACCACCGCATACACGGCTGCGGCGACTCCTATCTTGCTTGCATCTCCAAACGCATGTAATGTTAGTGTTGCTACGGGTTCATAGTACGGTACTAACGTACGTGGTACTTCGTAGCGTTCTGGCATATGTTCATACCAGTCTTCCCATCGCTTCCTAAACAATTCTGGAAACTCCCCGTCCCATGTGTAGTTTGCTTCACACATTTCACGAAACATTACCTTGCCGGGCAACGTTGCTGGCGAAACCCAACCGAGAGGGTCGTAGATCTTAGCCAACTGAGAGAGACCGCTTCTCTTGGTGGTAGAACATCCTTCGTTGGTGGTCACGACGCTAAGCGTGTCTTTCGACTTGTCCCACTGAAGACCAAGTAGCTTCGTCTCGGTTTGGTGGGATCCCAATTGTTGTTTGGCATACGTAGCGTCTTCTGGGTCGTTAGTCGGTTCGCGTAGGGTCGTTTCTCTGTCTTCAAGTTCATTCACGTTCGAATGCCATTTGTGTAGTGTGAAAGTTGCGTCTTCAAACACCTGGATTGCCTTGACGTTCTTCTCTGCAACCTCATATACGTTCTCTCCCCCCGTCATCACGTCGTCAACGTAAAGACCATCCAGAATTTCCTTCACGAGGTCTGGATATTCCTTTCCCCAAGATTTGAGATGTTCGTTAAGAACTCCACCGAGTAAAAATGGGGAACACGTCAGCCCAAACAACGCTCTTGTGAATCGATAGGTCGCTATTTCGTCACTTCCAGGTGCTTTCCAGTGAAACCTCAACGCGTCACGTTCTTGTTCCTTGATCCTCACCTGCAGAAACGCTTTCTGTAGGTCACCGGTCAGAAGTATTGGGTAAAAACGAGAGCGAACAAGAATACTCCAGAGCTGGTTTTGCAGAGGAGGGCCTGGATTTAAGCAGTCGTTTAGTGAAGGCTGTGTGTTTGACTCGCTTGCCGAGGCGTCGTACACGATCCTTAGTTTGGTTGTTTCCGCTGACTTCTTCACGACCTCTTTGTGGGGAATGTAGAATTCGTTCTGGCTAGACTCTTCAGGTGCTGGCTCGATGATACCTTGTTGTCGTTGTTCTTGGATAATGTCGTCATATGGTTGATACCTTCCGCCACGTTCAAGTCGTTTTACCAGGTTGTTTAATCTTCGTCGACTTCCTCTCTCGTTTGTCGGTAGATCTGAATGATTAGACTTCCAGGGAAGATTCGTTTCATACCACCGACGGCCCGGCACCCCTCATGATTTCTCACGAGTTGTTCTTTGAAATCCTGATACACGGCATCTTGGTCATTCTCCGGGGTATCTGCGAGCCCGAGGACGTCTAGTCGACACAGCTTCTCGAAATCTGCCTGCGATGTTTGGGTCAGCAGCTTGGTGCCCTTGTCGAACTCGGCGCCAGGACTCATGATGAACCATCCGAGTTTCGTCTGTTCCGCTACTGGTTCGCAATTTCCGCCTACGAGAGGTTTTGTGGATGTTTTAATTCGAGCATATTCTCCGCTGCCAAGTATAATATGCACAGGAAGTTGTCGTTTCGTGTCGCTATCGTTCATTCGAACCGGGTCGAGGTGCTTATAACGTTCCATTAATTTAGCGTATTCTGGGTTATTAATTGATAACAGCTCGCTTTTCTCAACTTTTGTTAATTTCACATTCATGTCGAAATTTCCGTCGATGGCGCTGATCTTGGCGTCGTAAAATTCCATTTGCGAGGTGCGTGTGGTCATTAACATATCTATACGCTGGCGTTTTATCTCGCTTGGTTTGATGTTGAGCAGATTTATTAATTTGGCAGATGCGTAGGAACTACCGGCGCCTGAGTCGATCAAAGCGCGACAGGTAATCCCATTAACTTTAATAACAACAACAGGGAAAATGCCTTCGCCACTCACCCCATCCGTCATCAGCTTCTTACCGTTCTGGCGTTTGTCAGTCTGCTGTTCGTCAATAACGGAAGTGTTATTACGCCCGTCGTTAATTTGCTCACAAATCGAAGTGTGATGACGTCTACGGCAATGGTTACACGACGATTTACTAGCGCATTCCGCTGCGCGGTGCATTTTTGTTGCGCAATTGAAACACAAACCCTTCTTTGCCAAAATGCGTTTTCGCTCGGTTACTTCGGTAATTTTGTCACACTGGGTGGCCTTATGCCCCAAGTCTCCACAGTAAACGCAACCCCTGGGCTTGAATTCGTCCGTTCTCGTGTGAAACAGTTTCTTTCGAGTGTTTTCTTCGGCGCGTGGTTCATATAATGGGGCTGGATTTCTCTTTACCCATTGATGCAGTGCCTCGGTCAACTTGATATAATCCCACGATTCCCATTCTGGGTCGGTACGGACTAAATCTCCCCGAATTCCCGATAGTTTTTCTAGTGTCGTCGAGACATTTCCGCTGATATGTTCGAGTTTTTTCATTGTCTCGAGCGCTTGGACACAGTGCGTTAAGTTTTCGCAAAAAGCCGCTACTTTTCGTGGGTTAGAACTTGTTATGTGAGGCAAATCCAAAATCTCTGTCACATAACACTTGACGATCTCAGACTCCTTTCCGTATTTGTCTTGTAACACGGCTTTCGCGCGGTTGTAACCTTCGACGCTAAAGGGCAAGGCTTCGATACGCCGCTTGACCTTTGGACTAAGCAGTTCGCACAGATAGGTGAATTTGCTGATTGCCGCAATCGAACTCTTGTCGATCGCTTCAGTGAATTGACCACAGAAACGTGGCCAATCCATAAATGAGCCTTCGAATTTCGAAATAACCAATTTCGGGAGTTTTGCTTGCGTTTTAGATGAACATGCTTCGGATTCCTGTGTTTCCGGCTTCGGTGGGATCGCAAGTTCAGCTTGCATTTGTAGTTTTTTCTCATGCAATTTTATTTCAAACTCAAACTGCTCCTTTTGCGCTACAATCTTTTGTGTGCGCTGCTGTTCGTGAAGCCATTCCTGAAGCCGTTTAACTTCACCGTCAGCCTCTTCTAAATTGCCGTCGACTTCGTCATTCCACTCGTTTATTTTCGAAATATCTTCCTTTGAGCGATTTTTTCCGCTTCGACAGTGCCCTTGCACTGGTTTATATTGTTCACAATTGATTGTAGCGTTTGAAGGTGCCTTTTAATAGGTTCAATCTTACCTGCGTCCAAAATGCTAGGTGTTCTTTTCACGCCAATTCCAAGCTGCGTTAGCTTCGTCTCCAAGTCTATAGACTCCATACTCACATAAGATGCGTTATTCTTGATTCAGAATGTTCGTTATGATAACTGGCGGTTCAGCTATCCCGTCGGAGGTGCCACTGTATCGAGAATGTTGCCTCCGTGTAACCGTAATCCTCGACAACGTCACAGGTTTCTTGTAATATATTTATTAAGACGAAAGTAAACTATAAATCTAACATTATGTTGAATCACACTAGCGCACGGGCTATCACATCACATCAGCGCACGGGCTTTCACATCACATAATAATCTGATCTCCTTACCGTTTTCATCGAATTACAACGAGGCTCTTACGTCACTCTTACCTAATACATCCATGTTAATTATTATCCTAATTTGAGCTATAAGTTCCCGACAAACTAAGTAAAATACGGAAAGGTTGTAAAAGGTCTTACAGCTCTATCATTTTACGAGTTCTTTCATATTAGACAAACTTCATTTTTGTTGCCAATGTCCAGCTTTAACAGAATGAAATGTTATAGAAAACACGCATTGAGATTATATTATAGATTTATATTACAATGCTACAATTTAACAGAATAATATATTATAAAGATTGTTGAGATTGTTTGAAATAATATAGGCCTAGGTTTGGGTTGTTTAGGTTATTGTTGAAAATGGGTGAAGTAAATATGTTATAACTGGAGGACGAA
This sequence comes from Chrysogorgia sp. JL179-B06, assembly GCA_035772405.1. Lineage (NCBI taxonomy): Eukaryota > Metazoa > Cnidaria > Anthozoa > Scleralcyonacea > Chrysogorgiidae > Chrysogorgia > Chrysogorgia sp. JL179-B06. The sequence goes on from JAYKKM010000295.1 coordinate 2,950,855, forward strand.
AACTATATGAGAGTTACAAATGAATGTTACAAAATATGAAATATTTGCAAGCAAATATTAAAGTATCAAATATTAAAGTATCAATGTGAATAATGTAATAGCTAATGTAGAGACTCTGTGACCCTCGATGTCATATTCATATCACTTTGCCCACCACCTTCCCCATGGCTGACCACCTTTTTGGCTATATTTAATTGTATATTACTGTAGCATTGTATATTACAATCTGCAACATTTCACGTTTTTTATGGTAGTTCCTGAAAGCCTAAAACATATCCTTTCAGAAAATATATACTTTTATGTACTCTTATTATATTTGCTTGGTGTTATTTGCATTCGAAATCTATCCCACTATTTTCCCAGACAAAGGTTAAGTTCTATCATCGTCATATCTACAAAACAAGACAACAGTACTAAAGTAAAGTGAAAAGGTGGTAAACTGCCAATAATTTAGTGACGAGATACTGACGTTTCGAGCGGAGCCCTCCTCGACAGGCAACTCTGTAGCTTTTTTGTTGTGTGGGCAATATTTTTCCCGAGTCAAATAGCTTCCAAGGCCAGAGAAATGAACACAAGCATCCCTTCACAAATCCCAACAATCTCTATACTTCTCAAATATTGCTAGCACGGAAAAAACATTGTTCACACAACTAAGAAGCCACAGTCACAGAGTTGTCTCATGTGGAGGAGGCCAGTGCTAAAGTGCAGTGCCCTGTGACGTTCGGTCAGGACTAATGGTCACTGGACTAATGGTCAGGGCCACTGCCTCCCACCTCTGAGGTCAAGAGCAGTGGCGTACCGTGACCATTTTGGATGGGGGGGGTGTATCGTCTTAGTTTTACCGACGAACACGTGGGCGCCGAGGCGTTGGAGCGGATTTAAAGTTGGGGGGGGGGGGGCTGAAGTCGACAAGTAGGTAATCAGTGACCGCATTTTTAGAGGGGTGCGGGGGTCCTTCCCCGGAAAATTTTGAAATCTAGAAGCTCGGAAAGACAATTTGCAGCAATTTGAGCAAACTTTTTCATCTAATTCTGCAGCGATCATAGTTCAAATGAATCCAAGAGTTGCCTGCTGCCTACTAGCTTGGATCGGAAATCGGAAAAAGGGAGGTTTGTAACATTAACATTAACCCATGCAATTAAATCGAATTTTATACAACCGACAAAGTTTAAACAGTCGATTAAGTCAATTTTACCAACGATCTAATATGACGACTTCCGGTCTGACCAATCGGTTTTACCGACGATGCCAGGCTTTACCGACCGACTCCGCGTTTTACCGACGAATTCAGTGAAAAGTGGGGGGGTGTCACACCCCCCCGCACGGTACGCCCCTGGTCAAGAGTTCGAATCTTGTGCTCGGACATTTGATCGCATGTGGAAAGCCGTTAGTCAACAACTCTGCCGAAAGTCGTGGGTTTTCTCCGGGTTCTCTGGTTTCCTCCCACAGGGAAGTTGACAGGGTGGGTTAGGATAAATAGTTAGGAAAACTAAAGATGACAAAAACTGTAAACATAAATAGCTAAGGTTGATTGATTGATTGAGGTAGTGAGTACTAGGTACTCAATGTAATAGAATACATTGGCGATGTTGTAAAGCGCGCGCATTTGATCATATACACTATATAAATATATAAATAGTAAACATTATTGTTATTATTATTATTATTCCTCACGAACGAACGAACGAAAGAACGAACAAAATCACACACAGAATATAAAGCGCTGGCGTAAAGGGCACCGCAATTGACCACTCTCCTCCGCAGAGGCTTCTTGCGCTTTTTTTAGAGTTCGGGCAAATAGCACGGGCTGGCTGGGAGGGCGCGCCTCTCCACGCGTCCCCGAAACACCCTGTGAGCCCAATAATAGCCCACCTATAGTATTACCCGAACTCTAAAAAAAGCGCAAGAAGCCTCTGCGCGCAGACTGCGGAGGAGAGTGGCAATTGACGGAAAGAGGGAAGTTTTAGGAAGAACATACAAGAGATTCCTACGCTGCAGGAAGAACATATTTTGTTGTTTACGTCAGATAATAATACATAAGAACAATATCCTAAACTTAACTACATGCTGAGAGGAACTACATATCTCTCTCTGTTTACGTTATATTTAGACAGTTAATCAACAGTACTGCATGTTAATATGATATGATATTTATTAATTACTCCAAATATTAATTACTCTATTATTAATTATTAATTACTCGATTATACTGATGCAGCCTGGGGAGAGCTCTCAGATGGATGCAAAAATGATTTACAGCGTATTCAGAATCGAGGTGCACGAATAATTTTACAAGTTTCATCTTCCGAAAATACATTTCTTAAATTAGGTTGGTTACCCTTAATGCAGTGGAGAATTATCCATCAATGCTGTTTAGTATTTAAATGCTTACACCATCTGGCTCCAGAATATTTTGCGAACTACTATACTCGAAATAGTGAAGTACATAGATACGGTACAAGACCCAGAAATGACATTCATCTTCCAAGATTTAAGCTGGAGCTTGGAAAGAGAACGTTTAAATATGCAGGAGCCAAACATTTTAATGAACTTCCAAATGATATAAAAACTGCAACTTCTTTACATAGTTTTAAAAGACAGATTTTTAAACATTTTGTAAAATTGTAAATCCAATTCACATATTATGTATTATTATTTTTTATTTATTAATTATTTAATTATATAGTTAGTAACTTTCTTATCAATTGTAATAACTTAAATACAGGGCCTCTATGGATACCAGCTTTGCTGAAAGAGCTACCCTGTCAAAATAAAGTTTTCTATCTATCATATGGCATAGAAATATAAAGGTCCTTGAACTATAAATATGTATCTACGTGATTGATAAACAATTATTGGATGAGCTGCTGAGCATGATATCAAGAATCACCAGACCGAGGTCAATGTTATCTGCCGAAGGCTGAGGCTGATAACATTGACAGAGGTCTGGATAATTCTTGATACCATGTTGCCCAACCTCGTACCCAGGCTTTTCACACGCTCAGCGAGTCCGCCGAGCGTGTGAAAAGCCTGGGTTCGAGGTTGGTAATTGTTTTATTATACAATTATAAATGTAGAAGCCTTTAGGGAGTTTACCAAGTAAGCCACGCAAAGACAATTACGTCACCTACAGACAATTTTTGATATTTCGTAGGTGGCAAGACATCAAGAATTGTCTGTAAGTTTTTAGCCAATCACCATCGAGATTGTATGAATATTGTATATAATAATATAGTATATTATAATAATATAGCGACTTGTAGACCAAAGTACAACATGGCTTTATTCGATTGTCTCAGGATATCTCAGATCGATGTCTTTATTTTTCGAGGAAATATTTTTCTTATTAAAAGTCCCTTGGGCTTCGCCCTCGCGACTTTTACTAAACCTCCCTCGGCTTTCGGGTACATTTAATCACTAATCAACCTCAATGCCATGCTATTACTTATAATAATATTTGGCGTTTCACACGATTAAACTGCATGTTCTAAGATGAAAATGTTAAATCATTTGCTATTTTTATAGTCGCGATCAGTAAACAGACTGGGCCAGATGGAGAGAGAACAAGTCAAGGGTTGCAATGACAGATCCAATATTCAAGGGGACTATGCGATGATAGTAAAGCGGTAAGAAACACAAAACTTGAAAAGGAATGAAAGTGTATGAGCTAATAATTAAGTTTCTCGCAAACTAAAATAACAAAAAAACTTGTAGGAAATTAAATAAAAGAAAAACGTTCGTTAAGGCCATGGGGATGTGTGATGCCAAGTTTAAAATTGAGACGCTTCTCTTGCCGTTTGCGGTTATCGTTACCACCTAAGATGGGAAGGATGCCATAGACCAAAGGGTTAGAGCTGTTGAAATGGCGGGCTACAGGTTTGTCAACATCATATATTGTTCCTCGCGGAACGAAGATGTTCAGCAAACCTGTCTGAAAGGCGTCGTCCAGTTTCACCGGTGTATATTTTAGGGTATTTATCGCAATAAATGAAATAAATGATGTTGGCATGTACGTGCATAAAAAAGTATGACGGATTGTGTGGTCGAATTTGGGGCCCCGTGCGCCCGTACGCCTATGGGTTGTGTTCTATTGTTCTTAAAAAATGGCGGTATCTGCAATTTCGCAATGCGGGCATCTGTTCCGGTCTCCTTTTATGGTGGAAGTGTGGAAAGCCATAATAATAACTGTGGTGGGATTGAAGAAAGGGAATGTGTAGTAGCGGGAACGGCCGCAAGAAAATGTTCCCGCTGGTGCCGAGGTATTTTGTTTACTGCCAACAACAGTCATGTTTCCATATAGTTGTAATTGTTGATTCAGACGGTATTAAAGTGGCCCAAAACTGATACCATAACCACGCAAACTAACCACCGACCACACCACTTTATAGTAGATTACACCAAGCCCTCATCAGACGCCGATTTCTCCGTAGTACTCAGGACGTCGCGGTTTAGTAATCGCCGATTTATGTTGAAACTGCGCATGCGGGCAGTTTGGTAAAACGTAGACCTGGGTTAGAGTGTCAGTGCTGCTTCTCCGACTGAATTCGACCACACTGTCCTAAACTTCATTCTGTCATTTCTCATGAAATCATAAATACGTTGAACGTAAATGGCAAAGTTAAATCGGAGGTTACTGTTGCAATACCAAAAAGTGTTGCTGCTTGCCTTAGCGAGGATTCTTTTCGCGAACAACATCCACTGATGAACCGCTCGTCAGCTATTAAACTATCCATTTCACTTATTCTTGGATATATCGTAATACAAAGTGACTTGCGAACACGTGAAGTGATTGGAAAGTGAAAGACTGAAGACTTGGAAGTGATTGGAAAGTGAAAGACTGAAGACTTGGCAATGTGGCTGCCTGGCAACGCAACGCTTGATTGGTTATTTACCATCATGTGACATGCACTTTTCTGTCGCCGACTGTCGGCGATTGATGTTCCCATTAACTGTTGTCGCATCGGCGACTGTTGTAATTGTTGTAGAAGTTGAACCTGATTCAACTTCTACAACAGTCGAGGATCGCTGATTGAATTACAACAATTACAACACGAGTTTCAATTCCATATAGTTGTAAAGCCTAGTTCTCATATTTTGTGGGCGAGTTCTAGAAGGTTGGTAGGGTAACCATCGCAACACCACTTATTATTTGCTGATCGGTGCGCGGTTCACCATCAAACGAAAAAAATGTTAATGGTATAAGCACTACACTGCACGAAAAAATGGATAGTTCTGCTAAGCGGAGTAACGTGGATGTTAATAATAATAATAATAATATACATTTATATAGCGCCATTTCCGTTTAGCTCAATGGCGCTTTACAATTTTGAAATAAGTTGAGGACTTTTATGTTTTAATTGAGTGCGTTGATCAAAGAAAAACTTCAGAGCTTCAAAGCCATCACGATGAGGACTGACGGTGTATAAGTATAAGGACTTGATGGGAACTATGACCTTTTCGTTTGTTATATATCCAAAACACTGCCTCACGAGGTTTGTGTTTTCGGCGTTATACTGAACACAAACCGAGGCCTTGATAATTCTCAATATCATGCGAAAACTGAACCCAATAATTGTTTTGTTATGCATAAGAAGTGCTAAAGCAATACGCCGTCGAAATATACCGGTATTTAAATATGTTAGCGACAAGATATTGGAATAATGATGTCATAGCTACACATGAAGCTGATGTCACGATTTAGCTGTATGCCAACAGCCAATCGAAATCGAAATAGAGTACGTCGCGTTGTTATCTTCCGAAGCCAAGCTTGATATCATGCGTAAGACAAATCCAATATAATTGTTTTATTATATAATAATTCAAAATACATGAAGTGAAGTCTGGTGATAATGATCTGGAATCGACCGCAAGCAATTTTCGCGCATATTGATTATTTATCCAACGCTGCATCCAACATCGTAGCTCGTGGCCAAATTTGAGTAACACATATTTCATTTAAATAACATTGGATGGTATGCGTGTTTTACGGTGACGTTTTTTGCTTGTTTGGACGAGACTTTATCAATTCCGGTTCCCACACCTTTCTTAAACCGGATTATTCGGTCTTGTTTCACTCTATGTATTATCCGGTCTCGTTTCAAGCCAATTCCTGTTGACGTCACATCGTTAGCATTTAAAAACATAAATGATAAACCTGTATATCCTTTTTATCGAAGGATATCTCACTGTTCAACTATTTGCAATAATAAAAAATCAAGGTTATGAAATTGGGAGAAACAATTGCCTTCTCTTCTAGCGCAGGAAATTTTTATCACTCAGCAAATCAGGCAAACTCTCCGTTCGTAAAATCGTATCCTGCGAAGAACATAATGATCGCAATGCCAGAATAAATTACCGATTGAGAATGACTTGCAATTTGTTCAATTGACGTGTATTTTCTCGTGAGGCTCTTGGCAAGACGACGCTAAGAAAAGAAGTCCACAATGTTCATGTTAAGAAACCCACTTTTGCCGGCTTTTGCCGTTGTTATTGTCGTCTTTACCATCAACGGAATTGAAGTTGCGAGCCAGTGTAGTTCCAACTCTGACTGTTATGGTGGGACGTCGTTCTGCTGTCTAGGAAGAAATACGCTCTTTGGAAACCGCAGTTGCCAAAGCGATTGCGTTGGTTATACGTGTGGAAACATTGGCGATTGTGCACCAGGGGAATGCTGTGATCCAAGTCATGGCAAGTGTACGACTGACTGTAACGCTAGTATAGCCCCTGCTATCATTGCCATTGTTGTTATTGTAATTATTGTCATCATTGTTGTTCCCGTCGCCATCATCGTATACTGTTGTTGTTGCGGTATAGCCGCTGCCAATTACGCGATCAGACGACCAGTGAATCGCGGAGTGGTTATTGCACAACCTGCAATGACAGTTGTTACATCGCAGAATCAGGCCGGTCAAATCCAAGCTCAAGGCTATCCGCCACCCAGTAAACCAGGGCAAGACGTGCCACAACAATATCCGATGCAAGCACCGCCACCTTACAGTCAGTAAGCCATGAACTTCAGTTATAACTGATTTTTTCCTATGGATCTAAGCCGAAGTTGTTCGTCTTTTTCTAGCTATTTTTTATCTCAATGAGAAATCGTACGTGACTGTTGTAATTCAATTCATATCGTGTTATATATAATTACGTGTTTTCAAAGCACTTCAGGTTAAGCAAATAACAAATATCGAAAACTAGCTAGAGAATAGAGTGCTGTGTAAGCATGTGTTAAATTAAACTGCCAAAACGAGAAAAGTGGTGAACCGTGAAAAAACTGTGAAATGAAACACTGTCTTTACTTCAGCAGATGGTAAAATTGACAACGTCAACGAATACTCGACTCGTCAGTCTTCAGTCACTCGAAAACGCGTGATCAGTCTTGAGTTTTCTCTATTTTGCTAGTTCACTACCTTTCTCGTTTAAATATACATTATACTGTTGATTGAAAGTATAAAAAATATGATATAGTTCTCCATTGTGAGATGATTCACTTCTTGTTTTTCGGGGGGATTGGGGAGCCACTTTGATTGAGGGGGTCCAGTTGAATTTTCCCGGATACAGTAAAATCCCGCATAATAGACCACTATTTTTTGACGTCAGGCTGAAGTTGTTCTTATTGAGTTGGTTCTTAACTGGTTCTTATTTTTAGTCAAAAACAATTGTTCCTAACAAGTTCCTAACAAGTGTTTTAAATGTTTGTTTCCTTAACTAGTGAGCTGTTGACCCTGGAAGGTCTTGTGTTCACATAAATTGAACATTAACATCCCAATTGTATTTCATATTGCCAAACATATTTCATATTGTATTTCATATTAAAAGCCTCCAAATTTGATAAAATGTATCCTCGTTGAGTACTAAACAACAGATTATGTTTTTGCATTTGCAATAATATTAAATTAAGTATGTACCTGCCTATACCTGCCCTTAGAACATGCTTTCAGCTTAAGTACAAAAGTTAAGGTTTTTTAAGAACCAGTCTCATTTGTCAGCCCGAAGTGGTTTTTGTATTTTGGGTGCTTAATTGCCTAAACTTTCAGGCTGATGGTTCTTAACCCACTGGTTCTTTTATGCGGGTTTTTACTGTATTCTATTTTTTATAAGATTGTCTGAATCTTATTTCGCGTCCATTCAGACGTAAAATTATTAATTATCTTTGTCTTGCATGAACAATTCTCAGACCTGCCAACTCTGACGGTTTCACCTGAGACTAATGGCGCTATGCAACTTGTCTCGCAACACTGATCTAGAGGCATGCTAAGTAAAAAGTGTAAATGCAAATATGGGCCACGTTGCACTCTGATGACCTTTTTCTTACTTAACATGCCTCTAGATCAGTGTTGCGAGACAAGTTGCATGCAAAATTGCACAGTGTAACAGCGCCTTAACGGTTTTTGAGGTATCGTCTCGTGGTCTCATGGTTTGAATTATAAATCTCAAGGTTTCCAATAATCTCAAAACACGTAAATTTAGACCAGAATTGTCGTCGATAAATAAAAAAGTATAGAAACTGGTAAATAGTCCATGCCATCATTTAGCGTATCGTTATCGTATATCGTTATCGTTGTGAATGTGACAACGGGCCTTAATCAGATGCTTCTTCCTCGGGGAACAGTCTAGGAGCGCAGAGCGGTCGGTAGCCGCGGTTGGGTCGGATCCCAGTCGTGGGGTGGGGAGGATATCACTTAGAGACACCCACGGCTTTCCACACTTCCATTCTCCCAGGACAGATTTCTCCCAGGACGTCGCGGTTTATACTTATGGCCGATTTATGTTGAAACTGCGCATGCGGGCAGTTTGGTTAAACGTAGACCTGGTTCGACGGCCTCACTGTCCTAAATTTCTTTCTGTTCTTTTCTCATGAAATCATAAATACGTTGAACGTAAATGGCAAAGTTAAATCGGAGGTTACTGTTGCAATACCAAAAAGTGTTGCTGCTTGCCTAAGCGAGGATTCTTTTCGCGAACAACATCCATGAACCGCTCGTCAGCTATTAAACTATCCATTTCACTTATTCTTGGATATATCGTAATACAAAGTGACTTGCGAACACGCGAAGTGATTTGAAAGTGAAAGACTGAAGACTTGGCAATGTGGCTGCCTGGCAACACAACGCTTGATTGGTTATTTACCATCATGTGACACTTTTCTGTCGCCGACTGTCGGCGATTGATGTTGCCATTAACTGTTGTCGCATCGGCAACTGTTGTAATTGTTGTAGAAGTTGAACCTGATTCAACTTCTACAACAGTCGCCGATCAGGATCGTCGATTGAATTACAACAACTACAACACGCGTTTCAATTCCATATAGTTGTAAAGCCTAGTTCTCATATTTTGTTGCATGAAATTGCTTATTAACCTAAGGTTGATAGGGTAACCACGTAGTAAACAAAAAGATCTCATTTCCCGATTACTTTGGCTTCAAAATCTTGGTCGTCGCTACATAAGAACGCATGAATTAAGAGTAAGGAATGGATTGCTTAGTATGGCTGGTCAGATATGAGAGGAAGAAAATAGAAGATAGTATGGGCCAGTCAGTAGGCTTGTACGAGACAGACATTTTCATGAGCGAATCACCATTAATCGAAATTAAAATATCAAGGAACGACACACTGGCCTGCTAACTTCAGAGCAGGATGAAAATCATCAAAAACTAGTAAAAGGACACGTGAGCATGACGCGCTGTTCCTAAACAGTCATCGATAAATCTGCCGAAGAAATCAGGCAAGGGACCTGCATGTATCGTTCAAAGACCTGTTTTTAAACATAGCAAACAAATAAGTTAGCATAGCTTCGACCCATTTTGGTGCCCATCGCAACACCACTTATTTGCTGATCGATGCGCGGTTCACCATCAAACGAAAAAAATGTTAATGGTATAAGCACTACACTGCACGAAAAAATGGATAGATAATTGAGTGCGTTGATCAAAGAAAAACTTCAGATCTTCAAAGCCATCACGATGAGGAAGAACTATGACCTTTTCGTTTGTTATACTCCAAAACACTGCCTCACGAGGTTTGTGTTTTCGGCGTTATACTGAACACAAAGCGAGGCCTTGATAATTCTCAATATCATGCGAAAACCGAACCCAATAATTGTTTTGTTATGCATAAGAAGTGCTAAAGCAATGCGCCGTCGAAATATATTTAAATAAGTTAGCGACAAGATATTGGAATAATGACATCATAGCTACACTTTGAACCATAATATTGCAACATTGACGTCACATGAAGCTGATGTCACGATTTAGCTGTATGCCAACAGCCAATCAAAATCGAAATAGAGTACGTCGTTGTTATCTTCCGAAGCCAAGCTTGATATCATGCGTAAGACAAATCCAATATAATTGTTTTATTATATAATAATTCAAAATACATGAAGTGAAGTCTGGTGATAATGATCTAGAATCGACCACAAGCAATTTTCGCGCATATTGATTATTTATCCAACGCTGCATCCAACATCGTAGCTCGTGGCCAAATTTGAGTTACACATATTTCATTTAAATAACATTGGATGGTATGCGTGTTTCACGGTGACGTTTTTTGCTTGTTTGGACGAGACTTTATCAATTCCGGTTCCCACACCTTTCTTAAACCGGATTATTCGGTCTTGTTTCACACTATGTATTATCCGGTCTCGTTTCAAACCAATTCCTGTTGACGTCACATCGTTAGCATTTAAAAACATAAATGATAAACCTGTATATCCTTTTTATCGAAGGATATCTCACTGATCAACTGTTTGCAAGGTTATGAAATTGGGAGAAACAATTGCCTTCTCTTCTATCGCAGGAAATTGTTATCACTCAAAATCAGTCAAACCAAGCTCCGTTCGTAAAATCGTATCCTACGAAGAACATAATGATCGCAATGCCAGAATAAATTACCGATTGAGAATGACTTGCAATTTTTGCAATTGACGTGTATTTTCTCGTGAGGCTCTTGGCAAGACGACGCTAAGAAAAGAAGTCCACAATGTTCATGTTAAGAAACCCACTTTTGCCGGCTTTTGCCGTTGTTATTGTCGTCTTTACCATCAACGGAATTGAAGAAGTTGCGAGCCAGTGTAGTTCCAACTCTGACTGTTGTGGTGGGACGCCGTTCTGCTGTCTAGGAAGAAATACGCTCTTTGAAAACCGCAGTTGTCAAAGCGATTGCGTTGATTATACGTGTGGAAACATTGACGATTGTGCACCAGGGGAATGCTGTGATCCAAGTCATGGCAAGTGTACGACTGACTGTAACGCTAGTATAGCCCCTGCTGTCATTGCCATTGTTGTTATTGTAATTATTGTCATCATTATTGTTCCCGTCGCCATCATCGTATACTGTTGTTGTTGCGGTATAGCCGCTGCCAATTACGCGATCAGACGACCAGTGAATCGCGGAGTGGTTATTGCACAACCTGCAATGACAGTTGTTACATCGCAGAATCAGGCCGGTCAAATCCAAGCTCAAGGCTATCCGCCACCCAATAAACCAGGGCAAGACGTGCCACAACAATATCCGATGCAAGCACCGCCACCTTACAGTCAGTAAGCCATGAACTTCAGTTATAACTGATTTTTTCCTATGGATCTAAGCCGAAGTTGTTCGTCTTTTTCTAGCTATTTTTTATCTCAATGAGAAATCGTACGTGACTGTTGTAATTCAATTCATATCGTGTTATACATAATTACGTGTTTTCAAAGCACTTCAGGTTAAGCCGAAATAACAAATATCGAAAACTAGCTAGAGAATAGAGTGCTGTGTAAGCATGTGCTAAATTAAACTATCAAAACGAGAAAAGTGGTGAACCGTGAAAAAACTGTGAAATGAAACACTGTCTTTACTTCAGCAGATGGTAAAATTGACAACGTCAACGAATACTCGACTCGTCAGTCTTCAGTCACTCGAAATGCGCGTGATCAGTCTTGAGTTTTCTCTATTTTGCTAGTTCACTACCTTTCTCGTTTAAATATACATTATACTGTTGATTGAAAGTATAAAAAATATGATATAGTTCTCCATTGTGAGATGATTCACTTCTTGTTTTTCGGGGGGATTGGGGAGCCACTTTGATTGAGGGGGTCCAGTTGAATTTTCCCGGATACAGTAAAATCCCGCATAATAGACCACTATTTTTTGACGTCAGGCTGAAGTTGTTCTTATTGAGTTGGTTCTTAACTGGTTCTTATTTTTAGTCAAAAACAATTGTTCCTAACAAGTTCCTAACAAGTGTTTTAAATGTTTGTTTCCTTAACTAGTGAGCTGTTGACCCTGGAAGGTCTTGTGTTCACATAAATTGAACATTAACATCCCAATTGTATTTCATATTGCCAAACATATTTCATATTGTATTTCATATTAAAAGCCTCCAAATTTGATAAAATGTATCCTCGTTGAGTACTAAACAACAGATTATGTTTTTGCATTTGCAATAATATTAAATTAAGTATGTACCTGCCTATACCTGCCCTTAGAACATGCTTTCAGCTTAAGTACAAAAGTTAAGGTTTTTTAAGAACCAGTCTCATTTGTCAGCCCGAAGTGGTTCTTGTATTTTGGGTGCTTAATTGCCTAAACTTTCAGGCTGATGGTTCTTAACCCACTGGTTCTTTTATGCGGGTTTTTACTGTATTCTATTTTTTATAAGATTGTCTGAATCTTATTTCGCGTCCATTCAGACGTAAAATTATTAATTCTCTTTGTCTCGCATGAACAATTCTCAGACCTGCCAACTCTGACGGTATTACCTGAGACTAAAGGCGCTGTTACACTGTGCAATTTTTCATGCAACTTGTCTCGCAACACTGATCTAGAGGCATGCTAAGTAAAAAGTGTAAATGCAAATATGGGCCACGTTGCACTCTGATGACCTTTTTCTTACTTAACATGCCTCTAGATCAGTGTTGCGAGACAAGTTGCATGCAAAATTGCACAGTGTAACAGCGCCTTAACGGTTTTTGAGGTATCGTCTCGTGGTCTCACGGTTTGAATTCTAAATCTCAAGGTTTCCAAAAATCTCAAAACACGTAAATTTAGACCAGAATTGTCGTCGATAAATTTAAAAAGTATAGAAACTGGTAAATAGTCCATGCCATCATTTAGCGTATCGTATCGTTATCGTTGTGAATGTGACAACGGGCCTTTACAGTGGTGTTTGCGTCAGATGCTTCTTCCTGTGGTAATCGGTAATAATGGCACCGGAAAAAATGGCACCGGAATAATGACTTATGCGGAAAAAATGGCACCGCTAAAAAATTGTAAAATAAAGAAACGAAAAAAACAACAATTTCTACCGCGATAGCCGAAGAGTTCCGTGTGCACTGTGGTATGCTTGATGCTCTTGCACTTCTTCCAACTCAAGATGTGTGCAGAGGGATGGCTTACGTTCAAGATAATTTTCCGGACGGCGAAGGTGAAGCGCTAATCAAATACTTTGATGCTACAAATGTGACAGGGTCTTTTAGACGTGTTCAACAACCAAATGGCGCCCACTTATTCTTCTTCGCATTGCTCCGCGATTCCCTCCTTCCCTCTGGAATGTGCACGATGCGACTGTCAATGGCGATCCACGCACCAACAACCAATGCGCAGGCTGGAACAACAAGTTCCAGCACCTTGTTGGGCATAACCATCCATCAGTGTGGCGGTTGATCAACTGCCTGAAAGACGAACACTCGTGTGTATCACCCCTATAGTTCTTGAGGATGAAATTGGAAATCCACCGAGGAAGAGAACTAAACGAGTTTACCGTGATCTCCAGGAGAGATTACAGAATCTTTGCATCGCCGATACGTGTTGCGAGAAACATTCGCCTTGGGGATGTCTAATAACTTTTTTTAACATTATTTTCCCATCATGAACATTAACATTTTTAAGATTTTAACATTGGTATTGCTAGAAGAAAATTTAGAGTAACTACTAAATTAAAATATTCAAATTCGTAAAAAAAATTGTTGTTGTTTTCGTTTCTTTATTTTACAATTTTTTAGCGGTGCCATTTTTTCCGCATAAGTCATTATTCCGGTGCCATTTTTTCCGGTGCCATTTTATCCGGTGCCATTTTTTCCGGTGCCATTCTTTCCGGTGCCATTTTTTCCAGCTGTGCCATTACTGTTCCGCCATTCCTTCCTGTAGCCGGTTGGGTCGGATCCCAGTCGTGGGGAGGATATCACTTAGAGACACCCACGGCTTTCCACACGGATTGTGTGGTCGAATTTGGGGGCAGTAAGGCTGTGGTGGGATTGAAGAAAGGGAATGTGTAGCAGCGGGAACGGCCGCAAGAAAATGTTCCCGCTGGTGCCGAGGTATTTTGTTTACTGAATTACAACAGTCATGTTTCCATATAGTTGTAATTGTTGAAATTCAGACGCCGATTTCTCCCTAGTACTCAGCTGGACGTCGCGGTTTAGTAATCGCCAATTTATGTTGAAACTGAGCATGCGGGCGGGTTAGAGTGTCAGTGCTGTTCTTCTCTGACTGAATTCGACCTCACTGTGCTAAACTTCTTTCTGTTCTTTTCTCATGAAATCATAAATACGTTGAACGTAAATGGCAAAGTTAAATCGGAGGTTACTGTTGCAATACCAAAAAGTGTTGCTGCTTGCCTTAGCGAGGATTCTTTTCGCGAACAACATCCATGAACCGCTCGTCAGCTATTAAACTATCCATTTCACTTATTCTTGGATATATCGTAATACGAAGTGACTTGCGAACACGTGAAGTGTTTGGAAAGTGACTGAAGACTTGGCAATGTGGCTGCCTGGCAACACAACGCTTGATTGGTTATTTACCATTGTGTGACATGCACTTTTCTGTCGCCGACTGTCGGCGATTGATGTTCCATTAACGGCTGTTGTCGCATCGGCGACTGTTGTAATTGTTGTAGAAGTTGAACCTGATTCAACTTCTACAACAGTCGAGGATCGCTGATTGAATTACAACAATTACAACACGAGTTTCAATTCCATATAGTTGTAAAGCCTAGTTCTCATATTTTGTGGGCGAGTTCTAGAAGGTTTGTAGGGTAACCATCGCAACACCACTTATTATTTGCTGATCGGTGCGCGGTTCACCATCAAACGAAAAAAAATGTTAATGGTATAAGCACTACACTGCACGAAAAAATGGATAGTTCTGCTAAGCGGAGTAACGTGGATGTTAATAATAATAATAATAATATACATTTATATAGCGCCATTTCCGTTTAGCTCAATGGCGCTTTACAATTTTGAAATAAGTTGAGGACTTTTATGTTTTAATTGAGTGCGTTGATCAAAGAAAAACTTCAGAGCTTCAAAGCCATCACGATGAGGATTGACGGTGTATAAGTATAAGGACTTGATGGGAACTATGACCTTTTCGTTTGTTATATATCCAAAACACTGCCTCACGAGGTTTGTGTTTTCGGCGTTACACTGAACACAAACCGAGGCCTTGATAATTCTCAATATCATGCGAAAACCGAACCCAATAATTGTTTTGTTATGCATAAGAAGTGCTAAAGCAATACGCCGTCGAAATATACCGGTATTTAAATAAGTTAGCGACAAGATATTGGAATAATGATGTCATAGCTACACATGAAGCTGATGTCACGATTTAGCTGTACGTCGCGTTGTGTTATCTTCCGAAGCCAAGCTTGATATCATGCGTAAGACAAATCCAATATAATTGTTTTATTATATAATAATTTATACATGAAGTGAAGCTGGTGATAATGATCTGGAATCGACCGCAAGCAATTTTCGCGCATATTTGATTATTTATCCCCATTGCATCGTCCGCACAAATTTTCGCGCATATTGTTATTTAACCGTTATGACATATTTGGCCATTTAACAAATTTCTTAAATAACATTGGATGGTATGCGTGTTTGCGTTTTTTGCTTGTTTGGACGAGACTTTATCAATTCCGGTTCCCACACCTTTCTTAAACCAGATTATTCGGTCTTGTTTCACTCTATGTATTATCCGGTCTCGTTTCAAGCCAATTCCTGTTGACGTCACATCGTTAGCATTTAAAAACATAAATGATAAACCTGTATATCCTTTTTATCGAAGGATATCTCACTGTTCAACTATTTGCAATAATAAAAATCAAGGTTATGAAATTGGGAGAAACAATTGCCTTCTCTTCTAGCGCAGGAAATTTTTATCACTCAGCAAATCAGGCAAACTCTCCGTTCGTAAAATCGTATCCTGCGAAGAACATAATGATCGCAATGCCAGAATAAATTACCGATTGAGAATGACTTGCAATTTGTTCAATTGACGTGCATTTTCTCGTGAGGCTCTTGGCAAGACGACGCTAAGAAAAGAAGTCCACAATGTTCATGTTAAGAAACCCACTTTTGCCGGCTTTTGCAGTTGTTATTGTCGTCTTTACCATCAACGGAATTGAAGAAGTTGCGAGCCAGTGTAGTTCCAACTCTGACTGTTATGGTGGGACGTCGTTCTGCTGTCTAGGAAGAAATACGCTCTTTGAAAACCGCAGTTGTCAAAGCGATTGCGTTGATTATACGTGTGGAAACATTGACGATTGTGCACCAGGGGAATGCTGTGATCCAAGTCGTGGCAAGTGTACGACTGACTGTAACGCTAGTATAGCCCCTGCTATCATTGCCATTGTTGTTATTGGAGTTATTATCATCATTGTTGTTCCCGTCGCCATCATCGTATGCTGTTGTTGTTGCGGCATAGCCGCTGCCAATCACGCGAGCAGACGACCAGTGAATCGCGGAGTGGTTATCGCACAACCTGCACTGACAGTTGTTACATCGCAGACTGATCAGGCCGGTCAAATCCAAGCTCAAGGCTATCCGCCACCCAGTAAACCAGGGCAAGACGTGCCACAACAATATCCGATGCAAGCACCGCCACCTTACAGTCAGTAAGCCATGAACTTCAGTTATAACTGATTTTTTCCTATGGATCTAAGCCGAAGTTGTTCGTCTTTTTCTAGCTATTTTTTATCTCAATGAGAAATCGTACGTGACTGTTGTAATTCAATTCATATCGTGTTATATATAATTACGTGTTTTCAAACCACTTCAGGTTAAGCAAATAACAAATATCGAAAACTAGCTAGAGAATAGAGTGCTGTGTAAACATGTGTTAAATTAAACTATCAAAACGAGAAAAGTGGAACCGTGAAAAAACTGTGAAATGAAACACTGTCTTTACTTCAAGATGGTAAAATTGACAACGTCATTACGTCAACATTCACTCGATCGACTCGTCAGTCTTCAGTCACTCGAAACGCGTGATCAGTCTTGAGTTTTCTCTATTTTGCTAGTTCACTACCTTTCTCGTTTAAATATAGATCATTTTTGAAATTATAGGGATAAAAAAGGGTATAGTTCGTTCTCCATTGTGAGATGATTCACTTCGTGTTCTTCCGGGGGATTGGGGACCCACTTTGATTGAGGGGGTCCAGTTGAATTTTCCCAGCAGATATTCTATTTTTTATAAGATTGTCTGAATCTTATTTTACGTCCATTCAGACGTAAAATTATTAATTCTCTTTGTCTCGCATGAACAATTCTCAGACCTGCCAACTCTGACGGTTTCACCTGAGACTAACGGTTTTTGAGGTATCGTCTCGTGGTCTCACGGTTTGAATTATAAATCTCAAGGTTTCATAAATCTCAAAACACGTAAATTTAGACCAGAATTGTGGTCGATAAATAAAAAAGCGTAGAAACTGGTAAAGAGTCCTACCTCCTCCGCAGAAAACTCCCAAAAAACGCCTGCGGAGGAGGTAGTAAAGAGTCCATGCCATCATTTACCGTATCGTTATCGTATATTGAGTCAGATGAGTTCCTGTAGCCGGTTGGGTGGGGAGGATATCACTTAGAGACACCCACGGCTTTCCACGCTTCCACCATAAAAGGAGACCGGAACAGATGCCCGCATTCCGAAATTGCAGATACCACCATTTTTAAGAACAATAGAACATACGGGGGCTAAGCAGAACTTGCCCGAATAAATGATGACGTCAATATTAATCTATTTTTACGATGGCAATTAGTATTCTTAATAATAATAATAATAAAAGACGTATTAGGAGCATTATACAATAGTCTCAATGCTCTTACAACCTCGCTTACAACAATATATTCTTAATGTTACTTATAAAACTAATTACAGTTTCATTACAAGATAAAGCCTATACTACGTATATTACCACCATTAACAAAAAACTATTAATTTTAAAAAAGAAAAGTCTTAAGTGCTGACTTAAAACTACTTAACATTTCAAAGCTTCTAATTTCCTGTGGTAATAAATTCCACAGTTTTGGTGCTGCAACCGAGAATGTTCTGTCTCAATGAGTCACCGTTTTGGATTTTGGCTAAAGTAGCAGATTTCGCGGTCAGATGATCTCAAAGCACGAGTAGGTTTATATTTAGTTAGCAAATCAGTAATATAAACACTAATATATGCATTAAAATGCATAACCCCTGAAGAATACTAATTGCCATCGTTATGCCTAAGCAGGCATTATACATGCACGTTTTTCGTTAAAAGATGGACACTCGAGCCCCCCTTTTTGAAATTGGGAGGGCGGGAAAAGGTCCTGGGAACGAGGTTGGGGACCGGGGGCATTCTCCCTGAGATCATTTTTGATTCTCCGAAAGTGTATTTCCTGCAATTTGAGGGCACTTTTCTCGTTTTTCCAGCCGCGGTAGTGTGCGGGATTCGAAGTATTTAATTACCGCTATAAAGTAACACATATTTTCCAAATTTGGACTGCGTGGATATCTCTCCAGCGCAAGGGGAATGCGTTACACGAAGGCAAAAGAGAAGGAAGGAAAAGCAATTGGCAAGTTGCATTCAAATATTAGGATAATTGAAGATAGGACCGTTTTGCCCGAATGACAAGACCATTTTTACCCGAATAGAGCTAATTTTTCGCAGCCCCGGCCCGTACGCCTATGTCTATAAGGGACTGTTCATTATTTATCGGTGGGGGGGGGGGAGATGGGTGAGAAAATGGGGGGACCTGAAAATTTTTGCTAATTCTTTTAGGGGAACACTGAAATAATTTATAAGTTATCAGGGGGGCCATGAAATCTTTGCAATACTGAACTAGGAAAAAAGTATTTGATGATCAACATTATTATACAAACAAACATTTCTTATTGGGTAAAATCATACAGCAGTAACAATCAGCAGCCTTGATTGTATCATATGCATGTATGCATGTGAGTGTGTATGTGTGAGTATGTATATATGTATAATGAATTGAAAAGAATAAAAATAATGATTTTATTGAGAATATTATTTTTTATAAATTTAATGCAATCATTTACAAATATAAATCATGACAATTTTTTAGAAGAGTTATCAATATTTCAAGGTATTATTAGTGGGCGGGGGGGGGGGGGGGGGGGGGCATTGAAATTATATCGAATAAAAGTGCGGGGCTACCAGAAGAAAAATGAAAGTTTGGCAATTTCTCATCCATCCATCAGCCCTCCGATAAAAAATGAACGGTCCCTAACGTACTTACGCCGCGCCAATAACGCCAATAACGCCACTAACGCCTATTTTAGCACGGTTGCCGTGAGAATAGTAAATTTGCCGTAAGAATTAGCGACTTAAGTCTGTGACGTCACGAAATTTGAAAAGTGAGAGAAGAGGACTAGGAACTAGTCTGGACTGTACCCAGTCCTCCACTCCTCCCAGATAATCGTGAAAATGAAAATGGCGGATGATTTTAAAATTCTTGCCGTCTTCGTGCTCTATTTTAAAGGTATTATTAAATTCCTGTGCTTATTAAACTAGATGAAGTTTAGACAGAAGCGCATGTTTGTTCCGTTGAATGTTGTTTTTAGGCGGTTGAAGCATGAAAAATGATTAAAAAAGATTTAAATTTTGAAAGTGACCTCGTGGTCACATTTTTGGAGGAATATCTGACTACTTTGAAACCATCTACATAATTCTTGTTTATGATTCGATGGCGAATGTTGACATGCATGTACAGTTTACTCACATACACCAAGATCACAATCGTGTACGACAAATCGTATCATGTAGTTTTATAGTACCTTGGTCAGTCTTCAATATTAATACTACTACAAGACATTATGTATGCAACAAAAAAAAACTGCAGGGTAGTATTGGAAGTGCTCAACCTAGACATTTTTGGCCAAACATAATTGCACACTTGCTAGACTGGAAAGTTTGTAAAATGCACAACTGATATCAAATTTTCAATTTTTGCCTAGACTACTTAGATGAAGATTACCTGTTGTCATGCCATTTTTAGGCCAGAAAATGTTTCACAAAAATTGCACAACAAAAAATTATATAACAAAAATTATGTAACTGAGATAAGGGACTGATCGTTTATTACATCTGCGGGGTGGGTGGATGTTTTTGTTGGGGGGGGGGGGGTAAAATGTTTGACCATGCCTTTTTTTAAAACCACCGCCCCATGAGACCGAGACAATAAACGATCAGTCGCTCAACTGTGCTAAAGGCCTGCTCACACTACGGAACAATAATGATACGATAATGATACATAAAAATTGTTCACCTATAAAATGTATGTTGCAACAATAATGATATCACGAACATGGTAATGTACAGTACATTTTATAGGTTAACAATTTTTATATATTGTTATTGTATTGTTATTGTATTGTTATCATCATGTAGTGTGATTGGGCCTTAACCTGGCTCATGATCCATAAAAAATCAAATGTCACCCAAGTAGTTGACCTGAGCATCCTATATTTTGCATGATAATGTACTTTAGAACGTCTGTTTCACAGTACTTCTGTAACTTTTATATTACTTCCTGATTTTAGATTGTCAATCAGTTCATGGCTAGATGCAACAAATGGATAATTAATTTTTTAACACATTGAGTAAGTTCACTTGATATATTTCTCAATTATACTGTAGATACCTGTAGTATAGGCCTAAATTGTAACAACTTTCTTCTTCTGTATTTTGGGTAGTGACCACAATGCTCAACATCAATTACCTGTAACTTGGTCAAGCTTCTTATTACCAGTAATCAAAGTTATTGAACACAGTCGAGACGTTACTATGGTAAATATACATTTAATGTTACCTAAAGGTATTTTCCATGTGATTGAGAAAACTGATGTTGCATGTTAAAACAAAAACAACAAAAACTCTTCGGGAGTTTCAAAAATAACAAATTATTTAATGTATTAAAATCATTTAAAGGATATAGCAGATTGTGAAACCATATTATTTTGACAAAGTAATTTAATGAAAGAACAAAGACCTTTTTTTTGTTGTGTACTCTTGTTGATTACCAAGTGCTTTCCTATTATAAGTTTTATTTTTTTTAAATTTACATCAGTTTTGTCAGTCATTAGAAAATAGAATTTCTATACAGTAAGTAATCATATGATAGCAAGTGCAATTAAGGATTTGTTTAAGGGAGAGAGAGGATTTATTTAATTCAGAATACTATTTTGAAAATTTATCCAACTGCCCCAACTGGGAATTGAACCCATGGTCTTTGTTCTACTGTAAACGTACCAGTGCCCTGACCACTGTGCTACTGAGACACATGGTCAGAACAGTCGGCAGTTTCCAGCACTGTTCTTTCCCCAAGGATTTACACCACAAGTGATATTTGCCAAAATTGTACAAGCCGTTATGCAAGTGTACTATGTACATGAGTACTAGTATAAATCCTTAATTGCACAAGCAAAATCATATAATTACTTATTTATTATCATGCATGACAAAATTACATTGTCCAATTTGTCAAATGTTTATTTTTATCTGAAGGTTTGTTAGCCATAGAACCACAAACAATAACTAGATTATGCTATCTCACACAGGCCCTGATTCATTTATTGACAAGAAAATTTCATGAAAATGACTAAACACAACCAAAAAAGCCAAATTAATTTACTAAATACTTGCATACTTACTGAGCGAATTACAAGTAGCATATTTGACTGGTTAAGTGTTCATGCTGGGGAAAGTGCCCATAAAATTAACAAATTTGGATGTAGACAAGCAATAGTGGTATAAATTCGCAGTGCCTTGCATAAATGGATAAACTGTTTTATCAAATAAGTTTGAAAATGCAGTTATGCCACAAGTTAGCTCGAATAGCAGTAGAGAAATGGACGCAATGTTTCGAAAACCATGCGATAGGTGTTGATTGTAAATGAGTTCCTGCCCCCCACATAAGCGTCAATTGCTCTTGTAATGCCCATTGCTTGCATAAGTGCCCATCACTCTCATAAACACCCATTGTTTGCATAAGTGACCATTGCTCTTGTAAACACCCATTGCTTGTATAAGTGCCCATCACTTTCGTAAATGCCCATTGCTTATCTAAGTGCCCATACATGTAGCTCTCATAAACGCCCATTGCTTACATAAGTTTCCATTGCTCATGTAAATTACCATTGCTTGCATAAGTGCCCATTGCTCATGTAAATAAATGCCCATCGCTTGCATAACTGCCCATCGCTTTCGTAAATGCCCATTGCCCATTGCTTATCTAAGTGCCCATCACTCTCATAAACACCCATTGTTTGCATAAGTGATCATTGCTCTTGTAAACACCCATTGCTTGTATAATTGCCCATCACTTTCGTAAATGACCATTGCTTGCATAAGTGCCCATTGCTCATGTAAATAAATGTCCATTGCTTGCATAAGTGACCATAGCTCTCATAAATGCCCATTGCTTGCATAAGTGCCCACCACTCTTCTAAATGCCCATTGCTTGCATAAGTGCCCATTGCTTGCATAAGTGCCCATTGCTTGCATAAGTGCCCATTGCTTGCATAAGTGCCCATTGCTATCATAAATGCCTATTGCTTTCATAAGTGCCCATTACTCTCGTAAACGCCTATTGCTTGCATAAGTGCCTATTGCTTGCACAAGTGCCTATTGCTTGCATAAGTGCCTATTGCTTGCATAAGTGCCTATTGCTTGCATAAGTGCCTATTGCTTGCATAAGTGCCCATTGCTTGCATATGTGCCCATTGCTTGCATAAGTGCCCATTGCTTGCATAAGTGCCCATTGCTTGCATAAGTGCCCATTGCTCATGTAAGTGCCCATTGTTCTCATAAATGCTCATTGCTAATGTACTGTACATCACACACATAAGTGCCCATTGCTTGCATCAGGGCAACTGCTTGCATAAAGCCACACCCCTTGTTTTGGTGAAAATTAGAAAGGTGGGTGGTTCGCACTTTAGCGGTCAGATATGGTACTACAGAGTATGCTTTGCATTAATTCATACCTTTACAAATGTCTTTCCCATTTCAATTGCTTGCATAACACAAGCCCTAGGAAATTATTTAAAACAACCATTACACATGGCAGCCATTTGTTGCCATGGTAACATTAATTTGCACCCTCTTGAGCACAATTAACACAATAATTGCATTCCTCTTGACCAATCACAATGCAGTAATTTTGTCATGCATCATTATAACAAAAAACATAACTTAATTTGCATGTTTCAACTGATCGAGTCAGTAGTTGTTGTTATTAAATATTAATTTTTGGCATGTTGAATTTTTTAATAATGCAAATTGGAACATGGATATATTAGGTTAAACTCAATAAGATACTTCTTTCTAAAATTTCAAACTTCTAAAAGTGAACTGACACTGCTTATGTTGGGATTTGTCCTTGCCATGTCTTCAGCTTCCAACATCTCCTGTCTTCCTTAACCCTAGTATCCCACATGTCCTCATGCACAATCTCCTTATATGTGATCTGTGTTCATCCTCTTGTAGCTGATCCTTCCACCTCCATCCTTGCACATCTCTTCACCCAATTGTCATTGTTCTTTCTTTCCACATTCTCAAACCACCTCAATCTTGCTCTCCTCAGTACCTCACCTATGCTTTCAATACCCATTCTCTCCCTCATTACTAGTCGTGTCCTCCTTCAGGGATACACCACTCATCCACCTGACCATCCTAATCTCTGTCCATTCCATCAAATCATCTTCACTTTTCATTGCCCATGTTTATCCACCATAGATTATTTCACTGCACACACATTGCCACATACACTTTCCTCTTCAACTTCAATGATATGCCTCTTGCAGTCAGAATGGGTGCTGGCTCACTAAACTTTTTCCATCCACTTCTAGTCCTTGCCATCACTGCTGCATCTGCTCCACCACTGGCATTTATCATGTCATCCACTACCCAGATTACCAGATAGCAAAATTCAGTTGTGCCTTTGCACATAAAAGCCACTCCCCAATTCCTCTCCACGTTTACACCTTGGACACCTGCAACTCACCACCATCAACTCTCTACAACAATCCTTCACACTATCCCTGTACACCCTACACTTGATCATTTTTACATTCTTTCCACATGGCCAATCACACTTCTTATCGATTTTCCCTTTTCACTACACATCACTTTCAGCTTTCCTAAATTTCCCCTAAAATTACTAAATTTCCCTTAAAATTACTAAATTTCCCCTAAATTACTAAATTTATTCCCAACGTCTTACAAGTTTGACTTAATCCATGTTCCACTATGCATCAAAGGAGTGGACAATGATTTGAGAACCCCTAAAACCATTGAGAACTTAGTTATAGAACAATGCAAATTGTATTAATTAATTGGATGTTACCATACTTTACACTAAGATGTTACAAAAACATTGGAAGACTTTAAGCTACATTGTAAAACTTTACATTATGTCAGGAAGACTTTACATTACATTGGAAGACTTTACATTACATTGGAAGACTTTACATTATGTCAGGAAGACTTTACATTACATTGGAAGCTAACTTTAAACTACGTTGTAAGAGTTGAATATTATGTTGGAATACCTTCCACTATGTTGGAAAACTTTACACTACGTTGGAAGACTTTACACTATGTTGGAAGACTTTACACTATGTTGGAAGACTTTACACTATGTTGGAAGACTTTACACTATGTTGGAAGACGTTACACTATGTTGGAAGACTTTACACTATGTTGGAAGACTTTACACTATGTTGGAAGACTTTGCACTGTGTTGGAAGACTTTACACTGTGTTGGAAGACTTTACACTATGTTGGAAGACTTTACACTATGTTGGAAGACTTTCCACTACTTTTGAATACTTTATACTACTTTTGAAGACTTTACACTATGTTGGAAAACTAATTACACTATGTTGGAAAACTAATTACACTACTTTGGAAGGCTTTACAATATGTTGTAAGACTTTACACTATTTTGTAAGACTTTACACTACGTTGTAAGGACACATTACTACACTACATCAAGGCGACATTGACAAATTGTGACATATTAACGGTACATAATTAACGGTACATAATTAACGGTACATCAGAAACTATTGATTAGCTGAACACAAATAAGGTACTAGAAATGAGGACAGAACTAATCACATTGCTAAACACAGCACACAAACGAAACAACATTGACTGGGACTCGACTGACTGTATCACCTTTAGTACTTACTAGAAACGGCAACTTACATACGAAAGTAGATCACAGCAATTACCAACACCAATTACCAACACCTTACAAAAGACTTCTTCACATGCACCAACAAACAATAGGCCATTAATGAACAATAGGCACACCAATGAACAATAGGCCCATTAATGAACAATAGGTGCACCAATGAACAATAGGCCCATTAATGAACAATAGGTGCACCAATGAACAATAGGCCCATTAATGAACAATAGGCTCACTAATGAACAATAGGCGCACCAACGACACATCACCCACTCACACTAATTATGACACAAACAAACAACGACACAATGAACGATATAATGTTAACTAGACGTATATATAGGCAAACCTGACAAACACGCTTTACTTGACCGATGACTACCGTTGAGGCTGTGGAAACATCAGTCACCAATAATAGTCTTTCTCAAGACTTCAACAACCTGGACTATCAACTTCTAACTTTACACTATGTTGTAAGACTTTACACTGTGTTGGAAGACTTTACACTACATTGGAAGACTTTATGCTACGTTATCAGACTATTGTTATACACAACTGAGTAGGGTTATTGCAATCCATGAAACACATTTTTGATCTATGTGCATGTGAATGCCTGCATGTGCGATTACAAGTTTGGTTTTTTTGTTATCTCAAATCATTGTCTTTCCTTGTATTGGGTGTGTATTCGTAATGAAAGAGAACAGGTTGTCTTGGCTGTTGCAGACTGTCTTTTCAACAGGTACAGTAAGTAATTATACTTTGAAGAGATTTAACCTGACATTAATAGTTGCATTATCCAAAGAACTTTCCAAATCCATTCACCCCACAACCCTTTTCACAGAGGCATTTCTTAAAACACAACTTCCATGAACTGCTATGAACATTATAAGCTATAATTAATTGAAAGCTAAAAGCCTTACTACTATAGACCTTACTGAGAAAATGTCAGTGAAGGCTAGGCAAGCAGGCATGTAAGATTACCATAAGAATGATAACAAATTGTATTTATTACCATTTATGCAAAAACGTATAATACCAAAAGATTCTCTTTCTAGATAATACTTAATAATTAAAAAAAATTAAAGATTATTATATTATTATCGATAATACTTGTGCATTATTGTCAATAAATTATTTCCTAACTACTGTGTAAAGACGTATACATTGTGAACTTCCTAAGAACACTATAATATTATAATAGTGTAATAAAATTTCCGAAGTTTGCAACCAAAAAAAATTATTAGAACTAATTTGAATAACTCAGAATATAAGATATGCAGGTTAACATTTAAATAAAATAATTATTTACCAACTATAAAAATATATTACCTAAAGACATTGTGAACTTCCTAAAAACAATGTATAATATTATATAATTATTAGTATAATAAAAAAAAAAAGTTTGCAACCGGAAAACCTGAGTAGAACTAATTTGTAGTTTATCAATTTAAGTTAAGAGAATATAAAGAACTAAAAAATACAGGTTAACATTTAAATATTGTTTTAATTATAATACTTTAATTGTTTACCAATTATAAAACATATAAAAATAACTATTTCCCATTCTAAAAACAGTGTATTTTGTATTATAATAGTATAATAAAAATTTAAAAGTTTACAACCCAAAAACCTGATTGGTACTAATTTGTATTTTATCAATTTCAGTTAACATAATCTAAAGCATTAAAAAAGCAGGTTAAATGTTATTTTAATTATATATTTATGATGAACCATATATGGGCAATTCCATGCTTAAATGCACTTTTTGTGATTTCTTAAGTTAAGCAAGAGCCCTTAGTGGCTAAGGAAATGTTATCCTCTTTATGCTTTTTAGCTATAAAAACGTCTACTTTATTGCCAACATCCAAATACAGTGTTGTAATTCTTCAAATTTACCTCTACATAGTTACAATTTTACATGTAATTAAGGTTTTTACACAACATTTACAATGTGTATGCACACACACACTATGCATAAAAGAAGCAAAAAGCTATTTTGGTTGATTGTTGAAGATATTATAATGGATTAAATTTGTTTTAAATCCAATCCCCTATCAAATTGGGTAACTTTGGAACCAAATATTAATAAAGAAGAAGCATGAGACAAAAGTGTAATGTCCGTTACGGCTTCTGTGTAATGTCCGTTACACACAAATTTGTTATTTATTTCAAAAAAAGTTAATATTTTATCCAACGTGTACAAATAATTTTATGTACAAATGGATTTATAATTTAGGTGTTTTGTTGCAACAATCATTGTAATTGAGAAGATAATGTTGTTTGAAAAAGTACTAAAATAGGCATGTCTTTGCTGGAGTAATGTCTGCTACGCAAAATATTGTGATTGTAAATATATGAAATTTTCCTAAACACTCTGAAAAATTAGTAAGTTGAACATCAATTGTTGTTCATTTATCAGAATTTGCCTATATATACATACATATACAATGGTAAAAGTGGAAGAAATATATCAAATTGGCTTTCAACATTTGACAAACTGTGTAATATCCGTTTCATGGAATTGCCCATATGTTAGCAACAATTTTAGACAAAATTAATTTTAAATTAAAATATTCAAAATATCCTATGCATAAATCCAATACTCTCTTCTCTATATCCGTCCATTGTCTTTAGTTCTTTGGATAATACAACTTTGTTTTTGGTAAAGTGTCTATCTAGTGTTTGGGCTGTCTATAGACCTCTTTCTTAATGGCGACCAATTTGAATATTCCTTTACATGCATCTTAATTAGCCTTTATGGCCTTGTTTGTGTAACGGCAATTCAAAATAATATTTGCTTGAATCTAACAACGTTATAAAGGCTAATTTATATGTGCATAAAATAATATTAAAAATGGCAGCCATTATGAAAGAGGTCTATACATTTATAATCTTTGGTACTTTTTGATAAAATTGCTTAATATTATCATCAGCTAACATTGGTTTACTATTCATTCATAGGAAGTGACGTCAACCCAGAGACAAACAAAGACATCGCACAGTGATTGATTCAACATTGAAATATTAAGATAGTTTGTGAATTGAGCAATTTTTTCTAACCAGGTCGAGGGTCAGAGCAAACTTTCTTCGTATTTCACTGTTGAATCACTCTACAATGTCTTTGTGCATCCCCGGGTTGATGTCACTTCCTGTGATTAGTAAATCAACTTTAGCAGGACGATTTCACACGAACTAGCCAACAGAACTGGACAGACTTCCAAAACAAATACCAACACAAAATTGAGCTATTACAATGCAACAAAAAATGAAACCGACAACGAAGTGACAACAACTGGGTGAGAACTATTTCTTCCTGCCCTCTAGACGAAACTGAAAACAAGTACTGTCATACGGACTGAAACACTCAATAACACCCGTCGCCCAAACGAATACCGACCAAGACTATTGTATCCAGCATTGAGGCTGCCTTAGCTCACCAATGAGACATACCAGAGACAACAAAAGATGACATAAGGAGTACGGTGTCTTCCACCACACAATCTGCCTTGGTACATGTATGTGACAACAACTTAACGAAACACAAACAAAAAGTGCTGAGATGCATTTCCTTTCCCACTGACAACATTAGAGGAACATGCCATCACGACTTACAAACAAACATTACCCTTTTGGTTTCGCCAAATAAGTTGAGGGGAATGTAGCTCTTCCTTTTCTAGACTGTTTCGCAATATGTGACAAGAACAAACTAAGGACGTGTTTACGGAGAACCAACACAACCCAACGGTATACAAGGCAACAACCATCAAGACTTTGACAAGACAAGCACAACTTATTTGTAGTTCACTCAAAACTATATATGCAACAAAAAGGCACCTCTTTCGCACATATTTCCCAAAACAACTACAATACTAACTTTGTTGAACTGAACAACCACAAAAACAATGAGACCAACGAGACCAACAGCAGTACAACTGGGACAACGGCAACAATACCATACATTAAAGGTACATCGGAAACTATTACACATATTATTTTATGACCTTGCAACATACTTGTAACCTACAAACCTATGACAACTTTGCAACATATAAACTTGTCTAACTGAACTCAAACAAGCTTCTAGAAATAGGAACAGAACTAATAACGTTACTATACACCACATACCTGTACAAATGAAACGCAACATTGACTTGTACTTGGTTGAATGTATCGCTTTTAGTACCAACTATAAACAGCAACTAAGTGGCTTACATTAGAAAGTTGGTGTACCAACTTGCAACATAAACCAATTGATAGATCATGACAATTACCAACACATTACAAAAGACCTCTTCACACACACCAACGAACAATGATGCAACTCACACTAATTATGATACAAACAAACAATGGCGTAAGTGAATCATGACACTTTAGTTGATGATAATATTAAACAATTTTTATCAGAAATGTATAAAAAATACAAACATGAGATAGACACTTTTAAAATTAAAGCACTTTGTTTTTTGTTTTGCTGCTAAAGGTGATAAAATATTTTTGCTGGGTAGGTGATAAAAAATATCAAGTGCCAAGAAAATATCAATAAATGGCTCTACAGTACTAGATTATTATTTCATAAAAAGCATGAAATGTTATATGGCAGTGTGATTGATAATCAGAAAATTCAGACCATTTTTGTTGTTATTTGCAGTCTTTCCGAATAATATTTGTATCACCTCCTAGCAGCAACATGAACAAAGTTCTTTAGTTTTTACCATTATTAAAGCACTTTGGCAACAAAAATTAAGTTTGTCTTATATGAAAGAACTCGTAAAATGATAGAGTAACACCTTTTACAACTTTTCCGTATTTTACTTCGTTTTTGAAATATTTCAGTTTGTTTGATATGTAATCATGTTCTCTGACGTCATGTACAGGGTCGAGAATTTTCACTCATTAAAAAATGTCTTATATCTCGGTGATTGCTAAGTTTATAACGTTCATTATCATGAGGAGTTATTATATGCACATTTTCAAGTAAATTTGTGGAACAAACTTTAAGATGGAACTAATATTTTAATGAGTGAAAATTCTCTACCCTGCACCTGACGTCAGAGATCATCTCATTTACATATCAAACAAACTGAAATATGTCAATGAAGTAAAATACGCCGGAAAAAGTTGTAAAAGGTGTCACTCTATCATTTTACGAGTTCTTTCATATTAGACAAACTTAATTTTTTGTTGCCAATGTCCTTAATACTATCATTGTCATCTACGTGTGAACACTATTGAGGAAAACATGTTGTGTATTTAATGTCAAAGTTAAAGGGGAACTGTAGTCAAATAACTTTTAAATAAAGGGCCTTTGAGTATAATTTTAGTAATGTTAATGGTTTTACAGTATCCGATCTTGTACTCGAGAAATAACGTTTTCATTCTTGTATTACATGCTTATGGCCACTGCCTGTTCAGAGTTATCTTGATGGTTGAAAGTTGATGTGCAATGACAGTTTTCAATTTTGGCATCATTGAGTGCTTGTCTTTTGTTCTTTGCGCTCAAAATTGAAAAAGAAAACTGCTGCTGTACATCAACTTTGAGCAGTTGTAAAACAAACTATAAAATTTCTTGCTGACTGGTAACATAAAATATGAGAATGAAAATGTTGCAGGCTTTCTGGCAAAAAGTAGGATGAAAGTAGGACAAATATTTTGGAAAAGTAGGAAAATGTACAAAAAATCGTACAAAAGTAGGAATTTTTCGTGATTAATTTGAAATGATAAAAATATAATTCATCGTTATTGTTTCATAAAATTCAGTGGTTTATAGCAAGCCACGAGAAAATACTACAGGTAATATCAAAACAAAAGCAAACGGATTTCATGAAACAAAAAACTAGCATTTTAACAGAAAGAATAGGAAAATCAAGGCATACTTGACTTAGTAAAAAGTAGGAAAGTACAAAAAAAATAGGGGAAGATTAGGAAAAGTAGGATTGCCAGAAAGCCTGATGTCGTTTCTCGAGTGCAAGAGCCGATAAAACCAAATTATTAACATCTCTAAACATAACACTCAAAGGTCTTTGATTTAAATATTATTTGTTTTTTTGACTACAGTTCCCCTTTGACACTTGCTCAGACCAGGAAACATTTCAATTTGACATTGCCAAAGAACATGTTTTGATTGAGAGTGTTCATCCTTCGATGACAATGACAATAGTCAGGTTAAAAAGAGAAAGATCTATGGCTGTATGAATTCCATTTTGTTATTTTATTGCTTTGAACATTGAAAATGATCTTAGTGGAAATTAAAAAGACAATTCAACAGCCATATTCTTTCATTTCAATTGTGCAAATAATTTGTGAATAAATGTCAGGGTTTGCTGTGATATTTTAAAAACAGCTTACCATGTTTATTTTCCCAATGTCGTTGCACAATTGTTGATCTCTTTGAGTATAATACTTGTACTTGAGTTAAAAAGAACAAGTCATCTTTAGCAATAACTAATAACTGTTGTCATTTCTGAGTTTAATGCCAGTAACTCAATGTTTTTCTTTTACTGAGTTGGTGTTAAATTCTTGACAATGCTGTTAGTAATTGCTTTGGAAATACAGTTCTTGTTGACTTGTGTGTTTACCACAAAAACTGTATTTTCTTATCAGCCAAGGCATGTTCTTTTCTTTAACAATTCACACCAATACAAAAGTTTTTTTCTCTTTGTAAATATTTATTCAAGTTGTAATTACTCTATTTACAATTGTTTTTTTTTCAATAAATATTTTCAAAAGTTAATATGACTCCTTTTTAATAAAAAATTCAATTCCCATGGGAATTCTCCTATACATAAAAAAAATACCTACCCCAGCTGACTCCCCTAGTGCTACTCCTACTAAAAGTAGGAGTAGCACTAAGGGAGCCAGCTGGGGCACTAAGACTAAAATACAACAAAGTTAAACTGCCCAAGCTAACTCACCTAGTGCTACTAGTGTAACACTAAGTGAGTTAGCTTGAGCAACTAAGATAAAAACTAAAATACAACAAAATTAAACTGCACTATCTTAATGCTACTCATACTAAAAGTAGGAGTAGGAGTAGCACTAAGCGAGTCAGCTGGGGCCGGACTAAAGATAACAACAACTACTTACACAATTGCTTGTGTAAAGGCAACCAAAACATGCAAATTTTGAAACATGCAAATTATCCCATATGCAAATCAGAAAACATGCATTACATACATTATAATAGACCCACTACCCAACTAGTCCCTAGCTAAGTCCCTAGCTAAGTCCCTAGCTAAGTCCCTAGCTGCCTCACTACCTGCTCTACCTAACTATCCCACACCCTCTTTTCGTTCTCTTTCTCCACCAACACACTTACCACACACTCTCTTTCACCTAATCATGCAGCCCCCCCCCCCCCCCCACCCCAGTTCTCCCATCCCACTACCACCCCCTCAGCAGAGGAAAACGCATGACATTGCAGCACATGATGAATCCCATCTGTTGAGCTAACTCATTCCTACAGTGTACACCAGTCCTCACATCCCCATAATTAAAAATTACAATAATCCAAAATAAAATTTAAAAGAACAGAAAACTTAACCCACCTAGTCACTATGCCAATCAGATTTCCTATTTGGGTGGCTCTTTTGAGCCCAAATGTTGCCTTACCTTGACTGACTTAAGTCCAAATAAAACCAGTATTTTTCACTAAGTAACCTTAAAGGTGCAGTCCAGTCTGTTCTGCGCATGTGTGATATTTCAAACGTTGGGGACCCCATATGTCAACAAACTTTAACGGAATAGATTTGAGACAGTTCGAAAGCGAGTATTCGTCAAAGGTGGCGAAGGCACGAGTGGTAGTTTGATATATCATTCACATTTAGGAACAGAACAGCTTCTTATAACATGCTTTTTAGGCGGAAAAGCTCAAGCGTGTGAAAAAAATCCGCAATACTTATGTTCAATGTTTATATAGTGCAATGTAAACAAACGATGTAAACAGAAACGTGGACATGCGCAGAACGGACTGGACGGCACCTTTAAGTTCTACCCATCTGAGTCATAGGTAGCTCGATGGTTACAGTATTGTATCTACAAGGCTACAAGAGATAATTTATATGCACATAAGTAAATATTAAATTGACCACCATTTATGAATAAGTTCTATTAATATATTAAAATAGAGTGTTTTCACTTTAAATGACAGACTGCTTACTTTGCAAACTGGGTGTGGAATATGTTTGAAGTCAGAAATGTAGTCTTGAGAAATATTTGTTAGTGATTGGTGGCCTCAGAGGTGGTCATCACGGTCAAGTAAAAAAGTGTTAGCTTTGCCTATATTTCTTTGCAAACTGGGTGTGTGCATTTGTGAGAAAGACTGACTGTTCAACAGCCTCAGCGGCGGTCATCTTCACAGTCAGGTAACAAGATTTGCCTATAATTGTTTGTATCATAGGTGCGTGTTTTGTTCATTGATGTATGTAAGGTCTGGTAATTGTTGTGTGGTGCCATGAGAATTACACACAGAAGAAACTGTGCATATAACAAACTTAGCAGTGTGGTCATGACCATCAAGTGAAAACACTCTATTTGTTTGGTCTTACGGCACATTCACACACTGTGATTAATCAGCCTGATTTATGGTTTAGATGCATGTTAAGGATGAGAAACTGTCAAAGGAATGATTTGTGTCTAAACCATAAATCAGCCCAATTAATCACAGTGTGTAAATGTACCTTTAATAAATAAAACTTAATAGTAAGGGATGTGCCAGATACTACGGATACCAGATTGAACCGAATAGCTGAAGTAACCAGATGTGTACTACTCTACTGGGAAATTAAATTAACGCAGCCAGTGTGATATAACAGATTTTGTCCAAGGGACAGCACTTTCCGCCACTGATCGAATCGAAGAGGAGATCACCACGTAAAGCCTAAAATACTTATAATTATTACGTCTGTATGTACAAATGTGATTATGGTCTTAATACTGGAGCGAGGTGTTCTTATGTATACCTCATAATTGTGAGAAACCATCTTTTCCAGTTTTTTGTTTTTGTTTTTTTGTTTGCGCTGGATTGTGATTTACGGCACCCTGGGCAGCTGACATATCAGGGAGGCCAGAAAAAACCTGCCTAGGAAAACCATTTAGGAAAAAACCTTGGGTAGGAAATCTGAGTCGGGGCCAAGATAGACAGCTATAGCTCCCCAACGAAGCTTTACAATTAGGGTAGGAGTGTCGTAAGTCACATATACAGCGTTGAGCCTAGGGGGGCTTACGTTTATTTGTTTTATTTTCTTTTGTAACATATCCGTAACGATAGTTACATTTACCACTGGTATTGCATATACATCTTGGTTTTATTGAAATAGTGGAAAAGGTTATTGATATTGATTCTCTGGGCATGCAAGCGACGGTTAATTTGAAATGAATTGTGTGCTGGAGTTAAATACCAATATATGTATGCACTTGCAGCGATAACTTTTAGTGTTTGATTTACTATACAAGTGCTAATTGTTCAGTTCATTGTGCACGATGTATATCGACTAGGTGAAACACGTGGAATCTTTTCTGGGGTATCTACTTCCAGAAAACCGCTCTTTCCTTCACCCACAAAATATTTGCATGACTTATTAAGAGGAGTTTTACTGAGTATCTGGATCCGACACATCCCTTCTTGCTCTCAAACCTAATTACCAATAACAAACATTAAACAAACATCAAAGAGGGTCTCTTACAGTATCATCACATTTTCTATTGTTTTGACAAGTCCAAATTGATACATTTTTGTGCTCTATCATTTTGTTTTAGGTAAGGAATGAAAAAACTAGAACAAGTATGTTAGGACCACTTGTTATGTAAAGGTAAGGGAACCTCTTTGATCACATGCTTAAGAAGCAAAAAACATTTTCTGTTTCAACCATACAGTTTGTATGGAAGCACAGAAAATGTTTTCTATTTCTTTTATAAAATAACATTTTGAAAAAGTAAAACATTTGAATATATGGTTAGTTTATTAAATTAATTTTCATAAATTTAATAAATTAACCTTATTCATATTTATTCATGCATGCTGTGAATGCAACTCAATTGCGATACAAAGAGCAATTCATTTGACAAGAAACACATGAATGTTGTCTTAAAAATAGAAATTTGACCATTTTTAAACTTTTAAAAACTTTTAGCAAGCTTTTGTTTGACTTAAGGAATGGCAGTGGAATTTCCTTGTATCTATACAGTTATAGAAACATGGCTTTTAGCCAATCACATCTTTTCAAAATGTTATTTTATAATGGATTACTACAAACAGGAACTCACAATTGTTGACAATATCTCTTGGAAGTTGCTTGTCTGCATGGGATCTTATCTTGCGTGGGACCATATCTCTTGCCATTGGTTTGCTTGTTGGGTTGTCCTGCATGTGGTAACTCTTATATTGCCATTTTGTAGGTTAATCTGGATAATAATGATAACATATGAATTAATGCCACATGCACAATGGTCACTAAAATTAATAAAATTTAAATTAATTATATAAAAAGTAAAATGAAGTTGACTTAATTAACTCTTTAAAATGCATTTATATAGTTCATGTCTTTGAGAGCTATAACATTAGTAATAATAAATTTAGTTTTCATTGTCCAAACAGCATAACAATTTTTATATTATAAAGATTGTCAGAATATGAGTATGGTCTTTGTATTACTTAACAATATTTTAAGCCTTTCTCATCAACAATAAAATTAATGTCATTTAATGTTTTTCATGAAACTCACAGCCATTGTTCTATCAGGTCTAAAACCAGTTGGGATATTCCTTCATGGTTTTAATCCAAATAAAACACAACTGCTAAATCAACTTAGAATCCTACTGGTTTCTCAAAAAAACATACTGTATGACACATTTATAGTTGTATTAAATGCATTAGAAGTGTGAAGTTGATCATCCAGGTTGTTGTAGTCTTGAGAAAGACTATTGTAGTCTTGAGAAAGACTATTGTTGGTGACTGACGTTTTGACGGCATCAGCGATGGTGATCCTCAGAGTCAAGTAAAGCGTGTTTGTCAGGTTTGCCTATTATATGTCTGGTTCATTACGTCATTGTTTGTTTGTGTCATAATATAGTCATGTGAGTGGCTGTTGCATCATGCGTTAAGCGTGGGCCTATATTGCTATATTGCGGGTGAATCGCAAATAAGTTGTGCTCATCTTGAAGGATGATTCATTCAGTAGTCTATCAGTGTGTGTTGGTTTTCTGTAAACACTTGTTTTTAGTTTGTTCTTGTCATGTGTTACTAAACAGTCTAGAAAAGGAAGAGCTCCATTGTCCTCAATTTCTTTAGTAAATTGTATGTCACAGTTCTGTTAGTAATAATGTATTTGTGGAAATCGTCAACATCACCTTGATGTAGTGCATTAATGGTGTTGTCAACGTTACAAGACCAAATTCATCATTGAAAATAATATTGAAAATAAAGTAATTATATGCAGTAAGGCCTAAGAAGTTCTTTTTTATCCCATGGAAATATCTTGACTACAGTACTGCATTAAACATAGGAACTTACCATTGTTGGCAATCTCTCTTGTGGGCTTGACATATGGGTCTCGTCTCTCAGTTGTGTCTTGGAATTAGGACTTGTCTCTAGCATTGTCTTGCAAAGGATCTTGTCTCACATGGGGTCTTGTCTCTTGGGTTGTCTTACATGGTGACATCTTGTCTCTTGGGTTGTCTTAGATGATGACATCTTGCATATAGGGCTGTTTTCCATCATAATTATGTCATATCTTGAGTTGTCTTACATGATCAGGACAATTATCTCTAGGGTGGTCTTGCATGGAACTGTGTTGCCATTTTTAGGTAAATCTGGAAATAATGATAACATAATGGTTAGAAATAATTAACGCCAAGTGCATAATGATCACTAAATTAATAAAATTTATATTAATAATATAAAAAGTAAAATGAAGTTGATGACTTAACTAATTTTTTAAATGCAATAGTTCATGTCTTGAAATTAGTTCTGATTGTCCAAACCTTACCCCACTGTTAGGTACATAACGATTTTCATATAAATAATTTTCAAAAAAATATTATATTTAACAACATCTCAAGTTTCTCAAATTAACAATTAAATTTAATAGTGAATTTGAGTGTTGTGCGCATGCAGGTTAATGCCATTAAATGTTTCTCAAGTCTAAAACCAGTCGAGATACTCCTTCATGGTGTTAAACCCAATAAAACAAAACTGCTCATTTCTTAAACAGTACATTAACAAACTTATATTCAATGAATTATAAATAAATCAACTTAGAATCCTACTGGTTTATCAAAACAACATACTGTAGGATATGACACATTTACAGATCATTGTATTTACATCTGTATATGTGTCATATCATACTTATTGTATTTTAGTGTTGTATTTAGTATTGTATTTTTTCAGATACAAGCTAGCTAGGTTAATCATGGAAATATTCCTTTATGTCCAAATAAATAATTGACAAAGTCTCTCCAATCAAATTCAAATAAGAATAGCTTTTGTTTCAATGCTTAAAGTACCCATGCAATGAAATATTCAGTTGTAAAATAACTTTTTTTATTTGAAAGAACTCTTGAAACTATAATGACTAACCATTTGCAACTTTTTCATATATCATTCACTCTTGAGATATTAAGATGTGTTTGATATGTAAATGATCATACTTATGACATCACACTGCATAATAACTTATTGAAAATGCTTATAATTATATCCTTGAGATTATGTAATGAAATCACTTGAAATGCAGGTGCTATTATGCGTGGATGTATCCAACGACATCAAATATGCAAATCAGCAAACGATTCCATGTGATAATGGCATGGGTAAAGATATGCAGAATTTTTCAATAAGTCATTATGCATTGTGAGGTCATAAGTATGATCATTTACATATTAAATAAATCTTAATATCTCAAGAGTGAAGTGAGATATGAAAAAGTTGTAAATGGTTAGTCTTTATAGTTTCAAGAGTTCTTTCAAACAAAAGAGTTATTTTACAACTGAATTTTTCATTGCATAGGCACATTAAGGCATTCATCATTAATAAGATAATTATATATAAGGACTATGTTTTTTAAAAGTAAGGAGTTGTCGTTGATCTCATCTCAATATATCTTGACCTGAAATATCTTGACTACATTACTGCATTAAGCAGTAGCGTCGAGAGAGGGGGGTAGGCGGGGTAATTACCCCGGGGCCCGGGCCAAAAAGGGGCCCGCAAAAAATTCGGTCCATGAAGATATCATATATTATATTATTAATTAACAAAAACTTGCTGCTGGGGCCCAGCAAAACCTTAGTAAGTTGATCATTGCTGGGAAACTTTCTGGTCCTGGCTAAGGCTTAGTATTCGTAATAATAATATAGTATTTTGTCAAAACTAACGGAGTTACAGGCCCCAGTCCCAACATTGCAAACTTTTCGGGGTCATAAAATTTACGTCAACGGAAATATTTTGTAGCTGTTCATTTCTACAGGCCAAAACATACAGTCGATACAGACCCTGCTGCTTTCAGCTTTCTGATAAGCTTACTTTTAGTTGGACTTAACGTTGAATCATACAACTCACTGGATTAGCGTTAAGCTAAGCTTCTCAAAGGTTCAAATTTCAAGATTGCCGCATTCACGCGTCGATACAGATAAACAACTGAAACAAGGGAGCCATAAATAATTCCATCACTAGGTTGTTCTTTGAATTTAAGATACGTTTTAAGTTTTTGAGATTCAACTATACAAAATTAAAAAAACAACTAGGGAAAACCGGCTGTGTAGTCAGTAGTCTACGTCATTTATTTACTTACACGTAATTCCAAGATAACGCTGTTGAAACTAAAAATATCGGATGGGGCCCGCGCGCAAATTATGACCCGGGGCCCGTTCTGGCTCT
Organism: Chrysogorgia sp. JL179-B06; assembly: GCA_035772405.1. Taxonomy (NCBI): domain Eukaryota; kingdom Metazoa; phylum Cnidaria; class Anthozoa; order Scleralcyonacea; family Chrysogorgiidae; genus Chrysogorgia; species Chrysogorgia sp. JL179-B06. Next base: position 2,990,187 of record JAYKKM010000295.1, read on the forward strand.
CGACGGCCCTGGCATTAAGCTTAGGAACTTACCATTAATTGTTGGTAATCTCTCTTGTCAGCTTAAGGTCTTGCCTCTCAGTGTCTTGGGGACCTCTTGATTCTAGGGTTGTCTTGTCATCATATGTCTTATATGTTGAGTGTCTCTAGGGTTGACTTGCATGGGGTCAGTGTTGCCATGTTTTAGGTAAATCTGGAAATAATGATAACATAATGATTAGAAATAATTAAATCACTAAAATTAATAAAATTTAAATTAATTACATAAAAATTAAAATGAAGTTGACTTAATTAATTCTTTAAAATGCATTTTATATAGTTCATGTCTTTGAGCTGTTGCCATAAAAAGATTATGGTCTTTGTATTACTAAACAGTTTCTGACATCAACAATTAAATTTAATGATGTCATTAAATGTTTTTCAGAAAACTCAGCATATGTTTTATCAGGTCTAAAAAACAGTTGGGATACTCCTTCATGGTTTTAAACTGTTAAAGAAGTTGACTTAATTAATTCTTTAAAATGCAATATATAGTTCAAATCATTGAGCAAATTGTCAAATGAGAGCTATAAATTTAATTATAAGTCTTTGTATTACTTAACAGCATTGTAATCTTATCACATCAACAATTAAATGTAATATTAAATTTGAGTGTTATGTGCATGCAAAAACGTTACACCACGGGCGGAGAGGGAGGGTGAGCACGCCATTTATCCTGGTCAGCGGCAAGCAGTCGTCTTCTGGACGATCCTTTTATTAGTATTAAGGTTAGTAATAGGATTTTTTCTTAGCTTTCCTGTGTCGCAGGGGTTAGGGTTAGAAAACCCATTGGGCAGGGGGTTAGGGTTAGGATCTAAGTTGTTTTGGGGTTAGCATGCAGTTCTATGATGTATATTATATTATCGTAATATAGGCATCTCTCGCAGATACTAAAAAAGATCGTCCAGAAGATGACTGCTTGCCACTGACCGGGATAAATGGCGTGCTCACCCTCCCTCTCTGCCCCTGGTGTAACGTTTCCCATGTGCATGCAGGTTAATATCATTAAATGTTTTTCAAGAAATTCACATCACAGATTTTAAAAACCACATCTAAAACCAGTTGGGATATACAGACATTTGTGGTTTAATCCTGATAAAACACAACTGCTAGTTTCTTAAACAGTTTCTTGACAACTGCTAGTTTCTTAAAAACATATTCAATAAATTATAAATAAATAAATCTTGAATATCCTACTGGTTTCTTAAAAACAATACTGTATGTTAGGATACATTTATAATGATGGTCTTTTTAATTTTAATAGAATTGACTTATTTTAACTGAATTAATTTATTTTAACAGAATAATATTTTTAAAATAAATTAATAAATAAATGAAGCAAGACAGATCAGTGCAAGAAGAACATGAATAATTAATTAGCTCAGATAAAATGTCACAAATTAGTCTGGGCGGAATTTGGAATTTCATAAAATTTTGTTTAAAAATTGAAAGAGGGTTCAAATGTTTCCCAATTGATATACTTTACTTACAGATTAGTTGAGATATTATATCGCTGTCTTCTATTGCCAGTAAAATCATGATTTTTTTAAGTTTGCAATCTTTGAGGATTCGACCGGCCATGTTGTCGTTCGCCCACGCGGTCTCTTGTTAAAGCCATTTTTTCCAAGTCTTTTGTCGAATTTCTTCAAAACTTCAGTTTCGGCATTCTGGACGTCTGAGGTTCCTTTTGAGAGCTTTTCGGACGTTCAGTCATCCTTTTATAGCGATAATTTGACATAGAAATACCAGTTATGGGAGTTGGTTCTTCTCCAACATGGCGTCCTTCGACCTTTGTGACCGCGCCAGTCGCCACCCAGTTTCCCCCCGTGACCCCACCACGCGTGTTTGATCTCACTGAACTATGTCTATAGTACTCTATAAAACCCGATAAAAGTCTTGAAACGCTGCATTTCATGTACATTTTCACTGTAATGTCCAGTATCTTTTAAAAGCCGTTTATTTTAGTGATTTTAATTTAATTTTTTTTTTGTTTAATTTTATTCTTAAAGGAGGAAATTAGCAATTAACCGAGGGTCTTCATCGCAAGCTTCGGTGGCGGATGCGTTAAGGCGTGTGACTGCTTGATCACACCTGTGGGTTCGAGTGTCCTGTGGAACTATGGAAGAAGTCGACACACAGAAACGGCAGATAAAAAAGAAATGAAGAAAGAAAAAAGCGGAGATATAATTGACAATGTTTATTTTAAAATTTGTTTTCAAACTGTTCAGGATGATAAATATATTTACAGTATTATTAGACTTTTTCAGTTTGTTTGAGGTTGAAGCTCTATTTACTAGAGCTTTCCTCCTCATCACTTACTATAGCTACGTGGTGTGCATTTATAAATGCAACCCTGTGGCTATTCAGTGCCGTGGTATACTAAAGTACTACAGCTACGTAATGCGTTTATGAAACACATTTAGCAGCTCGCAATACCATAGTGTGAATTGACTTCAGTCTATAATGAGCCCTAGTTAAAGAGAGGTCCTCGTGCTAAATATTGTGGGATTCTTTCAACTAATTATAATATTCAATTTTTAGTACGAACGTTTTTCAAGATATTAAACCTGATGATTTATCTGCAGTATTTTTACACTTTTTTCGTTTTGTTTGATGTTGAAGCTCTACATACTGGAGTTTTCCTCCTCATCACTTACTATAACTACATGGTGTGCATTTATAAATGTAACCCTTGTGACTATTCAGTGCCGCGTCGTATACTAAAGTACTTATATAACTACGTAATGCGTTTATGAAACACATTTAGCAGCTATTAGTACCATAGTGTGAATTGACTTCAGTCTGTAATGAACCCATAGTTAAAGAGAGGTTCTCGTGCTAAATATTGTGGGATTCTTTAAAACAATTATAATATTCAAATTTTTGTGTTCTACAATGGCGTTGGACCTTTAGCGGAAATATTCCATTTATTTTTATTTATTCTATAGGCTTTAGTATTTCATCTAAAGCTGTCAATATGACTAAATAGGATGTGTCGTTTTATCGAAGTATTTGAGAACATAAGGTAGTGAAAGAGCTCATTTTAAAAGAGAGTTATCTTTGATAATTATTGTGGGACACTTCCAGGGTAATTATTCTATTAAACCATATCGAATTAAAAACTTCTCTTGTAAAATATATTTCATTTTTTTTTACCAAATTAAAAATGTTTAGGCTCTAACTGGTAATAAAGTTAACCGTAATGGCCCAACTTTACTCCAACTTGAGTCGCAAGAATACAATGCTGTTTTATTTCTTATCAACATGTCCAACTTAATCCTATTATGGGACGGCCACAAACTAACAAGGTTCGACCCAACCGTCCTCAACACTAGTACACTCTAAACAAACACTCACTCGCGGCCTTTTTTCAACTGCCTCCAACACGAGTGAAGACTCGAAATAAACGCTCTTCAACTGGCTCCAACACCTACACTCTACTATCCGCGCGTACTATACGGCTACTTGCCGAGCTATAATATATTATATTACAGAACATAATGGCTACTTGCCGAGCTATAATATATTATACTACAGAACATAATGGCTACTTGCCGAGCTATAATATATTATACTACAGAACATAATGGCTACTTGCCGAGCTATAATGTATTATACTACAGAACATAATGGCTACTTGCCGAGCTATAATGTATTATACTACAGAACATAACGGCTGCTTGCCGAGCTATAATATATTATACTACGGAACATAATGGCTACTTGCCGAGCTATAATATATTATACTACAGAACATAATGGCTACTTGCCGAGCTATAATATATTATACTACAGAACATAATGGCTACTTGCCGAGCTATAATATATTATACTACAGAACATAATGGCTACTTGCCGAGCCATAATATATTATACTACAGAACATAATGGCTACTAGCCGAGCCATAATATATTATACTACAGAACATAATGGCTACTAGCCGAGCTATAATATATTATACTACAGAACATAACGGCTACTAGCCAAGCCATAATATATTATACTACAGAACATAACGGCTACTCGCCGAGCTATAATATATTACACTTCGGTTACTGGCCGAGCCATAATATATTATACTACAGAACATAATGGCTACTAGCCGAGCCATAATATATTATACTACAGAACATAATGGCTACTAGCCGAGCTATAATATATTATATTACAGAACATAACGGCTACTTGCCGAGCTATAATATATTATACTATAGAACATAATGGCTACTTGCCGAGCTATAATATATTATACTACAGAACATAATGGCTACTTGCCGAGCTATAATATATTATACTATAGAACATAATGGCTACTTGCCGAGCTATAATATATTATACTACAGAACATAACGGCTACTTGCCGAGCTATAATATATTATACTATAGAACATAATGGCTACTTGCCGAGCCATAATATATTATACTACAGAACATAATGGCTACTTGCCGAGCTATAATATATTATACTATAGAACATAATGGCTACTTGCCGAGCTATAATATATTATACTATAGAACATAATGGCTACTTGCCGAGCTATAATATATTATACTACGGAACATAATGGCTACTTGCCGAGCCATAATATATTATACTACGGGAGATAATGGCTACTAGCCGAGCCATAATATATTACACTACGGAACATAATGACTACTTGCCGAGCCATAATATATTATACTACAGAACATAATGGCTACTTGCCGAGCTATAATATATTATACTACAGAACATAATGGCTACTAGCCGAGCCATAATATATTATACTACAGTACATAATGGCTACTTGCCGAGCCATAATATATTATAGTCCGAGCGATAATATATTACACTACGGCTACTAGCCGAGCCATAATATATTATACTACAGAACATAATGGCTACTAGCCAAGCCATAATATATTATACTACAGAACATAACGGCTACTAGCCAAGCCATAATATATTATACTACATGAGAACATAACGGCTACTAGCCGAGCTATAATATATTACACTACCGCTACTAGCCGAGCTATAATATATTATACTACAGAACATAATGGCTCCTAGCCGCGCCATAATATATTATACTACGGAACATAATGACTACTTGCCGAGCTATAATATATTATACTACAGAACATAATCATTTAAACTTTAAAAAATTTAAGAAATTACTATTAGACTATTATAATTATGCTCTATTATCCTGTTATAATGTTGACGATCCTCGAACTTGGAAAACTGTCTGCCTAAAGTGCAACACATCGCGAAGCCTCACTGAACCCATAACTTGCTGTTATTAGTTATTATTTTATTTTTGTAAAGGCCCAGTGTAATTGGTATTTAACTGTTGTGGTGACCCTGCTTCTTCTATGTATTTTTAGAGGCGAAGCTAAATAAATAAATAGATAAATAATGGCTTACTAGCCAAGCCATAATATATTATACTACGGAACATAATGGCTACTCGCCGAGCTATAATATATTACACTTCGGCTACTTGCCGAGCCATAATATATTATACTACAGAACATAATGGCTACTCGCCGAGCTATAATATATTACACTTCGGCTACTTGCCGAGCCATAATATATTATACTACAGAACATAATGGCTACTAGCCGAGCGATAATATATTACACTACGGCTACTATTTTTAGTACGACTTTAGTACGACGATTTTTAGTACGACTGATTATTTATATTTTTCCATTTTGTTTGAGATTGATGTAGATCTACATACTGGAGCTTTCCTCCTCAGCGTTTACTATAGCTACGTGTGAAAGTATTATATTTAACAGCTGTCAGAGAGGTACTCGTTCTAAATATTGTGGGATTCTTATCTAATTATAATATTCAAATGTATTGTGTTCTATAATGGTTCGACCTTTAGCGGAAATATTCCATTTATTTTTATTTATTCTTTAGTATTTCATCTAAAGCTGTCACTATATGACTCAATAAGACGTGTCGTTTTATCGAAGTGTTTGAGAACACTTAGCTTTAGTGAAAGAACTAATTTTTAAAGAGAGTTATCTTTGATAATTATTGTGGAACACTTCTAGATAATTATTCTAACCATTTCTCTTTGTAAAATATATTTCATTTTTACCAAATTAAAAATGTTTAGGCTCTAACTCGTAATAAAGTTAACCGTAATGGCACAACTTTATTCCACCATGAGTCACAAGAATGAAACGCTGTTTTATTTCTTATGAACATGTCCAACTGAATCTTATTATGGGACGGCCACAAACTAACAAGGTTCGACCCAACCGTCCTCAACACCCACCTCTAAATAAACATTCATCCACGGTACTTTTTAAACTACCTCCAACAACTTCACTCCACTATCCCTGCCATAATATATTATACTTCAGTACATTACAACTATACTATGGCTAGTATGGCTTGGCAACCATAATATTGTTACGAGACGTTAAGTTTCTCTGCTATAACCGAGCAGGATCTTTTTATATACTGAACGCTGTGACGGTTATAAACCACGATTTCAACTGTTTAAACTTTATTGAAGACTACAAGTGAAGTTGGAACTAAGAAGTAGACGATCCTGACTCGACCTGCAGACTAACACGACTAACACGATGATTGCCTAACGACAATACCTTACTTAGAAAAAAGACAAGAGCAGTTGCACAGCTATATAATCCAACTGACTAAAACAACGTGCAGGTAACATCATTCACAACTTTACATACGATCGGCACAATTAAATTTAAATTATGCAAGACAAAATCTGACAAACTACAGACATGTCCATAACAATATATTATACCACAGAACATCACGGCTACTATAGGCGAGTCATAATATATTATATTACAACATATCACATCTACGAGCTGAGTCATAATGTATTATACTATAGCACACCATGGCTACTTGCTGTGTACTGGGCCTCTTTCCTTCTTTCTTTATCTAGAATCATTGCTGGCTCTCGCGTCAAAAGGATTCTAGGTTTCCAGCTTTGGGGGTGAGAGTCATGCTCCCTGTTTAGAATATTCATTCCACGTACGTCCTCGCAATGTACGAATATTCTATTCAAAATAAAACAAGCCGAATCATATATTACACTACAGTACATTACCGATACTGGCCGAGTCATAATATATTATACTACAGCACATCACAGCTACTAGCAGAGTCATATAATATAATATATACTACAGCACATCAGCCATCAGGGCTACTAGCCGAGTGATAATATATTATACTTCAGAGTAATAATATATTATGCTAGAGAAGATAGTGCACAAACAACTGATAATCCATTTCGAAATCAATGGTCTCCTTTCTCACTATCTGTATGGTTTCCGAAAAAATCGATCAACGGAATTTGCGGTTACCCATTTCCTAGATCATATCAGAAGACAGGCGGATGGAGGGATGTTAACAGGTGCACTTTTTATAGACCTGTCTAAGCGGGCTTTCGACACCATTAGTCATTCAGGTCCCCATGAACAAGCTTCCTTCCTATGGAATATTCGATACTGAATTACAATGGTTTGTTGATTATTTGTTCCTTCGGAAACAGACCGTGCAATATAAAGGAGTTCTATCAAATCCTAATCCTATATTCAATGGCGTACCACAAGGGTCTATTATTGGACCTTTGCTTTTCCTTATCCACTTCAATGATGTTCACCAATCTCTTCACCACACAAAAGTTATCACCTATATGCAGATGACACTGTAATATTTACATCTTCGAAGGTATCAGAAAAATTATTATTATTATTAATATATTACGGCTACCAGCCGAGCCATAATATATTACACTACAGCTACTAGCCGAGTCATAATATATTATACTACAGCACATTACGGCTACTAGCCGAGTCATAATATATTATATTACAGCATATCACGGCTACTAGCTGAGTCATAATGTATTATACTATAGCACACCATGGCTACTTGCTGTGTACTGGGCCTCTTTCCTTCTTTCTTTATCTAGAATCATTGCTGGCTCTCGCGTGAGAGTCATGCTCCGAGCACGGTTAGCAGCTTTGTAGGCTCGATCCCCTGTTTAGAATATTGATTGCACGTACGTCCTCGGAATGTACGAATATTCTATTCAAAATAAAACAAGCCGAATCATATATTATACTACAGTACAGTACATTACCGATACTGGCCGAGCCATAATATACTAGATATATTATACTAGAGAAGATAGTGCACAAACAACTGATAATCCATTTCGAATGGTCTCCTTTCTCACTGTATGGTTTCCGAAAAAATCGATCAACGGAACTTGCGGTTACCCATTTCCTAAATCATATCAGAAGACAGGCGGATGGAGGGATGTTAACAGGTGCACTTTTTATAGACCTGCATGTCTAAGGCTTTCGACACCATTAGTCATTCAGAAGCCCTGAGGAAGCTTCCTTCCTATGGAATATTCGATACTGAATTACAATGGTTTGTTGATTATTTGTTCCTTCGGAAACAGATCGTGCAATATAAAGGGGTTCTATCAAATCCAAATCCTATATTCAATGGCGTGCCACAAGGGTCTATTATTGGACCTTTGCTTTTCCTTATCCACTTCAATGATGTTCACCAATCTCTTCACCACACAAAAAGCTATCACCTATATGCAGATGACATTGTAATATTTACATCTTCGAAGGGGATATCAATTTCATCGAAAAAAGTCGCAATGAGGATATTAACAATTTTTCAAACTGGTGTTGCAATAATGAATTGATTATTAACATAAAAGTGGGGAAAACTGAAGCGATGCTTATGGATTCGAAGCTTCTCCAAGTCTCCTTCGAGCTTGGCGACCTCCCTACCTAGTTTCCCCCCGTGACCCCACCACGCGTGTCTATGTCTATATTACTCTATAAAATCCGATAAAAGTCTTTAAACGCTGCATTTCCTGTACATTTTTACTTTAATGTTGTTTTGTTAATCACTGCTTGTCATATAATGTACTGTATCTTTTAAAAACCGTTTATTTTAGTGATTTTAGTTAAATTTTATTCTTAAAGGAGAAAATTAGCAATTAGCCAAATATCTTCATCGCAGTCTTGGGTGGCGGAGGCGTTAAGGCGTGTGACTGCGTGATCACAGCTGTGGGTTCGAGTGTCCTCTGGAACTAAGGAAGAAGTCAACACACAGAAGAGAAAGAAAGAAAAAAAAAGCGAAGATATAATTGACAATATAAATTTAAGAAACATTTTTCAAACTGTTCAGGATGATAAATATATTATTACACTTTTTCATTTTGTTTGAGGTTGAAGCTCTATTTACTGGAGCTTCCTCCTCATCACTTACTATAGCTACATGGTGCACATTTATAAATGCAACCCTGTGGCTATTCAGTGCCGTGGTATACTAAAGTACTACAGCTACGTAATGCGTTTATGAAACACATTTAATAACTGTCAGTACCATAGCGTGAATCGAATTCACTTGTAATGACCCTCTAGTTAAAGAGAGGTTTTCGTGTTAAATATTGTGGTATTCTTTCAACTAATTATCATATTCAAGTTTTTAGTACGAATTGTTTTCAAGATATTAAACCTGATTATTTATCTGGAGTATTATTACACTTTTTCATTTTGTTTGATGTTGAAGCTCTATTTACTGGAGCTTTCCTCCTCATCACTTACTATAGCTACGTGGTGTGCATTTAACAATGCAACCCTGTGACTATTCAGTGCCGTGGTATACTAAAGTACTACAGCTACGTAATGCGTTTATGAAACACAGTTTAACAGCTGTCAGTACCATAGCGCGAATTGAATTCAGTCTGTAAAGACTGTAATGTCTCTCTAGTTAAAGAGAGGTTCTCGTGCTAAATATTGTGGGATTCTTTAAACAATTATAATATTCAAATTTTGTGTTCTGTAATGACGTTCGACCTTTAGCGGAAATATTCCATTTATTTTTATTCATTCTATAACCTTTAGTATGTGAAAGAACTCATTTGTAAAGAGGGTTATCTTTGATAATTATTGTGGGACACTTCTGGGTAATTATTCTAACAACATTGAATTAAAAACATCTCTTTGTAAATATATTTCATTTTTACCAAATTAAAAATACTTAGGCTCTAACTGGTAATAAAGTTAACCGCAATGGAACAACTTTATTCCTTCTTGAATCTCAAGAATGCAACGCTGTTTTCTTTCTTCTCAAGATGTCCAACTTAATCTTATTGTGGGACGGTCACAAACTGTTTGCCACAACCAACCTCAACACCCACTCTAAATAAACACGCACTCACTCACGGCCCTTTTTCAACTACCTCCAACACCTTCACTCGAAATAAACGCTCATTCACGATACTTTTCCTACTACCTCCAACACCTTCACTCGAAATAAACGCTCATTCACGGCCCTTTTTCAACTACCTCCAACACCTTCACTCGAAATAAACGCTCATTCACGGCCCTTTTTCAAACCTTCACGGGCCACTATCCCTGCCATAATATATTATACTTCAGTACATTACGACTACTAGCCAAGCCATAATATTGTTACGAGACGTTAAGTTGCTCTGCTACGCAAGGCTCTCGTAACTGAGCGGGATCTTTTTATATATACTTAACGGCTGTGACGGTTATAAACCACGACTCCAACAAATGTTACTTCTTTAAACTTTATTGAAGACTACAAGTGAAGTTGGAACTGAGAAGTAGGTGATCCTGACTCGCCCAGACTAACACGAACACGATGACTGACTAACGACAATACCTTCTTGGAACAAAGACAACAGCAGATGCATAGCTATATAATCTATAACTGATGAAAACAACGTACAGGTAACATGATTCACAAAGTTTACACGATCGGCACAATTAAATTAAAATTATGCAAGACAAAGTCTGACAAACTACAGCTGACAATATGTCCATAACAATATATTATACTACAACACATCACGGCCGAGCCATAATATATCACACTTCGGCTACAGGCCGAGCCATAATATATTATACTACAGTACATCACGGCTACTAGCCGAGCTATAATATATTATACTACAGAACATAATGGCTACTAGCCGAGCTATAATATATTATACTACAGAACATAATGGCTACTTGCCGAGCTATAATATATTATACTACAGTACATCACGGCTACTAGCCGAGCTATAATATATTATACTACAGAACATAATGGCTACTAGCCGAGCTATAATATATTATACTACAGAACATAATGGCTACTAGCCGAGCTATAATATATTATACTACAGAACATAATGGCTACTAGCCGAGCTATAATATATTATACTACAGAACATAATGGCTACTAGCCGAGCTATAATATATTATACTACAGAACATAATGGCTACTAGCCGAGCTATAATATATTATACTACAGAACATAATGGCTATACTAGCCGAGCTATAATATATTATACTACAGAACATAATGGCTACTTGCCGAGCTATAATATATTATACTACGGAACATAATGGCTACTTGCCGAGCTATAATATATTATACTACGGAACATAATGGCTACTAGCCGAGCTATAATATATTATACTACAGAACATCACGGCTACTTGCCGAGCCATAATATATTATACTACAGAACATCACGGCTACTTGCCGAGCCATAATATATTATACTACAGAACATAATGGCTACTAGCCGAGCTATAATATATTATACTACAGAACATAATGGCTACTAGCCGAGCTATAATATATTATACTACAGAACATAATGGCTACTAGCCGAGCTATAATATATTATACTACAGAACATAATGGCTATACTAGCCGAGCTATAATATATTATACTACAGAACATAATGGCTACTTGCCGAGCTATAATATATTATACTACAGAACATAATGCCTACTAACCGAGTCATAATATATTATACTACGGAACATAATGGCTACTTGCCGAGCTATAATATATTATACTACAGAACATAATGGCTACTTGCCGAGCTATAATATATTATACTACGGAACATAATGGCTACTTGCCGAGCTATAATATATTATACTGCAGAACATAATGGTTACTAGCCGAGCTATAATATATTATACTACAGAACATAATGGCTATACTAGCCGAGCTATAATATATTATACTACAGAACATAATGGCTACTTGCCGAGCTATAATATATTATACTACAGAACATAATGCCTACTAACCGAGTCATAATATATTATACTACGGAACATAATGGCTACTTGCCGAGCTATAATATATTATACTACAGAACATAATGGCTACTTGCCGAGCTATAATATATTATACTACGGAACATAATGGCTACTTGCCGAGCTATAATATATTATACTGCAGAACATAATGGCTACTTGCCGAGCTATAATATATTCAATAATAATGGCGTTCGACCTTTAGCGGAAATATTCCATTTATTTTTATTCATTCTACAACCTTTAGTATTTCATCTAAAGCTGTCACTATGACTCAATAAGACGTGTCGTTTTATCGAACACTTTAGTGAAAGAGTTCATTTTAAAGATAGTTATCTTTGATAATTATTGTGGGACACTTCTGGGTAATTATTCTATGTAATGGTACAACTTTATTCCACCATGAGTCACAAGAATGCAACGCTGTTTTATTTCTTCTCAAGATGACTAACTTAATCTTATTATGGGACGGCCACAAACTAACAAGGTTCGACCCAACCGTCCTCAACACCTTCACTCGAAATAAACACTCATTCATGGTACTTTTTCAACTACCTCCAGCAACTTCACTCCACTATCCCTGCCATAACATATTATACTTCAGTACATTACAACTACTAGCCAAGCCATAATATTGTTACGAGACGTTAAGTTTCTCTGCAAGTAACCGAGCGGGATTTTTTTATATAAGTGAACGCTGTGACGGTTATAAACGACGATTTCAACTGTTTAAACTTTATTGCAGACGAACACGAACACGATGACTGCCTAACGACAATACCTTACTTAGAAAGGTATTGACAAAGACAAGAGCAGTTGCACAGCTATATAATCCAACTAACTAAAACAACGTGCAGGTAACATCATTCACAACGTTTACATATACGATCGGCATAATTAAATTTAAATTATGCAAGACAAAATCTGACAAACTACAGAACATCACGGCTACTATAGGCGAGTCATAATATATTATACTTCAGCACATTACGGCTACTAGCCGAGTCATAATATATTATACTACAGCACATTACGGCTACTAGCCGAGTCATAATATATTATACTACAGCTGTACAGCATATCACGGCTACTAGTTGAGTCATAATATATTATACTACAGCACACCACGAGCCATATTATATATTATATTACGGGAAATAGCCGAGGATTAATATATTATAACTATAGTATATTATATTATTCTATAGTACATTAAATTATTTAACATATTCTAAAATTATCATTTTCTTATTTTGATCAAGAAAGGTACTAATATCCGCACATTTCAACAACATAGTTTAAACCACCAAGCCATCACGCCCTTGCTATTTAAAATCGTTAAAAACTATTTAAACTTACCATTTCTGAATTTTAATATACAAAAGAACCAGCAGTAATTACATTAATTTCTGCCTTATCCGTAAAGTTCAGGAACGAAGTCACTATAGCCTAAACCACTGAGCTATTACGGCCTCAGCGATATTTTAGATCGTTAAATACTATTTAAACTTACTATTTCTGAATTTTAATATACAAAATAACCAGCAGTAATTACATTAATTTCTTCCATATCGGCAAAGTTCAGGAACGAAGTCACTAGCATAAACCACTGAGCTATCACGCCCTCCTGACTTTTTAAAATCGTTAAACACTATTTAAACTTACCATTTCTGAATTTTAATAAACAAAAGCACCCAGTGGCGAAGCTGGCCGTAGCAACTGGTCATATTCTATGCTAATTTATAAACATCTACATATTTTGAAAACAATATATTTCTAAAGTTCTGAATATGTAAATTGTTTCAAAATTTGCATAGCATGACCAGTTGCTATGGCCAACTTCGCTACTTTAAGTACCAGCAGTAATTACATTAATTTTTGCCTGAACCGCAAAGTTCAAGAACGAAGACACCATCCTCGTACCCAGGCTCTCATCTCCACTCGCCGCCCGTATCACGCCCTTTACACTGCATATACTTCTACTATAATTTATACTTTAATTTATACTTCTACTTTAACTTCTACTATAATTTATACTTTAATTTATACTTTAATTTATACTTTAATTTATACTTCTACTTTAACTTCTGCTTTAATTTATACTTTAATTTCCACTTATACTTTAACTACTACTTTAACTTCTACTTTAATTTGTACTTCTAGTTTAATTTCTACTTCTACTTTAACTTCTACTTTAATTTCTACTTCTGCTTTAACTTCTACTTTAACTTCTACTTTTATTTCTACTTCTAGTTTAATTTCTACTTCTACTTTAACTTCTACTTTAATTTGTACTTCTACTTTAACTTTTACTTTAATTTATACTTTAATTTATACTTCTATTTTAATTTATACTTTAATTTATACTACTACTTTAACTTCTACTTTAATTTGTACTTTAACTACAACTTTACTTTCTACTTATACTTTAACTTCTACTTCAATTTCTACTTCTACTTTAACTTCTACTTCAATTTCTACTTCTACTTTAATTTCTACTTCTACTTTAACTTCTTACTTTAATTTGTACTTCTACTTTAATTTATACTTCTACTTTAATTTATACTTTAATTTCTACTTCTACTTTTACTTTAATTAATTTCTGATTTAATTTTAATTTCTGCTGGTACTTTTTGTTTATTAAAATTCAGAAATGGTAAGTTTAAATAGTATTTTAACGATTTTAAATAGCGCAATGGGCGTGATAGTTCGGTGGTTTAGGCTAGTGACTTCGTTCCTGAACTTTGCAGATATGGCAGAAATTAATGTAATTACTTTAATTTCTACTTTAATTTGTATTTCTACTTTAATTTCTACTTTAATTTCTACTTCTACTTTAACTTCTACTTTTATAATTTCCACTTTAATTTCCACTTATACTTTAACTACTACTTTAACTTCTACTTTAATTTGTACTTTAACTACTACTTTAATTTCTACTTATACTTTAATTTCTACTTTAATTTCTACTTCTACTTTAATTTCTACTTCTACTTTAACTTCTACTTTAATTTGTACTTTAATTTGTACTTCTACTTTAACCTCCACTTTAATTTCTACTTCTACTTTAACTTCTACTTTAATTTATATTTTAATTTCTACTTCTACTTTAACTTCTTGCTCAAATTGAGCCTTTTCGGAGTTACTTTAACTTATAGTTTAAACCTTAACTTCTACTTTAATGTCTACTTTAACTTCTACTTGTTCCTTAAATTATACTTTAATTTCTACTTATATTTTAACTTATACTTTAACTTATACTTATACTTTAACTTCTACTTTAATTTATATTTTAATTTCTACTTCTACTTTAACTTCTACTTTAATTTATACTTCTACATTAACTTCTACTTTAATTTATACTTCTACATTAACTTCTACTTTAATTTGTACTTCTACTTTAACCTCTACTTTAATTTATACTTCTACTTTAACTTCTACTTGAATTTATACTTTAATTTCTACTTATACTTTAACTATTACTTTAACTTCTACTTTAATTTGTACTTTAACTACTATTTTAATTTCTACTTTAATTTCTGCTTATACTTTAACTTCTACTTTAATTTGTACTTATACTTTAACTTCTACTTTAATTTATACTTTAACTTCTACTTTTATTTATACTTCTACTTTAACTTAATTTATACTTCTACTTTAATTTATACTTCTACTTTAACTTAAACTTATACTTTAATTTCTACGTATATTTTAATTTCTACTTGTACTTTAAGTATACTTGTAAAATTGATTAATAATTCATGAAGAAAATTGAAAATAAATTAATATTTAATCGACATCTTTAACACAGGATAAAACATTGATTAATAAAACATCAATGTTTTATCAAAGTTAACTTGCTCAAATTGAGCCTTTTCGGAGTTACTTTAACTTATAGTTTAAACCTTAACTTCTACTTTAATGTCTACTTTAACTTCTACTTGTTCCTTGAATTATACTTTAATTTCTACTTATATTTTAACTTATACTTTAACTTATACTTATACTTTAACTTCCACTTTAATTTCTACTTATATTTTAACTTATACTTTAACTTATACTTTAACTTTAACTTCTACTTTAATTTCATCATATACTTTAACTTAAACTATAATAATAGTATAAGTAGAAATTAAAGTATAAGTTAAAGTATAAGTAGAAATTAAAGTATAAGTTAAAGTATAAGTAGAAATTAAAGTATAAGTTAAAGTATAAGTAGAAATTAAAGTATAAGTAGAAATTAAAGTAGAAGTGAAAGTATCAGCAGAAATTAAAGTTTAACTTCTACTTTAATTTCTACTTCTACTTTAGCTTTTACTTTAATTTCTACTTATACTTTAACTTAAACTATAATAAAAGTATAAGTACAAATTAAAGTGTAAGTAGAAAATAAAGTAGAAGTTAAAGTAGAAGTAGAAATTAAAGTTGAACAGTAGAAGTTAAAGTAGAACTAGAAATTAAAATAGCAGTTAAAGTAGAAGTAGAAATTAAAGTAGAAGTAGAAATTAAAGTAGAAGTTAAAGTAGAAGTATAAATTAAAGTATAAGTAGAAATTAAAGTAGAAGTTAAAGTATAAGTAGAAATTAAAGTAGAAGTTAAAGTATAAGTAGAAATTAAAGTAGTAGTTAAAGTATAAGTAGAAATTAAAGTAGAAGTTGAAGTATAAGTAGAAATTAAAGTATAAGTAGAAATTAAAGTGTAAGTTGAAGTATAAGTAGAAATTAAAGTAGAAGTTAAAGTAGAAGTAGAAGTTAAAGTAGAAGTTAAAGTATAAGTAGAAATTAAAGTATATGTTAAAGTATAAGTAGAAATTAAAGTAGAAGTAGAAATTAAAGTAGAAGTTAAAGTATAAGTAGAAATTAAAGTTTAACTTCTACTTTAATTTCTACTTCCACTTTAGCTTTTACTTTAATTCCTATTTATACTTTAACTTCTACTTTATTTCTACTTCTACTTTAATTTCTACTTTAACTTCTACTTTACTTTCTTCTTCTACTTTAATTTCTACTTATATTTTAATTTCTACTTCGACTTTAATTTCTACGTATACTTTAATTTCTACTTATATTTTAACTTATACTTTAATTTCTACTTATACTTTAACTTCCACTTTAATTTCTACTTATTTTAACTTATACTTTAATTTCGTCTTATACTTATAGAAATTAAAGTAGAAGTAGAAATTAAAGTAGAACTAGAAATTAAAGTAGAAGACGAAATTAAAGTAGAAGTTAAAATAAGTAGAAATTAAGGTGGAAGTTAAGTACAAGTAGAAATTAAAGTATAAGTTAAAGTATAAGTAGAAATTAAAGTAGAAATTAAAGTGTAAGTAGAAATTAAAGTATAAGTTAAAAAGTATAACTAGAAATTTAAGTAGAAATTAAAGTATACGTAGAAATTAAATTAGAAGTAAAGTATAAGTTAAAGTAGAAATTAAAGTAGAAGTTAATCTTTAATTTCTACTTATACGTTAACTTATACTTTAATATCTACTTCTACTTTAACTTCTACTTTAATTTCTTCTTATACTTTCACTTCTACTTTAAAGGTGCCGTCAAGTCCGTTCTGCGCATGTCCACGCTTCTGTTTACATGATTTCTTTACATGCCATTATATTAACACTGAACACGAAGTATTGCGCGTTTGTTTTCCGCCTAAAAAGCGTGTTAAAGAGGCAGTTCTTTTCTTAAATACGGACAATTATATACCAATCGACGAGGTCTGTGTGCTTGTGGAGGGATGTGGCAACAAGAGGAATTAAGTAAATATAATTGAAGTATAGATGATATAGAAATTAACAAAGCTGCACATTCTTTATCGGTCTTCAAGTCTAGTTGCTGTATAAATTGCGGCCCGCCATCTCTTGAACTGTTCATATTAAAAGACAGATACTTCGAAATGTCTTGGCCTTGTCGAGTACTCAGTGCTTGTGGCAACTCTTTCCGAAAGATTCCATTTTCCCTTGGCCTTTTTTATCATCAGCAGAAGTTCAACTGAATATCTTCAGTTTTTCCCGTCTGAAGAGAACCAAATTAGATCGAACTACCACTCGCGCCTTCGCCGCACCTTTGGACGAACACTCGCTTTCGAACTGTCGACATGGGATGGTGCTTAGGTTTCAAATATCACACATGCGCAGAACGGACTTGACGGCACCTCTTTAACTTATACTTAGACTTAATAAGTACGAGTATAGCTTGTCTATATTAACTAAACGAAATGTATATAAATACTCCTGTAAATAACATTTGTAAATGGCACTTGAATGTTTGATTGCATTTAGACTAACTAAACTCGTCAAGTTTCTTCACTAATCTTTTAGATAATCATCAAGAGTGTTACATATTCTTCGGTACTTTCGTTTTGTGCATGGTATATTTGTTGCCACTGCAGCATTCCACAAACATAGTGCAACGGTACAAATTTTCCTATCACCAAACATTACCGATTATAAGGCGAATTCGATTAATCGGTGGCCGATCATGGCACTGCATAATCGGCGGATTAATTCCACGTCAAAAATTACCAACCTGGCTGCCACTCGACTCCATAATTTCTCGAATCACGCAAGAATATGTTATTTAATCGCCTGTTTGCTGATTACGTACGCGAGTTGGCATATTTCTTATAAAAACACTTGGAAATCTGCGTCATCTTGTCATTGTCACTTCTCAATTGCAATAATCAGCACACAAAAACCGCCGTAGAACACCGTAGATTGTCCAGAAAATAAAATGACAATAAAATGTAATAAAATGACATTTAAATGCAAGCGTTGGCAACAAGTCTTGTTTGTCTATAAATAAGGGCTACACTTATGGATTATGCGTTATTATTATATGGCTAATGACTCGTGAGCGGTCTTAAGGCTGTATGTCATTACGTCCGCTTTGCCCGCGCGGGTTTTGAACGTTGGAAATATTTCAACTCCCAAGGCGAATAAACAATGCCCGCTCCGTCAGCGCGGGCAAAGCTTACGTAGCTTTTCTGAAATCTGATTGGTTCCTGAGCGGTCTTTACGTAATATTTCAAAGCCGACAATGCGGACTGGACCGGATTTCAAGGTCTTCAAATCCGGTCAAGTCCGAATTGGAGGCTTTGAAATGACATCTCAAAGTCAAACAATTAAGTCAGTATTTATAGAGAAATTTGAGGTTGAAATCGTCAAAATCCTATGCTAATTAAGATCACATATCCAGTTGTCCGTCAAGGAGTTGATTTTCTTTGTTTTTGGTTCATGAATTATTAATGAGTTTGAGATAAACCGGTAAAGAGACCGGTCATTACGGAACCGCTGAAAAGATTTTAAAAATTACGAAAAAATAGAGGAAATGTGGGAAAATTAAAAGAGCCATATAATAAAAACCTTATTAACCTCGTTTGGTTGATCTTTATACGCAAAATTATCCTGTCCTTGGTCTTTTCGCACAGACCTCGCTCCTTCGTCGCATGGTCTGTATTGAAAGAAAGGATAATTTTGCCGTAAAGAACTCCCGATCAATAAGTGTTTAAAGTGCATATAACGTCTGTGGGAATTTAACATATATGTAATCTATCGATTCTCCTGAGAAAAATTGTAATATATCTTGTCAGCTGAAAATTTCATCTTCATAGACTTTTTTGCTGTTAAAGTTGACGGAAATGACGTCATAGCGGGAATCTCTAAAGAGGTTTTCATATAGACAGATGCCCGCTATGACATCATTTCCGTCAACTTTAACAGCAAAAAAGTCTACGAAGATGAAATTTTCAGCTGACAAGATATATTACAATTTATCTCAGGAGAATCCATAGATTACAAATATGTTAAATCCCCACAGACGTTATATGCACTTTAATAATCAGTCGTTTGCCGATTAATCGGCTCATCTCTAATACAGAGTCACTTACATATCAGGTATTTTTTACACCATATTTCTTTAACACACATAAGTTAATTAGTTCTTTAAATGTCTTTTTCACTGCATTATACAAAAGTACTTCATGGCATTTAAGAGATCTGTCTGATGAACTGTACACCATTGGCATCTCAATGTCCCTTGTCCCTTGTCCATGTTCATCAAATCCTTGGTCATCTAATCGTTCGTTTTTGCCTTTCACTTGTTCATTTAACTCGTCGAGTAGAACACGATAATGAGAAAACTCTAAAATAAGAAGAGACATAACATTATTATAGCAGCCAAAAGAATGGTTCCAGAGATTACTTATCTGATCTTTTCAAGCTTTCTTTAGAAAAAAAATATTAAAAAAAATATATTAATAAATAAATAAAAAAAAATATATATATATTAATAAGTACTTATTAACCGAGCGCGAGGTCCGTACGGGAAAATATTTTGCTTGAGATCTTTTGACCGAGCTTGTGAGGTTAATAAGGAATTTATTATATGTCTCGACTACAACGAGAAATAATTTAGAGAAAACATTATCGTGTACAGTACGTCTTCCTCCACGTCAGCGCGAGCGGAGCGGTCTCACAGTCGCGATTCGATATAATTGACAACAAAACAACCAAAAGGGAAAACATTTTGAAAAGAATATAATTATTTTATTTTAAGAAATTTTTTTAAACATTTTTTAATCGAGTAATACCGTGCGGGTCCGTACACCGAGTCCGTACGGTAAAGTACGGACCCGCACGTTAGCCAATCAGCGTTCAAATACGCCAGTTCGGACTCGCAAGACATATAATAAATAAATATATATATATATATAAAAAAAAAAAAAAATAATAGTAATTATACAAAAATATTTATAAAATATTTATAAAAGATTATTTATATTATATTATTTATGACTAATACATATATATATCGTCAATTTCATCTTTAGTTATACTCACAACAATATTTCCAAATTTAAATAAAAAACCGTTATAATTGCACAAATATTTATATATTAAGTATATTCCATGATATTAACGTTAAAAAAATCAATATTTTCTAAATTGGAATTACTAAAAATATTTTCTCAAGAGACGTTTTCTCATATACCCTGTAGAGGAGCTGTGTCATGGAATTACTTCATAATGATATTCTAATGAACTTAAATAACTATGCTATAAAACCACTTAAAAATTATTAGGGAAGCTACCGATCTTGTAAAGATTAAATCTTATTTGTAATTACAGGTAGATTATAAACAATTATTGGATGAGGTTTTTGTGATATCTGGAATAATCAAGGTCGAGGTAAGTGTTATCAGCTGCAGATGAAGGCTTCCAGATATCACAAAACCGAATCTAATAATTGTTTTATTATATATTGTAGTCACTTAAGTAATTATTTCATTTCTTCTACAGTCGAAGACGAAAATCGAGCAGTCATATTGCTTTTGCTTGTGTGGCAACCTACCGCTCATTCGGAAATATCGCATTGCGGGCGCAACCTGCAGATTAGTGAATAATCTGCTACCAGATTATTCACTAATCTGAGGTTGCGCTGATTCCCATAATTAACTGTATGTGCTTAGCCAATGAGAAGACAGGAAGTGACTACAATGTATAATAATTGTAGTTATTAGTTAATATTAGCAAATATTTTTTTTGTAAATATTTATCATAGTTTTATTAGTTAACTTTCGTGCAGTAACAATTTATAAATTTTAGCACGTCCCTTTGAAAACCAGGATCCCTGAAAGGCCACTGCGTATAAATAATTTTAAATAATAATAATAAACTTAAAAAATATAATAATTATATATAAAAAATAATTTAATAATTATATATTTATAATATAATAAATATAATAATTTTATTATTTTTAAAAAATATAATATTATATAATATAATAATAAACTTAAAAAATATTTTTATTATAAAAAGAAGGGTATTTTAAGTACATTTATAAAATAACCGGAAGTAAATGAGCAGTAATACGCGCTCTGATTGGCTACTGCGTCAAACAAGCGTGGTTTTATAACTCGATAATGGCACGGCTGACGTGATACATGCACTAGATTTTGTCGTTTTTGACGAATTTGAAGTGGTTTAAATTACAAAAGGAAGTCAAACAGAATGTTTTAACTGCAACTTTGAGTGAATTTTCATCGCTAAAACCATGTGTGGCGGCGCTAGATGAGCACTATGCTTTTATTTTTGAGGATTTTGACGTCATATCTATTTTGAAAATATGATGTCTTGAGTGGTTTTATCGCCAATGGAGTTGTTTTGATGGCGATCACATAGTAAGAGCTGTTGTGAGTGCTCTATGGAGGAGAATTAGACGAAATAAACTATTTAGTTTTTCATGCGAGAAAGTAGAGGAATTTCTTAGGCATAATAGGAGATATAGAAGCACTCAGTGACGTCATATTTCAGAAACAAATATGGTGTCGAAGTTGGACAAACTCTTCAACTTCAACTTGCTATATCTCCATAACTTAAAGTGCCCCTCACCTCAACAATTTATGATTATAATATTATGCTTCCGGACATTTGCATATCAAACAAACTGATATATCTCCAAAAGAAAGCAAAGAAACGAAAATCTTCAAAAGAAGTTACTTTATTATTTTAAAAGTTCTTCCAAATAAAACAATAACAAATTTTGAGGTTAGGTGCACTTGTATTGATTTGATTGCTGGAACTTTGGAAATAAACTAGAGTCAGTAAGATCTTTCGTACGCACTCTCAATGCTGACGTTAAAGCGAATTTTATTGCTCGGTATTTTTTAATAAATATATACCTAGCTCTCTTGTATTTTCATTCAAATCAATTCGGAAATTTTCCCGCCAAAACGTACCAATCCGGAAAAAGCTTAAGGCCTTCGCAGAGTATCGCATCTCAGCAACCAATCATTTCAGAAGAAAATGCAACGCTAAATACATCTTTAATAAAAAGTTGACGTATATAACTAAGTTGTCAAAATTATCCTAATAAATTAAGAAAATAACAAAGACAAATATAAAAAAAATAAAAAGAGGATATCTAAAAAGCTCTGAATATTCTGAATTTTTAATTTGTATTTTATTTGACTTGAAAATGGCGTAAGGAACGTCGAAACGTCGTTACCAACTTTTTAATAAAGATGTATTTAGCGTTGAATTTTCTTCTTAAATGCTTCAAGAAATCGTTACTTATTAAGTAACCAATCAGGGTACGTTATTGTTGCGAACGGACCAGTCATATAATAAGAATATTGTTTTTAAAAACTTGCCAAGTTGTTCACCACAGCTTCCAGCAGCACGTGACACAGCAACCTGACCAATCGTAAGCAGTAACGTCGAGGCATCTGCACATAATGGCGGGAACGCCTGACAGAAGCGAACCACACATTCACAGGCTGGGATAAAGAAGGTGGCACATTTGTCGCCTGGAAGAGCTTCGCTTAAAGACGTCAGACGACTGAAGACGTATTTGGCGATAGTTAAGGCCTTGGGGAGAGGAAACTGGATTGACAAATGGGAGGATAACTGAACTGCAAACAACTAGAAAAAAAAAAAAATCAGCAATGATAGTAAAAATAGCATATATATATATATATATATATATATATATATATATATATATATATATATATATATATATATATTTAAATTTAAAAAATTAATATAATAAAATATAATAGAAATATAGAATATAGAAAGACTTCAAATCATCACTAAGAAGCATCATATGATATTAAAGTAACAATGAAACAAAAAAATGTTATTCAAATTAGAACAACTGACATGTTTAAGTAGTTTTAAGTCAGTACTTAAAGTGCCACTACGATCAAATTTTTACCTATCGATATTTTTACGTATTTATAAAGCCGAGCTGCTAAATATTACTTGGTCGAAACCGTTTTGCGATTCGACGATGGCAAGTATTATTTTTCTTACTCCGAATCTGGAGTTATTATGTCCGCCATTAATCGTTCATGTTCTTGACCAGCGTAACGAAGTGACGTCAGATTCTCAACGCGAAGACTCCACGTGGCTAATTCTTCAAGTAAATCAAGGTCGTTTTTTCAAATTCTTCGTCTGAAAAGCTGGACATTTCATCTACTTCTCGAAAACAAATAACCTCGACCGAAATTCAGGCGTAGCATTGAGAATCTGACGTCACAAACAATATTACCTTTTGAAATTGCGGGCTCACTTGGAACACGTTTTTAGTAATGGTGGCCTAAATAATAGTGATTTCAGAGCTCAAAATACTTACTTCAAAATACCATTTTTTAGGGGTTTTTTACATCGATGATCACATTCGACCCTGAAATACTATTCTATGCTAAAGAAAATCTAAAAGACGGGGGTGAATTTTCATCGTAGTGGCACTTTAAATCTTTTCTTTTTTGAATTAATAGTTTTGGTAGTTATCATAGTTTTAGTGGTTGTACATGTACTAGTTATGATTATATAATGAAATGTATTTAGTTTGTAACTAATGTTTAATGCATTGAGACTATTGTATAATGCTCGTAAAACGTCTTTATTATTAATTTCCCAACGCAGCCAGGTGATAAATTAGACATAGTTAGAGTAAGTTACTGTCCACGACCCAACGTTTCAACACTCCAATCTACTGTCTTCATCAAGGGTGATCGTTGTAAGGTTAGGATCCCTATTTATACCCTCATAGAACCGATGATGACGTTATCTATTAACAAGATGCAAATACGCTAAGTGTTAACTTTTAAGCTTATGAAATATAATACCTGTTTTTCCAGTTCAGGCTGGTTCAATAACTCCGTTATAAAGTTGAGACAGATATGCATGGACGGGATACCACAAACGGTAACTGGAAGTAATTCTGGTTCATATCCCTGGTGATTAAATAAATAAAGATTATAGCATGGAAAATAATAATAATAATAATTGCTTTATTTATAATGCAAAATTGTGTCAGCTGACACCTAAGTGACCGCTGGTATAAATACAAGTGCAGTTAATATTACAATTTTGCGATTAAAACTAATTACAATTAAAATATTAGAATATTTAAAAATATGAGGTTTACACAGGTAGCACCTACAGGGTATACGATACTACAACGATGGCCTGAAACATCTAAATTTAAAATATATTTAAAAATAGCACATTTAAAAGAGTTTAGCAAACCGATCTCCCTAATTTCTTTTGGAAGACTATTCCAATCTCTAGCTGCAGAGTACTGGAATGTACTTTGACCTGTGGCATATTTTGCCTTAGGTAAGTGTAACAAAGTATTATCCATAAAATGCTTATTAACTCTTTCCTGTCCGTCCCAGTCAAAAGGGGTCATAGAAGACCCACGAAGTCGTCAATCGAAAAACACGGCACACGGTAACGCAAGATTAAAAATTGAAACTCAACAAGCGCCAGGGACATAAGATCCACTCACACGCCAAATTTGATTTGATTTCATAAACAACTCTGCGATTGGTGGCATTTTGAATTTTCATGATGCTACGCGGGCGGACAAGATGGCATTTTCTAGAAAAATGGAAGTTTTTCAACCTGATTTAAAATTTTTGCTAATTTATATTATCATGATGTGTCTTGTTCGGAAAATTCGAAAGCATTGGTAACAGCCGGTTTATTGGGCTTTCAGAAAAGGTATAGATTTCGCAACAGTCATAGATATTTCCCGAGATATCAATAGAACAAAGAGGCAGTTCAATTTTGGATGTGTTTCAGCCGGACAGGAAAGAGTTAAGCACGCCCTCACGGCTAAGTAGGTATAAAATTAACTGCTCTGGACAATTAAGAATATTTACAATTTTAGAAATTAACTGGAAACGCAGCCTGCGATTTTGTAATGTTAATAAACCTAATTTGTTACGCATGTCCTGCGAGCATGATCTCCTGTCTACTCTGAGTATAGTTCTCATAGCTTGGTTCTAAAGCCTTTCAAACTTATCTGAGGTCTGTTTTGTACAGTCCATCCAAACTATACGCCCATAGTGAAGGATTGGCATTACAGTAAGTATGTATACACTTAACAAAACGTGTCTGGGTAGAAATGAAGATATTCTGTTGAGCAAACATAGTTTTTGGTAGACCTTCTTATGTATGTGTGAAAAGTGGCCATTCCATGTCAGCAAACTGTCTATGTGCACACCAAGATATTTGTATGTGTTAACTTCCTTCAGTTGTGATGAATGGTGTTTTATTATATAAAACCACGCACGAGAGTTACACAGAACGTTGGCCAAATTTATCGTAGGTACTTAATTTCATGGGATATATAGTGGATCCGTTATGATATATCAGGCTTATAATTAGGTTTGTATTTAGGGATAAGTTTAGGGTTATGATTAGGTTAAGTATGGATCCACTATATCCCATAAGATGAAGTATTATCAAACTTAGAGAGCAGTTTGCTGACCACTATAATACTGGCTCACCGCTTAATTTTCGCGCCTTTTTTGTTCTCAGTTGTGTCTGCATGTACATATTTTAATACGTATAATCATATAGAGGGCAAAATTACTCGAATATGATTGTCTAATGAGGAGGGCATTTTTCATAAATTCAGGGCACCAGCGGAAAACACTCGATGTTAAGTCGATGTTTAACTAAAATTAAAACTAAAATTCCATATTTTTACTTAAAACCCTGTATCCGTTTTCTAGGGTTATATTTTAAGAGGATTGATATCACGTGACCTCTTCGCCTTCGTGCAATTCGCCTATTAAACGGTTTGTCTTTTTAGTGTGTTGTCTGGTGTTTGTGGATTTCTATCGATTCTCGGATTTCTATCGATTCTGGGATTTCTATCGATTCTGGGATTTCTATCGATTCTGGGATTTCTATTGATTCTGGGATTTCTATTGATTCTGGGATTTCTATTGATTCTGGGATTTCTATTGATTCTGGGATTTCTATTGATTCTGGGATTTCTATTGATTCTGGGATTTCTATTGATTCTGGGATTTCTATTGATTCTTGGATTTCTATTGATTCTCGGATTTCTATTGATTCTCAGATTTCTATTGATTCTCGGATTTCTATTGATTCTCGGATTTCTATTGATTCTCGGATTTCTCGTGAGTATTAAGTAATTACTGGAGCGACTCTTCGCATTTGGACTTGTTCAGAGATCGACCGCCTGTTTTCGTTCAAACGCGAACATTTCTATTCGAAAACTATACCTTCATCTTTACCTGAAAATGGACAAGTTTTGCCAGTTTAGGATCCATTATAAACATCTGATGGAGCGTCGAACATACAAGACATTGTATTTCCCGTAACTCACAATGACGCATGCTACCTCCTTGTGCCTAAAACACGCAATGTTAAAGAAATTAAAATGAAATTGCATAGGACTACAATACATAAAGCCTGGTTGCATATAACCGCAACGATCGCGGAGATAGAACATGTTCTATATGTATCTCATGCGTCAGTGCTTTATTTTTGAACGATCGCAGCGATTATATGGAAACCAGGCTTAAGAGGCCAGCCAGGATGGCTTGAGTGTGTGTCATTCTGAGTGTAAACTGTGGTATAATATTTCATTACTCGGCTATATAGCCGTAATAAACTGTGGTATAATATTTTATGAATAAATATGAATGCTGCTAAGTTCTCAAAATAACTGGATATAATACGAAAAGGAGAAATAAGAGAACATAATAAATGTGTCGAAAAATACTTAAGTAAGAGTACTTACGTATATAATATTAATCTTCTTCAGGACACATCGTCCGAAATGTCGCCCATTAATATACGTAAGTACACTTACTTAAGAATTTTTCGACACATTAAATTCTGTTATTTCTCCTATTCTTCTATATATTTTATTACTCGGCTAGTAGCCGTAATGTACTGTAGTATATTATACAATAACCTATTCACTACGCGTATTCTCATTGGTTGTTAGCCATGGCAAATTAGAGGACAAACGCACGTACGGCTCACGTCACAGTTACGTCAAATCACGTCAGATGACTGCTTTTTCCATGCCTCATAAATTCCTAAGAGCTTCAATGAGCATTTTGAACAGTTTGTCTTCAATTTGTATTGTATAAAACAAATAGATTCCATTTTGCCGTCGTCTGTTCAGTTATAGATGCACAGAGGACGTCAGAACGTGGTAAGAACATCAGTGACCCCCTAGTGGGCTACTTTTTTGGTCTTACCACGTTCTGACGTCATCTGTGTATCTATAACTGAACTAATATATTATATCAATATATTACACTAATATATCAAACTGATACAGTCAATTTCCCACGCATTTACAATTAGTATATATACAATTTGAGAAAAATATTGGGTTGTTTGACCAAAGCTTTATCAATACCCTCACCTGCTTTTCTTCTTTGGACTGAAGACAAATTTCCAACAAGATCTGAACTACCGCACTCTCCTGAGCAGCCAGTAAAGCTGACTTAAGCTCCTCTCGTTCTTGTTCTGTATTTACACCTGTACCAGACGAGTTACTCTTGCCGTTGCTGTTTGCTAATAAATGCTGACTCAGCATGGCACGTGATGCCGCTAGGTATCCCATGAGCACGCGAATGACGATAGACAACAAAGGGGCACACCTGCGAATGAACATCGATGATTTTTGTCACAATGCAGGTTATAGGTCAGAAACTAGTCAAAATAAGGTAATTCAATCCGGCCGGATATTTTTCAACTATTTGGCAAATCGGGTATCGGGCCGGATAGTAAAAAGCACTATCCGGTGCACCCGTAGTTCTAAGACGTGACTTGCATAACTTCCCCATTATTTAAAGTGCCCATAACCTCAAAATGTTTTATTGTCTTATTTGGAAGAACTTTTAAAATGATAAAGTAACTTCTTTTTAAGATTTTCGTTTCTTCGCTTTCTTTTTGAGATATATTAGTTTGTTTGATATGCAAATGTCCGGAATTTATGTCAACATGCATAATGAGTTATTGGAGAATGACATATATCTTTACGTTCATCAAATAAAAACACTAAATTGTGAATAACACCTGTGCGTGTTTCTCCTGCAACACCAAACTTCTCGATTTTAAAGGATTTTGTTCGAGAATGAAAGAGATACACACATTTCTCCAATAAGTCATTATACATGTGTGACGTAAATTCCATACATTTGCATATCAAACAAACTGATATATCTCAAAAAGAAAGCGAAGAAACGAAAATCTTCAAAAGAAGCTACTTTTTCATTTTAAAAGTTCTTCCAAACAAAACAATAAAAAAAATTTGAGGTTAGGGGCACTTTAACATATCACACACACACAGAAATGAAGTCATTGAGGGCGAAATGAAGCGAATATTTTATGTATTTGGTAAGCACAGAAGCCAGAGACTCGTTCTGTGCTCCAATTGTTACCGCCTGTCCTTT
This sequence comes from Chrysogorgia sp. JL179-B06, assembly GCA_035772405.1. Classification (NCBI taxonomy): domain Eukaryota; kingdom Metazoa; phylum Cnidaria; class Anthozoa; order Scleralcyonacea; family Chrysogorgiidae; genus Chrysogorgia; species Chrysogorgia sp. JL179-B06. The sequence goes on from JAYKKM010000295.1 coordinate 3,019,641, forward strand.
AGAATTAAAAATGAAACATTGAAACCCACCTGAAAATCTTTCGATCGCAGCGTAGAACAGTCAAAGGATCTTTTGCGAGTTCTTCGTCAGTGTAAGGCGTGATTTCCAAAGGGCCAACGCCCTTAACTGGCAGACATAATGCGTTTACAGTGGATAACCATAACCTAAAAATCAAATAAAAAATTCCAGCCAATTACATTGCAGTGTATAAGTGCTTTTAAGGATGTTCGGACGTATTTATTTTATGTACGAATTTATAACAAATTTACTTCTTTGTAGTTTCGAGAATTTTTTCTTAATTCTTCATGCGAAAAAAAGAGAATGAATGATTTGTAATCCCAAGAGTATTCTCAAGTCCTCGTTCTGTTTACAACGCAACTCTGAGCATTTTCACCTCTTCAGGACGACGTGAACTCGCTGAGAGGTGAGAGCTGTTCCTTAATGTTGACTTCAACTCAAACACTACAATCGCTTTAGCAGAACTTTAGCGTTTTGGAGGTCATAAAACAATCTTCAAACATCAAATACGGTAGTCAATTTACCATGGCTTCTTTCATATGCTTAAATTCACACTGCTTGTTAACGTTTCGAGGGCCACGTCATAAATCTTAAAGTCTCTATTATCTCCAAGTAGACGCATGTACGCATTGTGTACCTATTTTTGGGTTTGTCAAGCGAAAGAAGTTTGAATACATATTCCACACATAAAATATCTTGGTTATACCTTTTCCACCTTTGTCCCGGAATACGTCCGAATACCGTTAATCGTGTATGGTTTTTATTCGTGTCTTGTACTGGATTCTTATCATTTATAGACCCGGAGTGAGGGGAATTCGACGAAGTATTACCCCGAGGGATGATATATATCATACTGAGGGGTAATATTTCGACGAATTCCTCGAGCGGAGGGTCTATAAATTATATATTATACCGAAGCAATCTTGAACGCTGTCTTGAAACCAACCTCGTTCCCAGGGCATTTTGCCTCCACGGTGCAAGTTCGGCGAAAATGGCCCTGGGATCGGCTGGTCACATGACACCCAGAATTTCTTTGTGGTCTTTGTTCCATTGCCTTTGTCTACTTTGTTGACCTGAATAATTGAGAAATATTCAATGCTCTTCAGAGTTGTTCACGTCAGCATTCGTCGGCATAAAAGCAGCTAACAAGCTTAATAATCCACCATACATCCATGGTTATCTCTTACAAAAGGTATGAAGAAGCACATATCCAATTTAGCGAAAGTTATCACTTCTAATTTGCTGTAAAATTTGAAGACAGCATTCAGATTTAGATGAATAAATTATACTCGGCTGAATTAATTGAGTTTTATGACAAGCCAATCGCATTATAGAATGGACCAGCCGATCCCAGGGCCATTTTCGCCGACCTTCCGCCGTGGAAGCAAAATGCCCTTGGAACGAGGTTGGTCTTGAAACGTCTTGTTGTTCCTTCATTAATATTCGTGAGCAGCGGGTGATTGGAGGTCAAATATCATGGAGAAATAGCGGGGAATTCGAGTTTAAATTGACTGGTCACGTGGTACAAATCGAGCTCTTTGATTGGACAATTTATCGTTGAGGTATAATATTGATATATATATTATATACGACTACGTATCTCTAACCGATGTTCTAAAGGATTTGAAGTGTTTTGAAACGTTTACAAATACCCTACCTTCTTGGGATCATAGTGTTGAGCCTCATCCATAAATCACGTAGCAATGTATGTATGCGACGGGACACGTCAGGTTTCAGTGCTTCAGGTAAGGCTTGTACGATAGTATCCGCGTACGGAATCAACGATTTCGGATCGAGTTTGTTCAACCTGAGCAACGTTAACATGGCGGTTGAGGGGCTGCATTTCAGCTTGTTGACAGCTAAGGGATGAGAAACCAAATGGAAATTAATGAACACGTTTGCCAACCTGATACTTTGTAGCTTAAAAAAAAATATAATTGTGTTGCTTCACCAGTGATGATATAAGTCGGTTGTATACTTAATAACATTTCAAGTAACTTTAGTTACTCCTGATTAAAGAAATACCTAATGGTTTTCCGTGTTTGGATACTCTGATCCAAACACGCGGGATGTTGCGAGACTTGAGGAAAGCGTAAAGCTTTTCGAAAGTCGAGCAACATCCCAAGTGTTTGGATCAGAGTATCCAAACACGAAAAACCATTAGGTATATTTCTTTTATAAAATAATCACAGAAATATCACTAAAAGTTATTAATATAATTAGATCAACATTGCAATTCTCCCAAAAACCGTCAACTACCAATCAGGGGAGGTCTTTCTTGTCCTTCTAAGCTAATCGGCCAATCATGGGTGGTTTTCTATTATGATTTATGATGCTGACGACAGCAGACAGCCAAAAATAAGTTTGAAGTGGTAAAAACATCAGGAAAACATGCTTAGGAAGATGAAAAAGATATTTCCAGATGGATTTAATCGCGAAAATATGCCGTTTAACTTTATGTTGGATTGTTGCAGATGTAAAGTGATGTTGTGAGTTTGCCTAGCCTTCGTATTCTACAACACAAAATCTTTTTTGTGGTTTTATCTCACTGTCGAAGTGTTGTTCGGTGATTTTTTGTTGGCTACAAGAACAAAATGAATGGTTTCTTCGTGAATATCCTGCCCGACGAGAGGTAAAATGAACATTTTACACCTTTTCCATGTTCTCTTTGTGGACTATATCTATAAGAATGCTTTGTTTTGGAGTTTTATTGAAACTTTCAATAAGGTAAACGTCGCCCTTACAAATTATACGGGAATTCTCGTTCGCTTTTATAGCGTTGCTTTGTCCACTTTAAATACTTATAATTTCGGCCTATTTTTGCAAAATCTTGTGAAAATTAACAGGGAAGATTGCTATATTTTATTTATAGTTATTGTGCATATGTATAGAATGTTAATAAATGTTTAAAAACGATGATGGGTCGGCATGAGTTGCTTTTTGTGTGTACAAGATCGAGCTCAAAATTCCTGTGTTTGGATACTCTTATCCAAACACGGGTATTGACCAATCAGAGCGCTTGTTGTGTGCATGTTATTTTATAATGGCAAATCACATAAAAGCACCCAAGAACAAACAGCTATGCTATTCCGTGATCGGAGGTTGAACGCAACACATTAATTCGGCGATTTATAGCTTGGACTACGATTTTTCTCGACTATTCTACGATGGCTTTCCGTGACCTTCTACGTCAACCAACGAAGAGAATGTTGTTGTTTTTCAACATTGACGTAACAACAGCAAGTATCGAAACAAACAAAGTTAAAAAGATTTTCAGTGGTTTTAATTCCTTCCTCGTCTAGAATATCTTTTATTTTTTGAATCTTTTACACCAGCAGATTCAAAGAAATCACTCTATTTCTTGCATATAACGAAAGCTTTCCCATCGCAAAATATCTCTTGTATACAGTAAATATGGCGAAGCGACGATATGAAACAAGATCATGCTACGAATCGAAAAATGGCGAGAATTTCAGAATATGTCCGAACCGATCACGAAGCCTGAAAACCGGAACGCGTTCTGGAACGCCTTCTCGAACACGTCCGGAACGCGTTCTGGAACGCGATCAGAACGCGTGTTTTGTTAGGTTATATCTGAGCAGTACTGTATGTGATCAGAAGTAAATTTAGTGATAGCTGCAAGCGAGACAAGCCAGAACGCGTTTTTTGTTAGGTTATTTCTGAGCAGTACTGTATGTGATCAGAAGTAAATTTAGCGATAGGAAGCGAGAGATGTAGTAAAGAGACCCTCACCTTCGGTTACAGTGGCAATCGTGAGGCGGAGAGTCGAGGAAGAGTTTGGTTTCGATGGTGAGTATGTCACTGCTCTGTCTTCTTCACCAAGCCAGTCCTCGACCAAACACAGGTGGGGGTAGTATGTGACAAGAAGACGCAACAATGGTGGATACAGGTCTCTGAAATGCTCTTGATCTTTACGGGCTTGTTGCACCAGATACTTGATCGGTATTTGGGAATACAACGCAGGAGAATAGTCAGCTGGTTGGCGGTTGGTCAACACTGTGGAGTAAAAAGACAAAGTGGTTAGCCTTTCTCTCCTTTTAGTAAATCTTCCGTTTATATATTTTTTAATCTTTTTAGTTTTAGAGAAATTTAGAATTGTTTATATATATATATATATATATATATATATATATATATATATTATATATATATATATATATATATATATATATATATATATATATATATATATATATATATATATATATATATATATATATATATATATATATATATATATATATATACTGTATATATATATATATATATATATATATATATATATATATATATATATATATATATATATATATATATATTTAAATTTAAAATACAAAATGTAAAATATATATAATATATCATCACGAAGAAGCCTCATATGATATTAAAGTGCCTATGAAACGAATTTTTGTTATTCAAATTAGAACAACTGACTGTCTAAGTAGTTTTATTTCAGCACTTAAGAGTTTTTCTTTTTTCGAATTAATAGTTTTTGTAGTTATCATAGTTTTAGTGGTTACACATGCATGTAGTAGTTATGATTATATAATGAAAGGTGTTTAGTTTTATAAGTTAGATTTGGCGTTTGCCATTATAAAACTGTTTTTAAATCTATTCGTTCTGCACATATATATATATATATATATATATATATATATATATATATATATATATATATATATATATATATATATATATATATATATATATATATATATATATATATATATATATATATATATATATATATATATATATATATATATATATATATATACATGATGTTAAAGTGCATGTGTAGGGTTATATCGAGTCAGTAAAGCAGTGATTAAATAGGTGCCTGGCCATGTAAAGTTTAGCAAAAAGCTTATGCTGTAACCCAAATACATATGCTTATATATATATATATACATGATGTTAAAGTGCATGTGTAGGGTTATATCGAGTCAGTAAAGCAGTGATTAAATAGGTGCCTGGCCATGTAAAGTTTAGCAAAAAGCTTATGCTGTAACCCAAATACATATGCTTACCTAAAGCTTTCATGTTTGAAAGAGAACAGTCTTTGTATGTGAGCAGATAGTAAAGCAACAGCAACTGAGTTGTCAAACTCGTGGAGGTAGACGACGAAAGTGAACCATCATACTGCAAAATAACGAAGGGGAAAGGAAGTTAGAAGTTGATTGTCCAGGTTGTTGTGGACTGTTGTTTGGTGAATAACGTTTCGACGGCGTCAACTGCAGTCATCTCATGGGCCGTCATAACGTCAGTCGCCAACAGTAGTCTTTCTCAACACCACAACAACCTGGACGATTATGTATTCCTAGGTTCAAACCATTTACATTACTGAAAGGAGAAAGGTCAATGGCAGTCAACCAACCTTCACTCCACCATCTGAGTCCCGGTAGCTCAATAATCAGTTCACTTATTTTAACCTTGACCCTACTGCATCTGAGCCCTAGTAGCTCAATGATTGGAACATCTTGCTTATCCCATCCTTCACTCTACTATCTTAATGCTAGTAGTTAATAACACATTAGTAGATATATATATTTTCACAAATATGCAGAACTCTAAAAGTACGATAAGTGAGATGCTCTAACTATTAAGCTACCACGACTCAGATGTAGGTATAGAGTGAAGGTTACGATAAGCGAGATGCTCTAACTATTGAGCAACCAGGGCTCGGATGGTAGAGTGAAGATTACGATAAGTGAGATGCTGTAACCATTGAGCTACCAGGACTTAGATGGAGGTAGAGTGAAGGTTACGATAAGTGAGATGCTCTAACTATTGAGCAACCAGGGCTCGGATGGTAGAGTGAAGATTACGATAAGTGAGATGCTGTAACCATTGAGCTACCAGGACTTAGATGGATGGTAGAGTGAAGGTTACGATAAGTGAGGTGCTGTAAACACTACGCTACTATAGGACTTTAGCTATTCATGATTACTATGTTAGCACCATCTCTCAAAATACCAGCATATACCTGGTTTTCATAAACCTCTAGGATTTTTGCTTCGGAGAAACCATCCACTGTGACACTTGCGCCTTGTGTTCGATGTTTATTGGGCAGCGGCATTACCACTGACGTCACAAAAACGTCAATGAGACCGACGAGGAGTGGATGGAGAGGTGTGGAAGAACTTAGTATCTGACTGTAGATCCAATCCTACAAAATAAATACATCCAGGTAAAAGACTGCAACTTCTGGGAATTATAAATCCTTTTTGGAATATTAAATGTCACGCGTGGGGCCCCTCTTATTCAAATTTTACGACCCATTCCCCACCGTTCAACTATTTGCATTATATAGAATATTTATAAATAATATAGAATTTGAGGTTATATGACGAGATAGCAAACGTACCTTGACTTGAACAGAGTGTTTTGTAAAAGCCCTGTTCTTTAGCAGATGATAAACACAGTGCACTGGTAAGAAGCCGAAGTCACTGGCACTCAGCTGTGGTGTAACTCTGACGCGAACAGCATGCTCCGTTATTGCCTAAAAAATGAAGAAACATAACATGGTTTATAATCCATAGCATGGTTTACAATCCATAGCATGGTTTATAATCCATGGCATGGTTTAGAACACATAGCATGCATGGTTTATAATCCATAGCATGGTTTATAATTCATAGCATGTTTATAATCCACAACATGTTTTATAACTCATAACATGGTTTATAATCCATAGCATTGTTTTATAATCCATAGCATGGTTTATAATCCATAGCATGTTTTATAATCCATAGCATGGTTTATAATCCATAGCATGTTTTATAATCCATAGCATAGTTTATAATCCATAACATGGTTTATAATCCATAGCATGTTTTATAATCCATAACATGTTTTATAATCCATAGCATGGTTTATAATTCATAACATGGTTTATGATCCATAGCATTGTTTTATAATCCATATGAGGCGATTATTTTCGGGGGGGGGGGGGATATTTTCGGAAATTTACGGTACTGTACAGAACTTGTGTACCTAAATTAACATATATTGCTGGTAATCTGGATTTTCCTCACTTTTTTCAAAAGTTAGAATAAATAAATGAGACATAAATTGATACCTTTTCTGGAAAAAGTTCTTGAGTGAAAATGTTTTTTATTTTCGTCACGGTTCCAGGTCGAACTCGCATGCCCAACGTTGAACTAACAAGATCAGTAATGGCTTCCAGGTTGTTGCTATGGAAATGAATAGCCATCAAGAGTAATTGTTCTCCAAACGAGATGTGTTGACCACCTGATGCCTCGAAATGCGGCTCCTGTTTCGATAACCACTCGATCCATTTCACGACCTCCTTTTCTCTCTCACTGGAGCTTAAGAATGGCAAATAAACACGGAATCAAATTGGGATGAGTAGTGCCAATCGAACTTGTCCGACATATAAGTAATATGGTCTTATTAACTGCACAACAAACGTGTGACTTTACAAATTGTTATAACTCGAACGTGGCCGAGTCGAAGGTATGTCAAAGGCGCCGCAGGCTGCCACCATACGACCCATGTCTGACCTCGGAGCACAGCTAATATTTAAGTGTCGATTTTACGGAGGGAGGAAAACCGGAGACCCCGGAGGAAAACCCTCGAAGCACGGGAGAGGTCAACTATTAACTAATAACTCTACTCACACGAGTTCCAAGCTCTCGAATCAACACAAGGTTATTCCCAGATGGTCACCTATCCAAGTACTAACCCGGTCCGACTGGGCTTGACTTAGCGGGGAGTGGAAGCCCGGACGGATAATGCTACAGCATATTTTATTACCAGTTCACTGGCTACTTAAGTTATCAATTGCCATTTAAGTTGACAATTGCTACTTGAAGTTTCTATATGAGGAAAATAGTTTAACAGTGAAATATTTCTTTGATTGATTCTTTCCTTCGATACTTTAGACAGGTTTATGTTTTTAAAATGCTAATGAGTGTGACGTAAAACCAGTCATCATTTCGGATAAAATATAGAGAAATTCGCTCAAATTCCGAAATGTTGATGGTAAACTTGAACGTTATACTACAGATTGTGTCAACTTTGTCACTCAAATCCTCAACCAGTTTATCACAGGGAAGGCAGGAAAGCAAGCCAAATTCATGGTTGCCCCCTAAGTCGACAGTTAAGTTGACAATTGCCACCTCAGTCGACAGTTAAGTTGATAATTGCCACCTAAGTCGACAGTTAAGTTGATAATTGCCACCTAAGTCGACAGTTAAGTTGACAATTGGCACCTAAGTCGACAGTTAAGTTGACAATAACCACCTAAGACAAGTGCCACCCAAGTCGACAGCTAAGTTGATAATTGCCACCTAGGTACTTCTGGGTTGTATAGCTGGTCTACTGCTGTTTGGTAGTAAAGTTGGAGCTGCCTCCTGAACCTTTCAAGCGTGAGACCCTTCCTACACATTTCGCACGGTATTGTTCTACACGTTCTTGTAAAGAAAGAGCGTTCAAAGGTGACTGTTCTATTTTTGTGAGGACGGAAGTGTAGCAAATCTGGCTTCGAGTTGTTTCTTGTTGTTCTGGGTGACATATATTGAGATGGGCTTATCAGAAAATAGGTTGGTCTATAACCAGGGACTTATAAGCGGGATTCGATTACCGAATCGATTATAGGGCCATTTTCGCCGACCTTCCATCGTAGAGGTAAAATGCCCTGGGTACGAGGTTTGACCCCTGATCTGCATAAGAGACTGGATCGAGCAACACATTTTTCGATGTTGCAAAATATTTCGTGGTGGTAATCTTGGAGAGACCTGCGTCTACAGCGCTATCTAGTTTCTGTTTCTTATACAGATTAGTGGGTTGGACGTTACTCTATTTGAAGCGGTAATAATAATAATAATAATAATAATAATAATAATAATAATAATAATAATAATAATAATGGAAACTTTATTCATTTATGATTAACGTATACCACAATGATATACTCTTTTACTACTATGAACTACTCTTTTACAGGTAGTTTACCAATGTCTACTTGAATTAACACTATATGGTATACAAATATTAGTATGACATTAAAGTCGGGTCATCCCACTCTTTGTTACGTTTACAAAATATATAGTAAGATGTCCTTGTGCAAGTGTTCATAATTTTCTGAGTATAGTACTTTTTACATCGTTCGTCAAATTTCAGGTCTTTCAGCATTTCAATAAAGTCTACAGATGACTGATTAAAAACTCCAAGCGAACTGATAGATAAATTTACAAATTTCACTTTTTCATAATTTTTGTGCTGTTCGTTAATAAGTTCTAGATATTTTTGTCTCTTACGGGTTGCATTAGTAAGAAGATTAGATTCAAATAATAATAATAATAATAATAATAATAATAATAATAATAATAATAATAATAATAATAACAAGAGAAATTTCAAGAGAAATTTCATCCCTTAAAGATTTGTCTATTTGATTGTATATCATAGCACCCGGTGCGAATTTTTGGAAGTAACACACATGATGCATTTCCACTAATATTCTTGTTGTGTTCGAGCCGCTGAAACAAAGTGTTGTGTGACTCCGGTCCAAGATGGTTAAGCGACTTAAAGACATCAATTGCTATACAACGTTTGCGAATAGTTTCAATGTTGTCTATATCCAGCTGTAGATTACCAAGAAAAAACATTTACCGAGAAAAGGATGAATAGTGTAAGAGCAATTTTAAGCGTGTTCACAACCGCCATCTTGCCCATTAAAGATAATCCCCTTATTGCCCTTAAAGTGCCACTACGATGAAAATTCACCGCCGTCTTTTAGATTTTCTTTAGCATAGAATAGTATTTCAGGGTCGAAAGTGACCATCGATGTAAAAAAAAACTAAAAAATGGTATTTTGAAGTAAGTATTTTGAGCTCTGAAATCACTATTATTTAGGCCACCATTACTAAAAACGTGTTCCAAGTGAGCCCGCAATTTCAAAAGGTAATATTGTTTGTGACGTCAGATTCTCAATGCTACGCCTGAATTTCGGTCGAGGTTATTTGTTTTCTTGTTTTTTTCGAGAAGTAGATGAAATGTCCAGCCTTTCAGACGAAGAATTTGAAAAAAACGACCTTGATTTACTTGAAGAATTAGCCACGTGGAGTCTTCGCGTTGAGAATCTGACGTAACTTCGTTACGCTGGTCAAGAACATGAACGATTAATGGCGGACATAACAACTCCAGATTCGGAGTAAGAAAAATAATACTTGCCATCGTCAAATCGCAAAACGGTTTCGACCAAGTAATATTTAGCAGCTCTGCTTTATAAATACGTAAAAATATCGATAGGTAAAAATGTGATCGTAGTTGAACCATAAAGATAATTTTGATAACGTTTACTACTTGTTTATTCAAAAGTCAAATTACACTGCAATGTCACTATAACCTCTAGTTATTTAATATGATTGTATATTAATCACAGTTTTTAAATTTATCATTTATACACGTTGCATGTGCTTCAAACTAATTCGATATTTAAAACAGTTCTCGTGGAGATCATTTTACATATAATTATTGTTCTTACATCTTCGTATAGGACATCTACATTCCCTAATTTCTTTTGAATTGCAGAATTCCCTTTTTTTTTCTTCGTTTGATAATTCTTCACTAGCCGTCTTCCTGGCTCTTGTTGCATATCCATTTGTGTTTCCGTCTTCAGCGAAAGCATGGCCACCCATTCCAACTTCTTCATCAAATGCTTTCTTCATCAAACGTCGTTTGGCCAGCGACACTCTGTCGATGTCCTCACTATCACGAGTCGCCAATGGTAGGGCCATGCTCAGCAGGAATGCAGTGCTCAACAAGATGGTGAGACAAAAGTAGAAGTTCTGTTTTGACATTTTTCGTTCAACTCTACAAACTTGGCGTACAGGAAAAATGTTGAACCTTTCCCAATTCTGTACTTTCTTGCTCTTTGCCAGTTGTAGTAATTGAGCGATCTTTTATAGGTTTCCTTTTGTTTTGTCACTCTCAAGATGTTCATTTGCATTGCAATAGACGCATTTTTAAAGAAAAACATCGAGGCGTGCAACGCAGATCCATTAGTCAAAATTAATAATGTTTTATGTCTAAATGTTTTTGACAAAACAGCTTACCATATATAGCCTTCGCGCTGGCTAATGGACCCTGCATGTGTATATCAAAGATATTAACTTGGAGGCGGCTAATTTAAATAGGCAAAAATAATAGGCAAAAATACGTCCCCCAAACATAATTTCCCATTTAGAACATGACAAGTGGGTGTAACATAATATTAAATTGTGGAGGTGAAGTTGAATAGCTTACTAAAACGAAATATTGCATATTAGCAACAGTCATGACAATTGTGGATCATTATTGACAATGTGTTATTGACGTGTAAATAAGTTTGCTTTTATTCTATAATTGTTTGGACACATGTAGGATTTATACTTTAACTGATGAAAAGTCGTTCTGATCTATACTTAACACTATAGATTCCATTTTGCCGTTGTCTGTTCAGTTACAGATGCACAGATGACGTCAGAACGTGGTAAGAACAAAAAAGTGGCCCACGAGACGATAGTCGAGTGCGTCACTGATGTTCTTCTACGTTCTGACGTCTATAACTGCGCATCTATAACTGAACAGACAACGGCAAAATGGAATCTATTTGTTTTATACAATAAAAGTTGGAAACAAACCATTCAAAAGGCTTTTATTAGCTCTTTGGCGATTTCTGGGGCATGAAAAAAGATAAAAGCAGTCGGCTGACGTTATCTGGCGTGAGCTGACGTGATCCGTGCATCTGTCCTCTAATAGATCAAGGGCAACAACCAATGAGAATGCGCGTAGTGAACAAGTTATCGTATAATTTCCCTTATTTTCTGCACGAAATTGTGGGTCTCTAAACCTTTATGTATACTTATTAATATTAAAAACAATTTGAACTAATTACATTGCCTATTTGAATTTCACATTGCTCGTTTACGTAGGCGTTTAAGTTTCGCCGAACATTTGTCTTTGTTAGAAAATTCGAGCTTCCGAAAATATTTGTATACTTTTCTGTCGGCTCGCAGCTCAGTGCGACTTTCGCTTCCAGGCACTACCACTCGATGAGTAAAATTGCCTAAAGATCGCCGTTGCTCGCTTCAAGTTTTTGTCACGTGCCCAGACGGCTCAAAGCACCACGAGAACGCGGCGTCCTCTTTGTTAAAAGCTTAGTCGCGTCAATTAATGGATCTTAGGTTTCCAACTTTGAGTGCGAGGGGCATCGTCTCAGCACATTTAGGGCTCTTTCTCTATGTATGCATGTCCTCCAATATCGGTGTGTATATATGTCTTTATAACTATATAAGCCTATAGATGCTATAGAACCTATAGATGTTATAGCTATATATTGTAATGAAACAATATAATTATGTTGTTGCCTCGTTCTATTTCAAAACCACGCAACATATATAGACTCTATAGAATCTATAGGTTCTATAATCTCTATAGTATCTATAGCATATCTAGAGCATCTAATAGCATCTATATAGCATCTATAGATTTTATAGTCTCTATAGCATCTATAGGTTCTATACCATCTATAGGTTCTATAGTTTCTATAGCATCTATAGGTTCTATATTATCTATAGATTCTATAGGTTCTATAGCATCTATAGGTTCTATAACATCTATAGGTTTTATAGCATCTATATGTTCTATAGCATCTATAGGTTCTATAGTTTCTATAGCATCTATAGGTTCTATAGCATCTATAGGCTTATATATAAAGACATATAGACACACCCATATTTGAGGACATGCATGTATACATAGAGACAGAGTTACATTTAGCACTTAATTTAAAACGTTTCCGACCCCTCCGAAATAGCGTGAATATAGAATAGCCATAGGAGGCTAACGTTTTGAGCGAAGGCCCTGTGTCACGAGAATCGTAAATCGAGAATCGTAAAGTATTTCGGCCTTCACTCTAAATGTTTACCTACAGACTATAATGTCCTTTAACTAATTCGTGAATTATTGTAAGATGTCTGTCAAAGGAAGTGAGCGACCTATATCGTTCGATGCCTTTTATCGTTTCAAGTTGAATTGTTTGAAAGAAACAGATCGATAGAAAAGCAAAGACTAGAATAGCAAACTATATTAGTTTTAATGGTCTGAAATAGATCATAATAGTTAGATGAAATAAAGTTTTATATAGGTTAAGTTACTCTATAGGGAATCCACCTGCAACTGTGTTTAATAAACTGTGGCAGACGACAAATGAATTAGCCGCCAAAATATTAGAGACGCTATGCTACCTTATTAACGGTGTTTTGTTTCAGTGATAAATTATTTATTAAATATCTTAATGCGTTAATAAATACACTGTTGTAGTGAATGTGGGAGAGCTCGGAGTATACAGACGATACGTGGACGATCGTCAAGCTCATATCCTCAGAAAAATTATTCTAAGTCCCGTACAGGAATCGAACCTGTAACCTTCTGATTGCCGGATAGGCAGTATATTATATCAATCGAACCAGTACATCATTGTAACCTTCGCTCTCCATCTGAGTCTCGTTTGCTCAATGGTTAGAGCGTCTCACCGGCAATCAGAAGGTTACAGGTTCAATTCCTGTACGGGACTCAGAATCATTTTTCTGAGGATATGAGCTTGACGATCGTCCACTTAATATAGTTTACCTTGCTAGGCTTGCTTTTAACTGTTGTCTTGTCGTCTTCAAGATCTTTATTTTGATGGCATTGAAATAAATACTTATTTGGATGCTTATTTGAATGTTTTTAATGGCAATAAACGCTCTTTATTTGCTTGGCAATAGAACGCTTCTTTACAAATAAACATGTGCAACCCATGGTTCAAGCAAGATGAATTTGATAAAACTAACAAGATTGCATTGAAATATAACAACAAAAACCCTGTCATGTTTTTAGGCGAAGCTACTTTAGGTAATTGTTTGATCAAATATTTACATCACAGAGCTTGCCAAATTATGCCGACGTTTCGCAAAAGAATCCCGAATTTTTAACTCTCACGATAATGCATTGTTTTGAAATAGCAGCTGATTTTAATTTCGCATTTTACGACCGATAGTACTGAATTGTCTATGTAGCTTCACCCAAAATAATGTAATGCCGTGGTATATGCCATGTCACAATTGTTCGTGTTGTGTTTGACTGCAAAATGGTTTATTCATTTTAAAATGTGTTATTTAAAAGGCAGTAAGATCAATTTCCTCATTTTCTCTACGAAGTTTGAATTGCTTCGGAAATTTACGGAAATGGTTGAAAGGGATGACTCAAAAGGACATTTCTATTTTTGTCTGGGTTAGGATTATTATTGGGATTGGCGTTAGACTAGTTCTTGAAAACGAGAAGGTCCTTTTGAGCCATCCCTTTTAGCCTTCACCTTTCATAATGGCGGCCAGTCTAAATATTATTTTATATGCATGCCAATTAGCCGAACAAGCTAACAAGCTGGCGCTTGATGGCCTCGTTACAAAGCGAAGATTCTTTGGAATTACAGGCACACGAACGAGGTCAGAAAGGCTAATTTAAATGAATATAAAAGAATATTTCATCTGGGCGCCATTTTGAAAGAGGTCTATACTGCTCGTTTAAACTGACTAGTTTACAATTTCTATTATAGTGGGAGGCCAGTCAGGTAGGGTCATTGGGGGATAATTAGGGATAACTAATAATAATAATGTGTTAATATATACACTATAGCTGCTGTAGTGAATGTGGTAGAGCTTGGAGTAATCAGACGATACTCGAAGTCCCCGAACAGGAATCGAACCTGTAACACCCCTCACATTTACTACAGCAGTGTGTATATTAAATAAAAGGCCTTTAAGTATAATGTTTAGAAATATTAGTAGTTTTACGGTATCTGCTCTTGTGCTCCAGAAATAACGTTTTCGTTGACGTATTTTATGCTTACGAACGCCGCCATTTTGGCTTGCTCGACGGCTCAATGTTTATGTACAGCGGCGGGGTTCTTTTCAATTTTGACGTCAATGAGTGCTTCTCTTATGACGTTCCTTGCACTCAATGATGTCAAAATCGAAAAGAATCCCCCGCATGTAAGGTCACGTTAATGTGAAATGTTACCCCGACTATTTGCGTTTTGACGAAATATTGGAAAAACCCAACTTTAAATTTTATTAAAGTTGCGTTGTTCTGGTTTTATGTCCCTTACGAAAATTCCACATGATTTCACACGTGTGATTACGTGTGATCACATGTGAATCCCTAACATTTGAAAAGATTTCACAAGTGATCACATGTGAAACATAACATGTGAAAAGATTTCACATGAGAAACATAACAAGTGAAACGATTTCACATGTGATCACATGTGTAACATAACATGTGAAAAGATTTCACATGTGATCACATGTGAAACCCTAACATGTGAAAATATTTCACATGTGATCACATGTGAAACCTAACATGTGAAAAGATTTCACAAGTGATCACATGTGAAACATAACATGTGAAAAGATTTCACATGTGATCACATGTCAAACATAACATGATTTATCACGCGTGTGAAATCATGTGATCACATGTGATCATTCAACATGTGATCACATGTTCCAAAACCACATGTGATCGCATGTGAAATATTTACATGTGAAATCATGTGAAATTTTTGTAAGGGTTCATATCACAGGCATACATGTATTATTTCAGAGTCAAATGATACTGGAGTAGAGAGAGAAGGAACTGTTGGCGTAATGTCTCTCTGTTTTTAACCTTTTGGTTGATTGAACCTTGCATGGACCTAGTAAACTTCAATTCCAGCCGGAAGGCCTTGCATTTTCAATGAATTTGAGATGAGATATGAGCTTGTGGTTTAGCATGTCAATGAGCTTGGAGACACAGGTTCAAATCCTGGTCGGACGACCACTCAGGGTCTTAAATATAATTGAGGAGAAAGTACTGCCTTTGCAACAACACTAGCAAAGACTTTCGGGTCTTCTCGGAAAACGACCTTAAATCGTAGGCCCTCGATCCTGATCAGCTGGGCTTTCCGTTCACCTAAGAGTGATAAACTGAATAGTCGAGCGCTTAAAACATAAGCCTCCGGCTCGGATAAATAGGCCAACCTTTACCTTATCCTGCGTGATCGACTCTAAATAAAATCATACTCCATGTATCGTCTGTCTACTCCAATCTCTTCCACATTCACTACAGCAGTGTATATGTATATTAACACATCCAAATATTACTTATATATAGTGACTGCCGCATATACAGAACATATATTATATATATATCAATCGAACGAGCATGTACACGGCTTAGTGTTTTATTACAATAGCATTAACATATTACATGACTTAACCTCAACTTTTCAACGACATTTTCCAATCCGTAGCATTTCATTTCTCAGCTGTGAGTTTCTCCAGCAGAATATTAAAGAGTTGAGAGTCGAGTTTATGGTGATAAACGTCAACACCCAAGCGCCTGCCATCATCATTGGCAGCGGTGTAACCGCAGTGCCTTTGTCCAAGTACAGATACACGTCGAAGACAATACTGGGAAAATAACACACTAGGGAACAGACCACGATAAGGATGAACGTCTTGGCTAGTTTTACATCCTTTATGAATTCCGTCAGTTTCGCTCTCTTGCTCTCGGCAGAGGCTTGGTTACAATATAGATCAATGATAACGCTATCTTGTAATGCGTTATCTGTTTTTGGCATTGGAAGCTTTGGGGTCAGATGCCGTCGTTTCTGTCTTGCAATCTGGAAAATCTTGACGTAAACTAAAACCGTTGTAAGACACACCGCTGTAGTGTAGAACAGCATGAGTATGCTCTGCAGTTTGGTGTCGAAGAACGCAATGATGGTGACAGGTATCCACAACAACCACAGGACAAGCGTAGCTAAGATGAGATTCCTCTTTGTGACGTATCGCTCGTAGACGAACGGATTCACTATGGCCAAGTATCTTTCAATGTTCATAACGAACAGTGTCCCTCCAGATAAACCGGGTAACAACGTTGTAGATGTGAGGTAGACAGTCTTCGAGATACAATCGCCTGTTCCCGCCAGCTGCTTTACCATCATGACGATGAACATTGGATGAACAAAAAGACAAACGGCCAGGTCTGTTACAGAGAGCACCATTACAAGAAAGAAAGGTGTCTTTGTTCGAAGATTAGGCGATTTGTAAAACGCTACAATGACTAGCGAGTTCACGAAAGGGCCTATGATGGCTAGAATGAGATTGACAACGCAGGAGATAATACCGTTAATGGTAAAGCCTGGAGAAGGCGAACTATGCACGTAAGAAGCTTTCGAAAGACACTGCAGTACTGTGGCGTTAGCTGAAGATGTGTCCATTGGTCTATGATGAGTTTTCCTTGTGTGTTATAGCGTTGTATCCTTCCCTGTGTGTTAATCCCTGCAGACGTTTCTTTTTTATATTTAGATTTGCATTGTGTGTTCAGCTGCTTTTTCTTTTTATCTCGGCGCAGAAGTCCGTTTTTTTGGTAATCATGGAAGAATCGATTATCACCTCTAACATCTTAGATTCTGTAATACTAGATGATGTATTTACACTTGTCTTTCATATCCAAGATCGATTGTTCACAAGAATTAAAGAAAATTCGTATTTTATATTGGGTCATTGGTCATTACGCAAAAATTACTAAACAATCCCTTGTGCAAATAAGGCTGCAATTAAATTACAAACATCAAACACAGAAATATTAGCAAATGGGAATGGAAATTAGAAATGAAACTGCCTCATATTAAGGGTTCACTTGTTGCAAATTATGCGTGTGATATAATCGCAGTGCCATTATAACGATGCGCTGAATGCTAAAATGCAATATTCAATAAGCTAGTAAAACACTTGGTTATCGCACACGCATCTCTCATGTCCCCCGCGGGATTTTATGACTCGCCAATCGCATCAGACATGTTTAATATTTCTCAAATATCTGTTGTCACAAATCGTATATATAGATTAAAGTGATTTGCAGCTTGGTTATTTTAATATGATAAATTGTTTGCTACTTAAGCTTTTTTAACGCAAACTCAGAAAATGTTTCTGAGCCCCAGACGGGAATCGAACCCACAACCTTCATGATCTCTGGTTAGATGCTCTAACCATTGAGCTACCAGAACTCAGATGGCAGAACGAAGGCTACGTTGTGTACTACTTCGTGACGTGCAACATACGTACTGCTAATTCAGCAATCTCGATATGTCTGTATATCTTATCAGAATATATTAAAGTGATTTGCAGCTTGGTTATTTTAATATTATATTAATATATTCTATTAATATGAGCGTCTAACCGGAGATCATGAAGGTTGCGGGTAGCAGCACAATACCCACAATAGTAGTGAAACACAATATCCCTCAAAGCCAGGTCAGATTAGCTAATAACTTCGGGAAGGCGCTAATAATTACGCAGCTATTGATGCTTATTGATAATATTTACGCACGTGCGTGATTCAGATCCCGTGACTGTTTTCCCATTTTCGTTGGTCGACACTGAAAAAAATGATGTCATTGTGGGAATATTTTGCTAGCGGCGAGTGAAAACGGGGTTAAGATTGTAAAGCGATAGGCCACAGGTAACTGGCACACTACCATGACGTCACTTTATCGTGGATTTTGGACGTGTTTTGGACGTGTACAACAATGATTACACGTTAGTTGACAAAGCGTAAAGTTGTAATATCGTTTTCATCCATATCATAAAATTGGTTTATGTATTATCGTAGCAATTATGCAAACATGTTATCGCACTATTGCTTTGTAGTATAATTAACCAAATTATGATTGCACGGGACATGTTTTCTTCATCAAATGTGATGTCGGGTGATGCTGGCTGACAAAAAACATGGCGGAGAGTAAAAGGCCATTTCGGAATCTTAAATAAAAATTTAGCTTAAATGACACTCCATCCCCAAAAACAAGTGTTGCTTAAATGAAAGTTCTTTGTCGCCTTACATGAGAATAGGTATTAGTTTTCTTCTAATCGTTTTAGATTTAGAGAAATTTGGCTTTGTTTATCGTATTCTTGTAAATTGAAGGCCGCCATTTTTGTTCTGATTGCGGGCGAATGCGGTCGCTCGTCGTTTGACGTCATTGAGTGATAGAAACACTACACAAAGAAACCCTTCACAATAGCGTGACAATAACGTGGTCTTAGTCTATTGTGTAGGATTTCTATTCATGCTATTGTGGTTATTAAGGTGGCTTGGAAGCCTGATTGCTTTCAAAAATCTATCTACCCCCGGTTGACCACTTTTTCATGCCCATGCCCAATTGATTAGGATGAGCCAAATCGAATGCATGACAATTATTGTTGTACAGTAGTATTATCACGGTGGAGGCTATTTCAGATACGGTAGAGCACCAAGTCACCAGGACTTTGGCCCGCTTTAAATTTCTGTTTCGATTCAGTAATAACCCTGCTTTTAACAACCCTGTTTTCTGAATCGAAACATAAATTTAAAGCGGGGTTTTTAAAGAACAAATATGTTATATAAACAATCACCAAAGTCCTGGTGACTAGGTGCTCTGCCGTATCTGCAATAACCTCCACCTATTATCATCGAGCGAGGGGTCGTTGCATACACGTACGTATTTCTAGTATTTATTTAATTGTGTACTTACCCCATGATAGAAGAACAAGCCAACACTGTACAGAGACCGATAATGACGAACCGAACACCGGCGACAGTTGGCGGCGCTTGGCAAGTTATCAAACAAACTAGTTCGTTAGCCTCGGCGTTGGTCAACTTCATTCCTGCGATCCCTTTGAGTGCACAATAGAGACGCAACAATCCAGTTGCATATATCACGTTTTCCTCGGCTAACTTCATAACAGAGTTTTGTTCGGCCATCGGCGAAACCTCGTTTGACGGTGGAGATTGGGTACTTTCTTCAACGATCTCAAAATCCGTTGACATGTCCATTGCTGATGTGAAAGAAAACAAAACAAATCACATTTTGACGTTTCGGAATCCACTTACCATTTATCTATTCTACTCTAGTGCTGTACTAGTATAGTGTTAGTCACCTTAAAGTGCCTATCTCACGTTTGTGGATTTTACATATTCGTAATATTTGGGTCTTCCTGAGCAAAATCATAATATATCTTGTCAGCCAAAAATTTCATCTTCATGGACTTTTTTGCTGTTAAAGTTATCGGATGTGATGTCACAAGAGGCATTTTTGTGGCAAGTAACAAAAGAAAACTGGCTTGGAATGCCTTGTGTGATATCACATCCGGTAACTTTGACAGCGAAAAACTCGGAAAACGTTAACCAATTTTGAGGACAATTCTCGTTGATGTACCGCAGTTACGGTTAGATACCTTGAATACTAGATCAGCTACTAAATATCTCTTAAACAATCTTAAATATAACCTTATATATATATCAGGAATGAAACCCGCGTAACCTTCTGATTGCCGGTGAGATGCTCTAACCATTGAGCTACCGACACTCAGATGGAGAGCGAAGGTTACAATGATGTACTGGTTCGATTGATATATGAACTGCCTATGGGCAGTCACTATATATATCAGTAATGCCTGAGTGTGTTGATATATACATTGCTGTAGTGTAACCTTCTGATTGCCATCAATCATTACCTTCTGATAGTGATTACACAGTAACCTTCTGCTAACCATCTCACCGACAATCAGAAGGTTACAGGTTCGATTCCTGTCCGGGACTCATTTTTCTGAGGATATGAGCTTGACGATCATCCATGTATCGTCTGTCTACGCCAAGCTCTCCCACATTCACTACAGCAGTGTACTATATTAACAAAATTAACTAAGTATTATACACTACGTGTGAAGTTGATCGTCCAGGTTGTTGTAGTCTTGAGAAAGACTATTATTGGTGACTGAAGTTTCGACGGCCTAAGCGGCGGTCATCTTCAGAGTCAAGTAAAGCGTGTTTGTCAGGGTTTCCCTAGTATATATACGTCTGGTTCATTACGTCATCGTTTGTTTGTGTCATAATTAGTGTGAGTGGGTGTTGCGTCATGCGTTAAGTACAACAAGCTGGACGATCAACTTCACACATCTAATGATATGAACAACTCTGAAGAGCATTGAGTATTTCTCAATTATTCAGGTCAACAAATTAGACAAAGGCAATGGAACAAAGACCACAAAATTATCATATCTAAACACCCAGAAATTCTGGGTGTCATGTGACCAGCCGATCCCAGGGCCATTTTCGCCGACCTTCCGCCGTGGAGGCAAAATGCCCTGGGTACGAGGTTGGGATCGAACCTGTAACCTTCTGATTGCCGGTGAGTAGCTTTTGTAACTTCAAATCCCTGGATTTGAACTTGACGATCCTCCATGTATCGTCTATCAATATGATAGCGGTCATGAGCATTTGTTTTGTCACTGCAATCACCTTCAATAATCTCCAATGTTTCCTTGTCGTGGGCATCCACCGTAATTCTCCGTTTGCCTTGGGATATGCCAAGATTTTGGTCCCATTCTTTCTGCCATTCGCCCTGGATTTTTTGCCTGTGTCCTTCCGGTGTCAACGCCACAAGCATGCTCAGTAGTTCAGTTCTTAAATGTGTCAGAGTATCAAAAGAAACGTCACCGTACTAAAAGAAAAGAAACGAAGACTCGAGATTGCGACTGACAGATTTTCAAGCTCAGGGAAAACTTTACATGGCCGCCAAACTGCATTTGAAAATAACTTTACGTGGCCGCCAAACTGTTCCAAAGGTTGTTGGAAACGGGGGCACATTAAAATTTAACAAATTGTAGTGTACAGTAGGGGGCATGCTCCCCCAGAAAATGTTAATTCCACAAGACCCAGAAGTGCGTTTCCTTGAAATTGTGATTTATGTTGCCAATGTCCTTTAAATCCATTGGTCAGTATTTCGTGGTGAATGACTTTTGATGTACAGGTGTCCCCTTTGTAATCTTACATATCTTAGAAATGGCTTAGCGCGAGTCAACTAAGGCATTGGGCAGTCGCCAATTTAAGCGTGAACTTAAGACACAATTTCTTAGTTCATATTTAATATGTGACCAAATCTTAACATTCTGTTTTACTTTTTGTATGTTTTTCTTTTATTATATAGAAGTATATCTTTATTCTAGCACCAATAAATAAATGTGATTTGTTGGGTCGGATAGGAATGCTTATCTAATGTAATGAGTGTTTGTATCTGACTCAACAAACTAAATTACTACTAATTGGATGCCCAACTAGATTAGCTTGTTATAGTTATTTTGGGTACCCAATCACCTAAATTTATGTTAAACTCTATTGTGAATAATAATCTTGAACGTAAAGGTGTAATAAATCGTTGTTGTTGTTGTTGTTGTTGTTGTTGTTGTTGTTGTTGTTGTTGTTGTTGTTGTTGTTGTTGTTGTTGTTGTTGTTGTTGTTGTAGTTATGTGTGAACGTATTGTAGGAATTTATTAGAATTGTTTTTGCTCAAGTTTGATGCAAGATATTTTTCTCTTGGTGTTTCAGTGCATGCTCCAAAACCAGTTTGCAGGGATATCTTTTCTGAAATCACCCAACCCCCATCAAAAGTCAAATGGTCGACCCCTAAGCAATCGACAATAAACAATAAATGAATGATAAGGAACAAAAACTAAGGACATTGGCAACAAAAATTAAGTTTGTCTAATATGAAAGAAGTCGTAAAATGATAGAGTAACAGCTTTTACAACTTTTCCGTATTTTACTTCGTTTTTGAAATGTTTCAGTTTGTTTGTTAACACAAAAATGTCTTATATCTCAGTGATTGCTAAGTTTACAGCGTTCATTATCATGAGGAGTTATTATACGCACATTTTCAAGATTGTGTGAAAATTCTCTACTCTGCACCTGACGTCAGAGACCATCTCATTTACATATCAAACAAACTGAAATATTTCAAAAACGAAGTAAAATACGGAAAAGTTGTAAAAGATGTTACTCTATCATGTTACGAGTTCTTTGTTGCCAATGTCCTTTAACTTACTTTTTGACCACTTTTAATGAAATGCGCAAACCATTTCCTCACATGAAGGTTACTGCCAAGCAACAACCCACTTATATATTCCACCAAATCCTTCCTGCCTAAGTGTGATCCCTTAAAATCGAGTGATAGTCTGATAGTCAGTTCTGGTAGACAGCATTTCTCCACAGCCTCGGCGCGAATCGATAAGGCATAGTCGGGATTCATCGAGCAAAGACGGCGTAACACCTCCGTCCGAACGTGGCCCGGAAATGGACTATTATGTTTGGCATCTTCGACGGCTAAGAAGCAGGAACACACTAATAGAAATTTTAAAAAAAGAACAAGTTTTTTCACATGCATGACAAAATTACTGCATTCTGATTGGTCGAGAGGAGTGCAATTATTTCGTCAATAGCGAACCGCGCTAATGACGTCATGTCATTGTATATGTTACCATGGAAATAAAACTCAAAATGGCTTCCATTTGCAATGGATTTGTTTTGAATCATTTCCCAAGACTTGGTTTATGTTAGTAATTGAAAATTATATCGAAATATTTTAACATTTAACGCAGAGAACATTTGGAGTGAAACTTTTTCATTGTTCTTAATATGCGACGAAATATCACATTACGTTTCCTGGCATTTTTTGTTACAGAACATCATTTTAGCTTAATAAATGTTCGCATTAAAGTTCACATTTCAAGTTGGTATACCAACTTTCTAATGATACTCCTAGGTTCAAACCATTTACTTTATCAACCTTTTGGGAACTAAAATCAGCTGTAGTATAAGCAAAACATTATTTACTTTGCTAATTTAGCAGTCAGATCTAACTTTTAAAACGTATACGTATTGTGCTATGAAAACGTATCTGCTCTTCGTTATTGGTCCTAGATATATTATAGGATAAGTACCTATTTGTAGTTTGCATGAAAAAAGTTGCTGCAATCATTGCAGAAAGTTCTACTTTCTGTAACGATTGCAGCAACCTGTGTCGCAACAATTTCCACCGCTGCAAGGTATGTTACACTTTGCAATGGATCATGCAACTTGTTTTGTAACGGCGTTGCGAGATAACTTGCAGGAAACATTGCATAGTGTAACATCGCCTTTAGACAAAAAGAGATCAATTTCTAATCAGTATTTTATAAAATTGCGGCGACACCGAAACCTGTGTTGGAGTTCTAGTCACTGGACCAGTAGATTGGGAAAGTTCATTCGCACCAAAAGAAAAAGGGAAAGTTTACAACAAATATAACGCACACCTTGTTCAAAGTAATCTGGAGCATTCGCAACAAGATGGCAAATGAACCATGGTCCATTGCGAACTCTGACTAGAGCTTGGGCCATTTGATCCATAGGAAAGACTTCTGGTAATTCTGAAAGATATCAAGAAAACATTTACTGCAGTTACAATTCAAACATTCTTCAAACACAAAACTAATGATCACATGAGAGTTTCTAGCACGCTGATTGGTCGATGATCCCCTCGCCCGAATACGAGGTATGGAAACATATTTGCCCGAGGTTTCAGAAGCTGCCCGAGGCCGTTTATGAGACCGAGGGCAAATATTTTTCTATGGGAACCGACCAAAACGGTAATAACAATTTTTTTATCATACAAGGCGAAAGACTTGAGTTACATGTACTTTAGTTCGGTAAAACTGCAATCAAATTCCAGAAAAATAATTATCAATTATTGAATTAGGTTGAGCATGATATGAAGAATTATCAAGGCCGAAGCCGAAGGCTGAGGTTGTCCAAGTCAGTTAAACTAACGATTTAGTAGAAAAAATCAAATATGAGGAAATTGATCTTACTGCCCCTTTACAGAGCGAGTGTCAACCGTGACGCATTGCATGCACGCTCGGTTGGCCATTTTTCGAAGCACAAAATTCCCTTGGTGAACTCATCCGTAAATAGCTGGCGTATTGTTATATATATATATATATATATATATATATATATATATATATATATATATATATATATATATATATATATATATATATATATATATATATAATATATATATATATATATATATATATTTATATATATATATATATATATATATATATATATATATATATATATATATATATATATATATATATATCAAGGGTTGACAAGATAGACATGGCGCGCATATTGGCTGCGGAGATGGGTATGCATTGGTGGCATATTAGACAGTTGGAATTAGAAAACCCGCGCACTTGTCTTATATTACAAAGGATAATTTTTAATGCATTGATTTCTGTAATGCAGAACGCCTGACACGCAGACAAAATTTAATGTAAACACTAAACACGGCAATGCTATTTTTTCTAATATCTGTTCGATTGAAGGTCTTCGTGTGTCAAAATTTATATAAAAATCAACGTCAAGGTATACGAAACATATCTGTTACGAAATTACATCGGTTTAATGAACACGATAACAGCATTAAATCATCGGGTAAACTATTAACTATGGGTAAACGACGAATAGATCTTGAAGCCATGTCCTTTGATTTTAAAGACGAGTCTCGCTTTAATCTCTTACGCATTTTCTCATAAAACATTCTGATCTTCACATTTTAAGTAAACGAAACCAACAGCGTTGGATTCGCAATGATGATAATAATGATTGTTAGCATATACCAAAACAGTGAATAGTGCTTTTCGCGCAATCTGATTGGTTGCTCTAGCTCGGGATATCCTGCACTATTCACTGTTTCGCAAAACAACATGGTGTCATTCTCTTGAACGATTTTCTTTTTACATAATGCAAGAAATTGGTAAAAGCAGGCAGGTAGAAAACAATTACTGTATGTAGGAACATTATTTTAGGTAATATTTATGAAAAACAAGTTTCAAAGAGAGAATAGAAAGTGCTACGAAAACAAACTTGATTCAACGAACTGACTGTTGCATGTCAGTTTTCGTTCAAATATTTTGAAAGAAAAGTGTTCTCCGTAGTTCATATATCGATAAATTGCCTTCATATAGTTTGAGACAATTTGAATTGCCTTTCATATAGAATTTAATAACATTTACAAACATTAAAAATAATTTCGGTTACAACAAAACCAAGCAAAACATAAATAATTAGTACGGTTTCAGCCATAAAGATTACCGCGATACACTGCCCAAGAAACTGGCGAGTAATGAACTGAATACTAAACAA
Source organism: Chrysogorgia sp. JL179-B06 (assembly GCA_035772405.1). Classification (NCBI taxonomy): domain Eukaryota; kingdom Metazoa; phylum Cnidaria; class Anthozoa; order Scleralcyonacea; family Chrysogorgiidae; genus Chrysogorgia; species Chrysogorgia sp. JL179-B06. The sequence goes on from JAYKKM010000295.1 coordinate 3,045,783, forward strand.
ATGACCTGGAAAACATACTACCGATTTTATAACAGTAAACACACACAGAAATATTTATAAATTAAAGGAAATTCAACGACTAAACACATGAAACATTGTCATTGCACTGACCGAAATAAAAACGCTTTGAAAAGAACAATTATTGTCGCTTACTCACCCAGAGTTCATTAGTTATCCTTTGTCCTCAGGTTTTCCCATGTACAGTATTAAAATATTTCCTTTGAGTTAAAATCCAGTGGTCTTTTGCCTTACTTTGATCCAACTTCGAAAGGTTTTGAAAACGACCGGCAGTGCTGTCAGCTTGTCAAAACTGATAAACAACTCCAAATATGGACAGGCAAACTCCAAATATGGAAAGCCATATGGAAAGGGCATTTTTTGCCTTGCGTTTCGCACCAATTCCTGGCTAAATTATAATGAAACTAACCGAAATTTACTTATTTTTTATCAATTTGTTTTGGTATATGCTAAAACAATTATTCACCTCAGTGTCAGTGAATAGTGGTTGGATATTTACCTCGACGCTTCGCGTCTCGGTAAATATCCACCACTATTCACTTCCACTTCGGTGAATAATTGTTAAATATTACCGAGTTTCACGGGATAAATGTCAACACAGTATAATATTTCTCTGTCCTTCGGCTGTCCATTCCGTCTTCATGATTGATCTCTCATCTGTGTTTCTCTCATCTTGGAGAGAATCTTTGCAATGGTTTGCGGGTTTACAGGTCTCGGTAAACTTTTCCAACTGCGATTCATTTCCAATAAAACGAAAGTCCGAACTCGCATGCCTTGCAACGACTATATGTTGTCATGTTGACGTTTCGTCCACGGTTCTGCGAGTTCTTTCTTTAATCTCTCATCTGTGTTTCTCTCATCCAGTTATCCTGGAGAGAATCTTTGCATTAGTTTGCGGGTTTACAGGTCTCGTAAATGCTTTTCAGACTGCGATTCATTGACAACAAGGATGAAGGCAAGGAACATTGAGGCAAGGGTGAAGACCCTGGGTACGAGTTATTGCGCAATTTTGCAAATTATTGTCTTTTAAATGAAAGAAGATATACCTTAGAAAGTAATTATTTCTGCATTTTCACAAAATTCAACGTTTTCTTAACTTTCGTTTCGAATTATGTCAGCCTTGACTGACGCGAAGCGTGGAAGACCAAGTGATGAGGTTCAAACAAAAAAATCAGATTCGGAGTCTACGTATTTGGATTGTGCATGAATAAGAAAGCCTCTATAAATTAAACTCTATAGAGTTTTCTGAGAAGACTCGGCGAATTTCCGGAGTATTTACCACGTCAAGTTGGCAACGAAGCACTTCAAAACACTTCGTTATCGTACACAAACGCGCAATGCACGACGGATGACACTCATTCTTTAAGGGTAAAGAGAGCTTTTCAGCTGCCTAAGATTCACACAAATCGATATAAAAACTCTTTCATTATGTATAACGCGGCGAAATATATTAAGAGATTGATGTCTATAGTAAAATGTATTATATTTTATTTCATATATTATTAACAATTGCAATTTTTTCATATATTTTTAACCATTGTCATTTTATACACATGTAATTCAGTCATTGACTGCAATATGTGTTAATATACACATTGCTGTAGTGGGAGAGCTTGGAGTAGACAGACGATACATGGATCGTCAAGCTCGTATCCTCAGAAAAATGATTCTGAGTCCCGGACAGGAATCGAACCTGTAACCTTCTGATTGCTGATGAGACGCTCTAATCATTGAGCCACCGAGACTCAGATGGAGAGCGAAGGTTACAATGATGTACTGGTTCGATTGATATATGTACTGCCTCTCTGAGTCCCGGTGGCTCAGTGGTTAGAGCGTCTCACCGGCAATCATAAGGTTACAGGTTCGATTCCTGTCCGGGACTCAGAATCATTTTTCTGAGGATACGAGCTTGACGATCGTCCATGTATTGGCCGGAATATGTTGTATTTTAATAAACTATTTATCTATCATATCTATATCTATCTATTTTTGCCATTTGAAATCGTTTTATTGCTTAACAAACCTAAGGAACCTGACTTATTTATATCAAAATATAAAAATGGAAAACTATTATAATATATTTCTTTACTGTCAATGCACTCGCACAATTTTTTTCATCATTCTATCATGATTTTTAATTTACAGCATTTATAATTTGCAATAACTGCACATTTGAGTTGCAGTAAGGCTAAACCAATAAATGTTTGTTGTGACCGACTCTGTAGCTACTACGCGAAAATAAACAGGCTACAAATTTAAAAATCAAAATCCAAAATCGAAAGTACAATTGATAAAAATAAGAAATGAAACTGCCGAAATTTATAAAAGTTGACTTGTTTTAAATTAAAAATACATGCGAGGGCTGTTCAAATACTTTTTAAAAATGCTTGCAAAGGCAATGATTAAAAAGCGGTTGTTTAACAGTATAGTTGCTGCAATATAAAGACATTGATTTTTCAAATTAAAAAACAATAGTCAGGCCACTGCAAAATTTATTGTGCCCGCAGGTGAAGCAACGAAACCAGTTGGAAACGCAGTGCACTGCAGTCGTTTAGATACGCGAAAGAAGCAGTGTTACACAGAGAACGACTGAACAGTTTTCCGATGGAGAAATTTTCATTTAACGCCAATGTATATGGACTCAGTTCACTTTCCCCAGCCATTACAATAAACGGTATCATCGGCTGCATAATTAACGGCGTCAACAACGCTTAATTCGTTAGTAATTTTAACGTTCTTCAAGTCGCCTAATCTTCGCAGTAAGACATCTTTCTTTCTTATCATGATGCTTTCCATCGGAGATCTCGCCGTTGCTCTTTTCATCCAGCCATTGTTCATCGTAGTAACCGTAAAAAAGCTAACGGGAACCGACAATCGCATTTTGGAGACTATCCACACCAGCGTTACAACATTGTTTTTTGGTTTATCAGGCGTGACACTATGGGTTATGAATATTGAAAGGTACTTGACCATTGCGTATCCGTTTGCCTACGAGAGACACGTCACAAAAACGAAGCTTTTCCTAGCAACGCTTCTTGCGTGGTTGTCATGGATACCTGCTATCATCATGGCATTTTTTCACGTTAAATTACTGAGGATCTTCGTAACGTTCTACGTCACATTTGCGCTTCTGACAACGGTTATAATCTACGTCAAGATTTACATGATTGCAAGACATAAACGGTGTATTGGCAAGACCTCGTGCAAGAGAGCAAAACTGACGGAATTCATAAAGGATGTAAAACTAGCCAAGACGTACATCCTTATCGTGGTCTGTTGCATAGCATGTTATTTCCCCCATGTCGTCTATCACGTGTATCTTTACTTGAACAAAGATTCCGCGCTAGTATTGATGGCAAGTGTTTGGGTGCTGACGTTGAGTGCGATGAATTCCACTCTGAACACGCTGATATTTTTCTTCAGAAACTCACAGCTGAGAAAGCAAATGCTACGGGTTGTAACATCTAGAGCCCGGGCTGGAACATGTCCGCAATAAGAAACAGATTTAATCAAAATTTATTTAACTTAAAGGGGAATTTACTTTTAAATAAAAGGCCTTTAAGTATAATGTTTAGAAATGTTAATAGTTTTCGGTATCCGCTCTTGTACTTGAGAAATGACGTTTTCATTCTCGTATGATAACTTTTTTGCAATTGTATAGCTTTAGATAGTTTTCAGATGTTTTAGATCAAATTTTGTATTTATATTATTTATGTAATCTGTATTTAAATTAATTAGTGTATTTAACGTATATTTAGTTTTAGATTTTCAGGGCGACAAACTTAAATATTGCCTTAAAAAACGCATTTACCATGCAGGTGAAGGCCAATGTTAGATAGTTCTTCAAAGAACTGTTCTAAACATAGCAGAGTCAGAGTTATATAAACTAAAAAAAAGTACGATGCATTTCGGCATATAAATATCTAGTACTACGTCTGCTGGTAAACTGAGAAACAGAGAGGGTATTTATAAAATAGATATTTCTCCCCCTCTTGCTCCTACTATTACTCCTCTTCTCTCCTACTTTCTCCATCTCTAACCCTAGCCCTTATCAGTATTCATTAGTTACTCCGATTTCCCTTCCGAACCATTTTGGCGTGATGTCATGTCATCATCGTAATCGCGATAATCGAGGAGCAGCAGAGGAGGAGGAGCAGAGGAGGAGGAGGAGGAGGAGGAGGAGGAGGAGGAGGAGGAGGATGAGGATTACGACGAGGAGCAAGAGGAGGAGCAAGAGGAGGAGCACGAGGAGGAGCAAGAGGAGGAGCAAGAGGAGGAGCAAGAGAGGGAGCAAGAGGAGGAGCAAGAGGAGGAACAAAAAGGAGCAAATGGAGGAGGAACAAAAAGAGGAGCAAGAAGAGGAGCAAGAGGTGGAGAAAGAGGAGTAGGAGCAAGAGGAGGAGAAGGAGGAGCAATAGGATGAGCAAGAGGATGAGCAAGAGGAGGAGAAAGAGGAGGAGCAAGAGGAGGAGCAAGAGGAGGAGCAAGAGGAGGAGCAAGAGGAGGGGCAAGAGGAGGAGCAAGAGGAGGAGCAAGAGGAGGAGCAAGAGGAGGAGCAAGAGGAGGAGCAAGAGGAAGAGCAAGAGGAAGAGAAAGAGGAGGGGCAAGAGAAGGAGCAAGAGAAGGAGCAATAGGAGGAGCAAGAGGAGGGGCAAGAGGCGGAGCAAGAGGCGGAGCAAGAGGAGGGGCAAGAGGAGGAGGAAGAGGAGGACAACGAAGATATCACAGTTCCCAAAATGTTTAATCAACAGTATAAGCATTTGGCATGGCGGCACTGCAAACGTAATGCCGTGAAACCGCTTAAATTTATATTTTTTCCAAGTCGATGCGTTTGAAATCTTGAACAGTTCTTCGTCAGTTCTTTTTCTTCCTCATAGGCATCCTGTACACTAAATCGAGATAAGCCATAATACGGCCAAAATGGTTAGGGTTTATCTCTTTGTAGATGCGGTGAAAACGCAGATTCAGTAGAAAAGCTGAACCATATAGGTTCAGTCGAACAATTTGGCAATCATACAACTCCCGATGAGGGTCAAAGAGTCGGAATTGAAATCGGAATGGTTCGGATGGAGTAACTATCATTCGTTACAAAAGCGAAATGATTTGTTTTCTCTAATGTGCAGAATATTTTGATATTGGGGAATTTCGGAGAACGTTTTCACAAAATTTATCAATACAGGACTCAAGTTTGAAATTGCCAACGTTGCTTGCTATAGCAAAAAACAAAATATTCTACTATGGAACTAAGAGGCCTGGGAATTAATGTGTTACTATGGTTTAGTGGTATGTATGAACATGCAAAGTTCCAAGTAATTTCAGTGAATACTTTTGAAGATATACAGGAGTTTTGGATTTAACAGAATGTTGTTTGACTTAAATGACTCATCTACTCATTAGCATATCACAAAAAGAGAAATATCTTGGAAACGAATGGAGCAATTCAAAAACTGTAAAAGAACTTATCAACTAGTTTTTCGTCCTCTGTTTGCAAAACTAAAAACTGAAAAGGCTGTATAGGCACTTTAACGAATAACAACGTTTCCAGTCATTTCAAAATCAACTCCAAAATCAGTTTCACTCTCATAATAATCTCCAAACTCAACTTCAGGGTTTCTTAACTGCAGTCGCGAAAAGCCTTGCGACGGATGGGCCATCAGACCAACCCATGCAAAATTTTGTGGTGACTTCAAAGCAATAAGTATGTCATATCCCCGGAGTTGTTGTTACACCTAAGGCCTATTTTTAACTCCGCCTCCCACGGTCAAACATCCTGAACGACACTGGCACACCGGTGACAACGATATGGACGAGAATGATTCTGATGAAAGCTAAAGAGAACATGCAGATGATACAGATGTGCAAGAGATTGATTTAGGGGAAACAGAAAAGGAAGATCCAGATGATACCAATCTGGAAGACAGTGATTCAGGTGAAAAAGACCCGCCTGAAGACGAAGATTTGGAGGACAATGAACCTAAGTATTATCTCAGGGTCAGACCTTATCTTAAAATAACAATAATAACATAATAACATCCCAATCCTAGAAAAATGTTTTGAATAAATGACATATTTGTAAAATAAAATAAAATAAATATTTTAAACCGAAAGCTTTATTGTGTTCATTCACTCAATATTTGTGTCGCAAGCGCCCTTTCGTTTCATTCCTTAATGAGTTTTTAATGATTCCTTAATGAGTTTTTAATGACTCATTAAGAGGCACGCGCCATTTTTTCTACATGTGCTATCAGGCGAAATATGCAAATATCAGCCGAAGGATAAGTCGGCTTAGCAACGTTTTAAAAGCAATAAGCTGCGTTTGAGATCTTGAACAGTTCCTCTCTCTGCTCCCTGAATGGTTTCTTCGTCCAATACATCGCTTACTTTGAAAACGAAAGCGAGATAAGCGACGATTCGGTCAAAATGTTTAATCAACAGTATAAGCATTTGGCATGGCGGCACTGCAAACGTAATGCCGTGAAACCGCTTAAATTTATATTTTTTCCAAGTCGATGCGTTTGAAATCTTGAACAGTTCTTCGTCAGTTCTTTTTCTTCCTCATAGGCATCCTGTACACTAAATCGAGATAAGCCATAATACGGCCAAAATGGTTAGGGTTTATCTCTTTGTAGATGCGGTGAAAACGCAGATTCAGTAGAAAAGCTGAACCATATAGGTTCAGTCGAACAATTTGGCAATCATACAACTCCCGATGAGGGTCAAAGAGTCGGAATTGAAATCGGAATGGTTCGGATGGAGTAACTATCATTAGTTATTATTGGTATTATTTAGGGTTGTGAAGGTGTAAGAGGTTAGGGTTATGGTCTATGAGGGATGTGACGCGTACTTCTTAACGCTAATTACTTCCGTCCCTCACACGTCCCTCACATGTCCCACTAATTACTTCCGTCCCTCACACGTCCATCACGCATCCTATACTGGCTGTACAGGCAATTCAATTTGGATCGCTTCGCTTTACCACCCTCCATCACCCACGTATAATGAATTTGAATTGATAGATTTTTTAATTCATGCCTGTGATGAAATACTCTCCACATCTCCAAAAGCAGAAATTGTAATAGCGGGTGATCTCAACCAACTTAACCTGCAACAGCTTCAACTACAGACAAATTTGTCGCAATTGGTTAAGTTGCCTACCAGGAAAAACCGCACTTTGGATAAGTTTTTAACTAATGTACCATGGAATTTTGGAAAGGTTTGCTGTGCTAAGAGTCTCTTAGTAACAGATCATCTTGGAGTTTTCGTACACCCGAAGTTAAGACATGGCCCACCTGAAAGAACTATGGTTGAGATTCGTGATGTGAGGGATCATTGCAAGGCTCGAATGTTTAATCTGCTTAAGAATGTGAACTGGTCTCCGGTAATGAATGAACCCAATGTAAGAATTGCAATTAATGTTTTTTATTCAATTCTATATCCCATTTTCGATTCTTGTTTTCCAGTGAAGTTTCGCCTTTACTCAAGATCCTACTTAATCGTAGACGCAAATTTTTGTATAAGGGCATGGTTGTAGAGGCTGATATATTGCAACCTAAGATAAATGAGATTATACGTACTAATCAAATTAATTCTGTTAAGTCTGAGAACAAGAAGCTTAGAAGAGGTTGTAGGGAATGGTGGAATAATGTTAATGTTATGACTGGTAGAACGAGGAAAAACGACTCTATATTCTCTATTTTTAATATCGACGATGTTAATGGGTATTTCCAGGGAATTAATACAGATCCTAATTACAATAAACCTGACCTGGTTGTTATTGCGGATGACATTAGGGTCCCAAGTGTAGAAGAATACACTGTATTTGAGGCGCTAAAATACCTCAAGAAAACAACTAAGGGACCTGATGACATTCCTTGTTGGCTGTGGTCGGAATATTCCCTGGAATTCGCACCTGCCATTACTTATATATTTAATTGCTCATTGAAGCAACAAGTAGTACCCGATCTTTGGAAAACTGCAAACATTTCGCCATTACCTAAAGAAATTCCTACTACGTCGTTTCAGCAATTAAGACCTATTTCTATTACGTCAGTTATTATGCGGCTTTTTGAGCGAATTGTTTTGAAACAGGAAATAAGGGAGCCCGTTAAACCATTAATAGGTAAGGATCAGTTTGCATATAAGGAGGGGTGTAATTCTGTCATGGCCTTACTACGTAGTCAACATTTCTGGATGAAATGTTTGGATACAGATTTTGACTTTGTCAGAGTGTTGTCTTTTGATTTTTCAAAGGCATTTGACATGGTGTCTCATAATATTGTCTGCAATAAGTTGAAATCTACATCAATTAACCCTTATATTATTAACTGGTTGATTAGTTTTCTTGATAATAGATCACAAAGGGTGTGCTTCCCTGGACAAGTAGGTGCTTTTTTGCCCATTAACAGAGGAGTTCCCCAAGGAACAGTATTGGGCCAATACTCTTTTCTATTATGGTTAATGATATTTATCAGGCTTTTGCTGATGACATAACAGTCAGTGTTCCATCTAACGGTTGTGATGATTCGGCAATGGCGGAAGTTACTAACATCTTAGAATGGTCTCATCACAACAATATGTCTCTCAACCTTGACAAGACAAAAGAGCTGGTGATTAAGCGTAATGTAGAGAGGAATATTCCGCCTCCTGTCCATGGAATTGAACAAAACGAAAGTATTAAGTTATTAGGTGTGCATTTTAGCAATAATGCTAATAATTGGGATGACCATTTTAGGATATTGATGAAGAAGGCGAATAGTAGGATGTATATTTTGAGAGTGTGTAAGAGTCATGGTTATGGCAGGGATGAATTGGATATTATTTTCAATTCAATCATAATGTCATTATTTATGTATGGGATACAGGTTTGGGGAGTAGCGAGCTATACAAAATATTTGAGTAATATTGATAGGTTGCAATATAGAGCTAAGAAATTTGGTTATGTTAAATCAATAACTCCAGCCCTTGATTTACTGGAAAAATTCGATCGGAGACTTTGGCATAAAATTAGTACTAATTCTGATAATCCCTTGCATGATTTATTGCCGAATAAAAAGGCAAGAATTTTGAGACCTCGTGGCCATCCGTTTATTCTACCCAAAATTAGGACTGAGAGATTTAAACGTTGCTTTGTAAATAGATGCCTCTTCAAGTATGTTTAGAAATGATAAGAACATGAACATGAAGTGTGATTGATAGACACTGTAATAGAAGGATTTTGTAAATATTTATTAGGTTTATGTAATTCTAATTTATAATTTATATACGATTCACTGTAAATTTGAACGTTTGTTTCAAATCTTCAATAAAGACATTTTTATTATTACTTCCGTCCCTCACACGGAATAATTAATGAGGCGGCATCCCTTTGAGCGCTGGATGGGTGAGGGTTGCCTACTAATAACGATATACTAAAAACAATGTCATTTTGACGGCATAATATTGGATATGCAACATGCTATATATCATTTTAAAGCTTATAACATGCTCTAAATAAAGAGCATCACAGATGCCCTCCCAAGGCAAAAACATAAATGTAAAAAAAGCCTGCAAAGCTGAAAACCATCTTTGATGCTATCTAGTAAAAAACTAAGCAGCAAGAATTGGTCATTTTAACTTGTAAAATAGATTACATCCTAGTCAACAAATTAATGGAAGCTTTTGGTGTTACACTGCATTTTATTGCCATAGCAACAAATATTAAGTGAAGATCTTATTTAAATTCGGTATAGAACACTCAATTTTTATCACAGGGTAAAAAGCATTCATTAATTTCTTGACTGGGATGTAATCTATTTTCTAAGTGAAAATGACCAATTCTTGAGGCTTAGCTTTGACTAGATAGCATCCAAAGATGGTTTTCAGCTTTGCATGGTTTTTTTACATTTATGTTTTTACATTTATGTTTTTTTACATTTATGTGAGGGCATCTGCAATGCTACTTGTTTAGAGCATGTTATAAGCTTTAAAATGATATATAGCATGTTGCATATACATTTAACCATAATAAGATAGATTAATGCAGATGGACCATTACCTTGAACTGAAACAAATGAGCGGCGTTTTATAAGGATTCTAAATTTTGTAATCTGAATAGGATGCGACACAGTGCGCATTAGACAAAAGATGGTTTGCAATCCCTGAGTCACAACTGACAATTGACTTGTTACGACATTACCGTTTTGGTTGCTGGCGAGTGGGAATAGGCTTATTTCAAATGACAAAAGGCACGTATTCTGTAATTCTATCTATCAATCTTTGACTAGTTTTATCAAGACGTAGCACTTGATCATAAGTAGTCTGTCGAAATGCACTGTGTTTCTTTTAAGCTTACTTTTTTTTACTCTACTCCCTTCTTCACACTGCTACTTCTTTCTCGACTCTGCTAAGTTTCAAACAGTTCTTGTAAGAACTATCCAACATTGCCATGTATTGGTGATAAAACACGAGGCGATAGCCGAGTGTTTTAGACCAGATAAAAAACTGCTGCGAGAAAACGCTTCCTCCTCCGCCCATGAGTTGCTGTAGTCCTGTTCTACCAATTATATTTTAAATTTACATCAACATGTCTTCAATTTGGGCATTTTAATTTTTTTAATAATATTTTTAATAGCTTTTTTAATCATTTTTTAATATTTAATTTTTTTTAAATTTAATGTACGCTTCAATTTTGCGCATTTTTAATTTTTTTAATAGAAATGAAAAGCAACATATAGCTGAGACGAACATGTCTTCGCCTAATACCACAGTACTGAACTGTCTTTTGATAAGTTCTTACGTACATAGTTCACCTTCTCCAGGCTTTACCATTAACGGTATCATCTCCTGCGTTGTCAATCTCATTCTGGCCGTCACAGGCACGTTCGTCAATTCGTTAGTCATCGTAGCGTTCTACAAATCGCTCAATCTTCGAACAAAGACACCTTTCTTCCTCGTAATGCTGCTCTCCATAACAGACCTGGCCGTTTGTCTTTTCGTTCATCCAATGTTCATCGTCATGATGATAAAGCAGCTGGCGGGAACAGGTGATTGTATCTCGAAGACTGTCTACCTCACAGCTACAACGCTGTTTCCCGGTTTATCTGGAGGGACACTGTTCGTTATGAACTTTGAAAGATACTTGGCAATAGTGCATCCGTTTGTCTACGAGCGATACGTCACAAAGACGAATCTCTTCTTAGCAACGCTTGTCCCGTGGTTGTTATGGATGTCTGTCACCATCATTGCGTTCTTCGACACCAAACTGAAGAACATACTCATGATGTTGTACGTCACAATCGTGTGTCTTACAACGGTTTCAATCTACGTCAAGATTTTCCAGATTGCAAGACAGAAACGGCGTCTGGACATAATGCCTCCAATGCCAAGAACAGATAGCTCCTTACAAGAGAGCTCTTCCATTGATCTAGATTGCGACTCGGCCTCTGTCGCGAGCAACAGAGCAAAACTGACGAAATTCATAAAGGAAATCAAACTAGCCAAGACGTACATCCTTATCGTGGTTTGTTCCCTAGTGTGTTATTTCCCCAATGTCGTCTACCACGTGTATCTCTCCTTCAACAACAACGCTATGCTAACAGTGCCATTGTTGATGACAGGCGCTTGGGTGATTACATTTACCACCATGAACTCGACTCTAAATTCTGTGATATATTTTTGGAGAAACTCGCAATTGAGAAAGGAAATTCTGCGATGTAAGATGTGGTTGAAGAGTTAGGGTTATTTGAGAGAAACAACGAACGCGAAACGGCGATTTTTCAGTTTCTGGAAATAATAAAATATCCCCTGAAACGAAATTTTAGACGATGTGTCTTTTTTCAGGGCTAAAAAATAGGTACGCAACGCGTACATACATTCTGCTGATATTCAATAAAGACACATTACTGATGACATCAGAATAGAAAATAGGCCCACAGAACTCGTACATGTGCTGCCACAAAAAGGGTAGAAAGGACGTTTCTGAATGAGATTATATATACCGCTAATTAGTATTTTGTGCGCTATCTCTATAATGTGCTGTCCTCAGCATATTGAGGACTTGTCATTAATAGTGTGTCAAGTGATGTTAAACAATTTTTTTAGATCGAACGCGAACGCCACCTAGATCGAAATTATCGTTTACTCACGTGTCGTTATTGTGTTAAGGTGTAATTGGATTATGGGTTGTTTAGAATTTTCAGAGTCACCCAATATAACATCCTGTCTGTATGTCTATGCTATATTGATGCATTAATTATGCTAACTAGGACGCCTTATCGAGAGAATATTTTTTCACTTAATTGTAAACTGAAATAATCCGAAACTACGAGACTTTTCTTGTGAGTCCGGGACTGGCGCAGCAGCCTATGGGGCAGATAGGACCCGCTTTTTGGCCAATTGTTATATAACAGTTTTAAAACAGTTTAATTTTTGCATAATAGTATAAGATGTCATTTTCACTACTTGCTATAAATGTTTCGCAATAAGAATGGTTCCCAGTACCCCAGCGTCGCACGCCTTGCATACATACAAATTGTGCTCGCCTTCTACTCGTTGAAACATGTTCAACGACATTTCTCACCAAGTTAGATTAGTTTTACGGTATCTGCTCTTGTACTCGAGAAATGACGTTTCATTCTCGTATTTTAAGCTTCTGGATGCCGCCATTTTAGAGTTAGCACAACGGCTCAAACTCGATGTACGGTGTGGGTCTCTTTTCAATTTTGAAGTCATTGAATGTACGGAACAAAAGACAAGCACTCAATGACGTCAAAGTTGAAAAGAAGATGTACATCGAGTCTGAGCGGTCGAAGAAGCCTAAAATACGAGAATGAAAACGTTATTTCTCGAGCACAAGAGCAGATACCGTGAAACTGTTAACGTTTCTAAACATTATACTTAAAGGCCTTTTATTTAAAAATATTTATTTTTGCACTGCAGTGAAATGCCAAATACTACTTTTTTTTATATCAGATCTATATCCTTATATATGCAAGGAGGCAAGGTTAAACTGCATGGGCGAGCGCTTCACCGCTTCAAAACTAAAACGTTTATTAGACAATCAGCTTTCTATATTAGTCATTTCTAGCATTAAATTATTAATGTTAACTTTTAAAAATTGCAATTGTATAGCCTTAGATAGTTTTCAGATGTTTTAGATCAAATTTTGTATTTATATTATTTATGTATTCTTGTATTTAAATTAATTAGTGTATTTAACGTATATTTAGTTTTAGATTTTCAGGGCGACAAACTTAAATATTGCCTTAAAAAACGCGTTTACCATGCAGGTGAAGGCCAATGTTAGATAGTTCTTACAAGAACTGTTCTAAACATAGCAGAGTCAGAGTTAAGAAAGAAGTAGAGTGAAAATATGTAAACTAAAAAAAGTACGATACATTTCGGCAGATAAATTATCAAGTACTTCGTCTGCTGGTAAACAGAGAGGGTATTTATAAAATAGATATTGCTCCTACTATTACTCCTCTTCTCTACTACTTTCTCCATCTCTAACCCTAGCCCTTATCCTCCTTATCAGTTTTCATTTTATAGCGCCTCATTAGTTATTCCGATATCCCTTCCGAACCATTTTGGCGTGATGTCATCGAGATAATCGAGGAGCAGCAAGAGGAGCAATAGAATGGGCAAGAGGAGGAGGAGCAAGAGGAGGAGCAAGAGGAGGAGCAAGGGGAGGAGCAGCAAGGGGAGGAGGAGGAGAAGCAAGAGGAGCAGCAAGAGGAGGGGCAAGAGGAGGAGCAGCAAGAGGAGGAGCAGCAAGAGGAGAGGCAAGAGGAGCAGCAGGAGGAGGAGCAGGACGAGGAGCAAGAGGAGGAGCAAGGGGAGGAGGAGGAGCAGCAAGAGGAGCAGCAAGAGGAGGGGCAAGAGGAGGAGCAGCAAGAGGAGAGGCAAGAGGAGCAGCAGGAGGAGGAGCAGGAGGAGGAGCAAGAGGAGCAGCAAGAGGAGGAGCAAGAGGAGGCGCAAGAGGAGGAGCAGGACGAGGAGCAAGAGGAGGAGCAAGAGGAGGAGCAAAAGGAGGAGCAAGAGGAGGAGCAAGATGAGGAGCAAGAGGAGGAGCAAGAGGAGAAGAAATAGGAGAAGCAAGAGCAGGAGCAATAGGAGGAGCAAGAAGAGAAGGAGCAAGAAGAGAAGGAGCAAGAGGAGGAGCAAGAGGAGGAGCAAGAGGAGGAGCAAGAGGAGCAAGAGGAGGAGCAAGAGGAGGAGCAAAAGGAGGAGCAAAAGGAGGAGCAAAAGGAGAAGAAATAGGAGAAGCAAGAGCAGGAGCAAGAGCAGGAGCAAGAAGAGAAGGAGCAAGAAGAGAAGGAGCAAGAAGAGGAGCAAGAGGAGGAGCAAGAGGAGGAGCAAGAGGAGGAGCAAGAGGAGGAGCAAGAGGAGGAGCAAGAGGAGGAGCAAAAGGAGGAGGAGCAAAAGGAGAAGAAATAGGAGAAGCAAGAGCAGGAGCAATAGGAGGAGCAAGAAGAGAAGGAGCAAGAAGAGAAGGAGCAAGAGGAGGAGCAAGAGGAGGAGCAAGAGGAGGAGCAAGAGGAGGAGCAAGAGGAGGAGCAAGAGGAGCAAAAGGAGGAGGAGCAAAAGGAGGAGGAGCAAAAGGAGGAGCAAGAGGAGGAGCAAAAGGAGGAGCAAGAGGAGAAGAAATAGGAGGAGCAAGAGCAGGAGCAATAGGAGGAGCAAGAAGAGGAGGAGCAGGAGGAGGAGCAAGAGGAGGAGCAAGAGGAGGAGCAAGAGGAGGAGCAAGAGGAGGAGCAAGAGGAGGAGCAAAAGGAGGAGCAAGAGGAGGAGCAAGAGCAGAAGAAATAGGAGGAGCAAGAGCAATAGGAGGAGCAAGAAGAGAAGGAGCAAGAGGAGGAGCAAGAGGAGGAGCAAGAGGAGGAGCAAGAGGGAGAGCAAGAAGAGAAGCAGCAAGAGGAGGAGCAGCAAGAGGAGAGGCAAGAGGAGGAGCAAGAGGAGGAGCAAGAGGGGGAGCAGGGGAGGAGCAACAGGAGGAGCAAAAGGAGGAGAAATAGGAGGAGCAAGAGCAGGAGCAATAGGAGGAGCAAGAAGAGAAGGAGCAAGAGGAGGAGCAAGAGAAGGAGCAAGAGGAGGAGCAAAAGGAGGAGTAAGAGGAGTAGCGAGAGGAGGAGCAAGAGGAGGAGGAGCAAGAGGTGGAGAAAAAGGAGGATGGTGAGCAAAAGGAGGAGTATAAATCAGTCTCGTGTCGATCAGATTATTTCAGAACAAGGATTTCCATCCTTCCGCAATACGTCATAATATTTAATACGTTGTAATATTTGATTATTTTTGAGAATTATTTGGGATGGCTACATCCTCCCCTTCCACCCATGAGTTGCTGCAGCCCTGTTCTACCAATTATATTTTAAATTTACATGTAAAATTCATTAATAACACATTCAAAAGAAAATAAATTCAAAAGTTATTTAATATTTAATCAGGATCTTTAACACAGGACAAAACATTGATTAATAAAACATCAATGTTTTATCAAAGTTAACTTGCTCAAATTGATCTTTTTCGGAGTTAAAATAATTTGTTTGTACCGTTTCTACAACAGCTCGCCTGCGACTCGCCATTGTAACTGCCCATAAAATCGGCCGCTCGTGTTTTAACTACTACATCAACATGTCTTCAATTTGCGAATTTTAATTATTTAATAATATCATTCTGGCAGTCACAGGCACTTTCGTCAATTCGTTAGTCATCATAGCGTTCTACAAATCGCCTAATCTTCGAACAAAGATACCTTTCTTCCTCGTAATGCTGCTATCCATAACAGATCTGGCGGTTTGTCTTTTTGTTCATCCATTGTTCATCGTCATGATGGTAAAGCAGCTGACGAGAACAGGTGATTGTATTACGAGGACTGTTTACATCACAGCTACAACGCTGTTTCCCGGTTTATCTGGAGGTACACTGTTCGTTATGAACATGGAAAGATACTTGGCCATAGCGCATCCGTTTGTCTACGAGCAATACGTCACAAAGAGGAATCTCTTCTTACCAACGCTTGCCCTCTGGTTGTCATGGATGCCTGTCACCATCATTCCGTTCTTCGACACCAAACTGCAGTACATACTCACGATGTTCTTAATGATCAACAGATATATATTTGTAAAATAAAATAAATATTTTAAACCGAAAGCTTTGTTGTGTTCAATCACTCAATATTTGTGTCGCAAGCGCCCTTTCGTTTCATTCCTTAATGAGCTTTTAATGACTCATTAAGAGGCACGCGCCATTTTTTCTACATGTGCTATCAGGCGAAATATGCAAATATCAGCCGAAGGATAAGTCGGCTTAGCAACGTTTTGAAAGTAATAAGCCGTGTTTGAAATCTTGAACAGTTCCTCTCTCTACTCCCCTTACGGTTTCTTCGTCCAATACATCGCTTACTTTGAAAACGAAAGCGAGATAAGCGACGATTCGGTAAAAATTCGGTGAAGGTGTAAGAGGTTAGGGTTATGGTCTATGAGGGATGTGACGCGTACTTCTTAACGCTAATTACTTCCGTCGCTCACACGTCCCTCACATGTCCCACTAAGTTCTTCCGTCCCCCACACTCTATCACGCATCCTATACTTCCGTCTCTCACACGGAATAATTAATGAGGCGGCATCCCTTTGGGCGCTGGATGGGTGGGGGTTGCCTACTAATAACGACATGCTAAAAACAATGTCATTTTGACGGCATAATATTGGATACATCTTAATGTAGATGGACCATTTCAGCTTGAATTGAAACGAATGAGGGGCATTTTATAAGGACTCTAAATTTTGTAATCTGAATAGGATGCGACACAGTGCACATTAGACATAAGATGTTTTGCAATCCCTGAGTCACAACTGACAATTGACTTGTTACGACATCACCGTTTTGGTTGCTGGCGAGTGGGAATAGGCTTATTTCAAATGACAAAAGGCACGTATTCTGTAATTCTATCTATCAATCTTTGGCTAGTTTTATCAATAGACGTAGCACTTGATCATAAGTAGTCTGTCGAAATGCATTGTGCTTCTTTTTAGCTTACATATTTTTACTCTACTTCCTTCTTAACACTGCTACTTCTTTCTCGACTCTGTTAAGTTTCAAACAGTTCTTGTAAGAACTATCCAACATTGACGTACATTGCCATGTATAGTTTAAAAACTGCTGCCAGAAAACGCCTCCTCCTCAGCCCATGAGTTGCTGTAGTCCTGCTCTACAAATTATATTTTAAATTTACATCAACATGTCTTCCATTTGCGCATTTTAATTTTTTTAATAATTTTTTAATAGCTTTTTAATAATTTTTTAATATTTAATTTTTTTTTTTAATTTAATGTACGCTTCAATTTTGTGCATTTAAAAATTTTTTTTAATAGAAGCAACTTCACAGAAATGAAAGGCAACATATAGCTGAGACGAACATGGCTTCGCCTAACACAACAGTACTGAACTGTCTTTTGATAGCTTCTTACGTACATAGTTCACCTTCTCCAGGCTTTACCATCAACGGCATCATCTCCTGCGTTGTTAATCTCACTCTGGCCGTTACAGGCACTTTCGTGAATTCGTTAGTCATCGCAGCGTTCTACAAATCGCTCAATCTTCGAACAAAGACACCTTTCTTCCTCGTAATGCTGCTCTCCATAACAGATCTGGCCGTTTGTCTTTTCGTTCATCCAATGTTCATCGTCATGATGATAAAGCAACTGGCGGGAACAGGTGATTGTATCTCGAAGACTGTCTACATCACAGCAACAACGCTGTTTCCGGGTTTATCTGCAGGGACACTGTTCGTTATGAACTTTGAAAGATACTTGGCAATAGTGCATCCGTTTGTCTACGAGCGATACGTCACAAAGACGAATCTCTTCTTAGCAACGCTTGTCCTGTGGTTGTTATGGATGTCTGTCACCATCATTGCGTTCTTCGACACCAAACTGAAGAACATAGTCACAATGTTGTACGTCACAATCGTGTGTCTTACAACGGTTTTAATCTACGTCAAGATTTTCCAGATTGCAAGACAGAAACGAAGGCGTCTGGTCCCAATGCCAAGAACAGATAGCTCCTTACAAGAGAGCTCTTCCATTGATCTAGATTGCGACTCGGCCTCTGTCGCGAGCAAGAGAGCAAAACTGACGAAATTCATAAAGGAAATCAAACTAGCCAAGACGTACATCCTTATCGTGGTTTGTTCCCTAGTGTGTTATTCCCCCAATGTCGTCTACCACGTGTATCTCTCCTTGAACAACAACGCTGTGCTAACAGTGCCATTGTTGATGACAGGCGCTTGGGTGATTACATTTACCACCATGAACTCGACTCTAAATTCTGTGATATATTTTTGGAGAAACTCGCAATTGAGAAAGGAAATTCTGCGATGTAAGATGTGGTTGAAGAGTTAGGGTTATTTGAGAGAAACAACGAACGCGAAACGGCGATTTTTCAGTTTCTGTAAATAATAAAATATCCCCTGAAACGAAATTTTAGACGATGTGTCTTTTTTCAGGGCTAAAAAAAGGTACGCAACGCGTACATACGGCATTCTGCTGATATTCAATAAAGACACATTACTGATGACATCAGAATGTATACTGATGACCACAGAACTCGTACATGTGCTGCCACAAAAAAGGAAGAAAGGACGATTCTGAATGAGATTATATCTACCGCTAATTAGTATTTGTGCGCTATCTCATTAATAGTGTGTCAAGTGATGTTAAACATTTTTTTAGATCGAACGGGAACGCCAACTAGATCGAAATTATCGTTTACTCACGTGTCGTTATTGTGTTAAAGCGACACTCCGGCCCAAATACAAATGCAGTTCATATGAAAGATCTTACTGACTTTAGTTTATTGCCAAAGTTTCAGCATTCCTATCAATTTAGTTGAGAAGATATTGCTAGTTGAAGTTGAAAATTTGTGGATTTTGACGCCATATTGGTTTTGAAAATATGACGTCATTGAGTGATTCTTTATCGTCAGTGGAGTTGTTTTGATGGCGATCACATAGTGATAGTTATTGTGAATGGTCTTTGGACGAAAATTAGTCGAAATAAACTATTTAGTTCATCATGCAGGAAAGTAGAGGAGCTTCTTAGGCATAATACGAGAGCACGTCACGCAGTGACGTCATATTTGAGAAACAAAATGGCGTCGAAATTGGACAAACTCTCCAACTTCAACTAGCCACATCTTCTTAACTAAATTGATAGGAATGCTGAAACTTTGGAAATAATCTAAAGTCAGTAAGATCTTTCATATGAACTAGATTTGTATTTGGGCCGGAGTGTCCCTTTAAGGTGTAATTGGATTATGGGTTGTTTAGAATTTTTAGAGTCACCCAATATAACATCCTGTATGTATGTCTATGCTATATTGATGCATTAATTATGCTAACTAGGACGCCTTATCGAGAAAATATGTTTACACCTAATTGTAAACTGAAATAATCCGAAACTACGAGACTTTTCTTGTGAGTCGGGGACTGGCGCAGCAGCCTATGGGGCAGATAGGGCCCGCTTTTTGGCCAATTGTTATATAACAGTTTTAAAACAGTTTAATTTTAGCATAATAGTATAAGATGTCATTTTCACTACTTGCTATAAATGTTTCGCAATAAGAATGGTTCCCAGTACCCCAGCGTCGCACGCCTTGCATACATACAAATTGTGCTCGCCTTCTACTCGTTGAAACATGTTCAACGACATTTCTCACCAAGTTAGATTAGTTTTACGGTATCTGCTCTTGTACTCGAGAAATGACGTTTCATTCTCGTATTTTAAGCTTCTGGATGCCGCCATTTTAGAGTTAGCACAACGGCTCAGACTCGATGTACAGCGGTGGTCTCTTTTCAATTTTGAAGTCATTGAATGTACGGAACAAAAGACAAGCACTCAATGACGTCAAAGTTGAAAAGAAGCTGTACATCGAGTCTGAGCGGTCGAAGAAGAAGCATAAAATACGAGAATGAAAACGTTATGTCTCGAGTACAAGAGCAGATATGTGAAACTGTTAACGTTTCTAAACATTATACTTAAAGGCCTTTTATTTAAAAAGTATTTATTTTTGGACTGCAGTAGAACATGTAGTTTAATCGAGTGAAATGCCAAATATTACTTGTTTTATATATCAGATCTATATCCTTATAAACTGCATGGGCGAGCGCTTCGCCGCTTCAAAACTAAAACGTTTATTAGACAATCAGCTTTCTATATTAGTAATTTCTAGCATTAAATTATTAATGTTAACTTTTAAAAATTGCAATTGTATAGCTTTAGATAGTTTTCAGATGTTTTAGATCAAATTTTGTATTTACATTATTTATGTATTCTTGTATTTAAATTAATTAGTGTATTTAACGTATATTTAGTTTTAGATTTTCAGGGCGACAAACTTAAATATTGCCTTAAAAAACGCGTTTACCATGCAGGTGAATGGCAATGTTAGATAGTTCTTCAAAGAACTGTTCTAAGCTTAGCAGAGTCAGAGTTAAGAAAGAAATAGAGTACAAATATGTAAACTAAAAAAAGTACTACGTCTGCTGGTAAACTGAAAAACAGAGAGGGTATTTATAAAATAAATATTGCTCCTACTATTACTCCTCTTCTCTACTACTTTCTCCATCTCTAACCCTAGCCCTAGCAAGAGGAGGAGCAAGAGGAGGAGCAAGAGGAGGAGCAAGAGGAGGAGCAAGAGGAGGAGCAAGAGGAGGAGCAAGAGGAGGAGCAAGAGGAGGAGCAAGAGGAGGAGCAAGAGGAGGAGCAAGAGGAGGAGCAAGAGGAGGAGCAAGAGGAGGAGCAAGAGGAGGAGCAAGAGGAGGAGAAAGAGGAGGAGTAAGAGAGGAGGAGCAAGAGAGGGGGAGCAAGAGAGGAGGAGCAAGAGAGGAGGAGCAAGAGAGGAGGAGCAAGAGGAGGAGCAAGAGGAGGAGCAAGAGGAGGAGCAAGAGGAGGAGCAAGAGGAGGAGCAAGAGGAGGAGCAAGAGGAGGAGCAAGAGGAGGAGCAAGAGGAGGAGCAAGAGGAGGAGCAAGAGGAGGAGCAAGAGGAGAAGCAAGAGGAGGAGCAAGAGGAGGAGAGGCAAGAGGAGGAGAGGCAAGAGGAGGAGAGGCAAGAGGAGGAGCAAGAGGAGGAGCAAGAGGAGGAGCAAGAGGAGAAGAATCAAGAGGAGGAGCAAGAGGAGGAGCAAGAGGAGAAGCAAGAGGAGGAGAGGCAAGAGGAGGAGAGGCAAGAGGAGGAGCAAGAGGAGGAGCAAGAGGAGGAGCAAGAGGAGGAGCAAGAGGAGGAGAGGTAAGAGGAGGAGCAAGAGGAGCAGGCAAAAGGAGGAGCAAGAGGAGGAGTAAGAGGAGGAGCAAGAGGAAGAGAGGCAAGAGGAGGAGCGCCAAGAGGAGGAGCAAGAGGAGGAGCAAGAGGAGAAGAAATAGGAGGAGCAAGAGGAGGATAAATAGGAGCAAGAGCAGGAGCAATAGGAGGAGCAAGAAGAGAAGGAGCAAGAGCAGGAGCAAGAGCAGGAGCAAGAGCAGGAGCAACATGAGGAGCAAGAGGAGGAGCAAGAGGAGGAGCAAAAGGAGGAGGAGTAAGAGTAGCGAGAGGAGGAGCAAGAGGTGGAGCAAAAGGAGGAGGAGCAAAAGGAGGAGTATAAATCAGTTTCGTGTCGATCAGATTATTTCAGAACAAGGATTTCCATCCTTCCGCAATACGTCATAATATTTAATACGTTGTAATATTTGATTATTTTTGAGAATTATTTGGGATGGCTACAGCCTCCCCTTCCGCCCATGAGTTGCTGCAGCCCTGTTCTACCAATTATATTTTAAATTTACTTGTAAAATTCATTAATAACACATGAAGAAAATTCAAAAGAAATTAATATTTAATCAGGATCTTCAACACAGGACAAAACATTGATTAATAAAACATCAATGTTTTATCAAAGTTAACTTGCTCAAATTGATCTTTTTCGGAGTTAAAATAATTTGTTTGTACCGTTTCTACAATTTCCAAACAAAGTATGCATCATATTTTCTATTCATTTTACAAGTTCGTTAACATATTCGCGGCTGATGTTTATGAGCAGTTACAACAGCTCGCCTGCGACGCGCCATTGTAACTGCCCATAAAATCGGCCGCTCGTGTTTTAAAGTACTACCGCATCAACATGTCAACAATTTACGAATTTCAATTTTTTAATAATTTTTTAATAATCTTTTTAATATATTTTTTAATATTTAATATTTTCCAATTTAATTTACGCTTCAATTTTGCGTTTTAATTTTTTTAATAGAAATGAAAGGCAACATATAGCTGAGACAAAGATGTCTTCGCCTAACATCACAGTACTAAACTGTCTTTTGATAGCTTCTTACGTACATAGTTCACCTTCTCCAGGCTTTACCATTAACGGTATCATCTCCTGCGTTGTCAATATCATTCTAGCCGTCACAGGCACTTTCGTCAATTCGTTAGTCATCATAGCGTTCTACAAATCGCCTAATCTTCGAACAAAGACACCTTTCTTCCTCGTAATGCTGCTATCCATAACAGATCTGGCGGTTTGTCTTTTTGTTCATCCATTGTTCATCGTCATGATGGTAAAGCAGCTGGCGGGAACAGGCGATTGTATTTCGAGGACTGTTTACATCACAGCTACAATGCTGTTTCCCGGTTTATCTGGAGGTACACTGTTCGTTATGAACATGGAAATATACTTGGCTATAGCGCATCCGTTTGTCTACGAGCGATACGTCACAAAGAGGAATCTCTTCTTACCAACGCTTGCCCTCTGGTTGTCATGGATGCCTGTCACCGTCATTCCGTTCTTCGACACCAAACTGCAGTACATACTCATGATGTTCTTTGTCACAACCGCGTGTCTTACAACGGTTTTAATCTACGTCAAGATATTCCAGATTGCAAAACAGAAAAGACGGCGCCTGGCGCCAATGCCTCCAATGCCAAGAACAGATAGCTCCTTACAAGATAGCTCTGTCGCTGGTCAACATTGCGACTCTGCCGACAGCAAGAGAAAAAAACTGACGAAATTCATAAAGGAAATAAAACTAGCGAAGACGTACATCCTTATCGTGATCTGTTTCCTAGTGTGTTATTTCCCCAATGTTGTTTACCACGTGTATCTCTATTTGAACCAAAGCGGTGCGATAACAGTGCCATTGTTGATGACAAACGCTTGGGTGATGACGTTTATCACCATGAACTCGACTCTGAACTCTGTGATATATTTTTGGAGGAACTCGCAATTGAGAAATGAATTCGGCGTATATTGTAATTAAGAATCCATTTTTGAATCTCTAGCAAAATCAAGACACATGTCGAAACATACTGTAACCTCTACGATTTGGCAGCATTTAGATAATTCATCGACTACAAAAATATCCGGACGATGATGAACCAGATCTTTCATTTCATGTTTCAGCAGGGGAAACACAGTTTCTACATTCCTCTCAGCCATAACATGAACTCATCGACAGCATCTCCTGCGGATATCTCATGCTTGATCTAAAACCTACTACCGATGATCAACATCGTTTGAAATCGAGCATACTGCCCGACGAAAATATCACAGTTTAACAAAACCTGGACCTCTATATTCAAAAGCGATCGTATCAACAACACAGACCATCCTCAACACCATGTACAACTCGGATCAACAGATGCATAATATTATGCAGACGCCTAAGTTAACACCAGATGAAAAGAGTACCCTTTACTTTAACGAATTACAACGTTTCCAGTCATTTCAAAATCAACTGCAAAATCAGCTTCACTCTCAAAATAATCTCCAAACTCAACTTCAGGGTTTCTTAACTGCAGTCGCGAAAAGCATTGCAAAGGCTTCAAATGAACAAGATTGTACTCATGCGCAATCAGACAAACCTATGCAAAATTTTGTGGTGACTTCAAAGCAGTGAGTATGTCATATCCCCGGAGTTCCTGTTACACATAAGGCCTATTTATAACTGCGCCTCCCACGGTCAAACATCCTGAACAACATTGGCACACCAGTGACAACGATATGGACGAGAATGATTCTGATGAAAGCGAAAGAGAACATGCAGATGATACCGATGTGCAAGAGATTGATTTAGGGGAAACAGAAAAGGAAGATCCAGATGATACCAATCTGGAAGACAGTGATTCAGGTGAAAAAGACACGCCTGAAGACGAAGATTTGGAGGACAATGATGAATATCAAAATTCTATAAAAAATGAGAGTACCTAAGCATTACCTCAGGGTCAGACCTTATCCTAAAATAACAAGTCGACATCCCAATCCTAGAAAAATGTTTTAAATAAATGACATATTTGTAAAATAAAATAAAATAAAATAAATATTTTAAACCGAAAGCTGTGTTGTGTTCAATCACTCAATATTTGTGTCGCAAGCGCCCTTTCGTTTCATTCCTTAATGAGTTATTAATGACTCCTTAATGAGGTTTTAATGACTCATTAAGAGGCACGCGCCATTTTTTCTACATGTGCTATCAGGCGAAATATGCAAATATCAGCCGAAGGATAAGTCGGCTTAGCAACGTTTTGAAAGTAATAAGCCGTGTTAGAGATCTTGAACAGTTCCTCTTTCTGCTTCACGAAGGGATTTTCCGTCGAAAACGAAAGCGAGATAAGCGGCGATTCAGTCAAAATGTTTAGGGTTCACGTCTCAGGCGAAATATGCAAGTATCAACTGTATAAGCATTTGGAATCTTGAACAGTTCTTCATCAGTTCTTTGTCTTCCTCATAGGCATCCTGTACACTAAATCGAGATAAGCCATAATACGGCCAAATGGTTAGGGTTCATCTCTTCGTAGATGCGGTGAAAACGCAGATTCAGTCGAACGCTGAACCATATAGGATTGAGAGTCAAAGAGTCGGAAGTGAAATCGGAATGGTTCGGATGGAGTAACTATCATTAGTTATTATTATTGTTATTTAGGGTTGTGAAGGTGTAAGAGGTTAGGGTTATGGTCTATGAGGGATGTGACGCGTACTTCTTAATGCTAATTACTTCCGTCGCTCACACGTCCCTCACATGTCCCACTAATTTCTTCCGTCCCCCACACTCTATCACGCATCCTATACTTCCGTCTCTCACACGGAATAATTAATGAGGCGGCATCCCTTTGGGCGCTGGATGGGTGAGGGTTGCCTACTAATAACGACATACTAAAAACAATGTCATTTTGACGGCATAATATTGGATACATCTTAATGTAGATGGATCATTTGACCTTGAATTGAAACAATTAATGAGCGTATTTTATAAGGACTCTAAATTTTGTAATCTGAATAGGATGCGACACAGTGCACATTAGACAAAAGATGTTTTGCAATCCCTGAGTCACAACTGACAATTGACTTGTTACGATATTACCGTTCTGATTGCTGGCGAGTGGGAATAGGCTTATTTCAAATGACAAAAGGCACGTATTCTGTCATTCTATCTATCAATCTTTGGCTAGTTTTATCAATAGACGTAGCACTTGATCATAAGTAGTCTGTCGAAATGCATTGTGTTTCTTTTAGCTTACATTCTGTTAAGTTTCAAACAGTTCTTGTAAGAACTATCCAACATTGCCGTAACATTGCCATGTATAGTTTAAAAACTGCTGCCAGAAAATGTGTTGCCGTAGTCCTGTTCTACCAATTATATTTTAAATTTACATCAACATGTCTTCAATTTGCGCATTTTAATTTTTTTAGTATTTTTTTAATAATTTTTTTAATAATTTTTTTAATATTTAATTTGTTTTTTAAATTGAATTTACGCTTCAATTTTGAGCATTTTTAATTTTTTTTAATAAAAGCAACTTCACAGAAATGAAAAACAACATATAGCTGAGACGAACATGTCTTCGCCTAACACCACAGTACTGAACTGTCTTTTGATAGCTTCTTACGTACATAGTTCACCTTCTCCAGGCTTTACCATTAACGGTATCATCTCATGCGTTGTTAATCTCATTCTGGCCGTCACAGGCACGTTCGTCAATTCGTTAGTCATCGTAGCGTTCTACAAATCGCTTAATCTTCGAACAAAGACACAATTCTTCCTCGTAATGCTGCTATCCATAACAGATCTGGCCGTTTGTCTTTTTGTTCATCCATTGTTCATCTTCATGAAGGTAAAGCAACTGGCGGGAACAGGCGATTGTATCTCGAAGGCTGTCTACATCACACCTACAACGTTGTTTCCCGGTTTATCTGGAGGGACACTGTTTGTTATGAACATTGAAAGATACTTGGCCATAGCGTATCCGTTTGTCTACGAGCGATACATCACAAAGAGGAATCTCTTCTTAGCAACGCTTATCGTGTGGTTGTTATGGATACCTATCACCGTCATTGCGTTCTTCGACACCAAACTACAGAACATACTCATGATGTTCTTTGTCACAACCGCGTGTCTTACAACGCTTTTAATCTACGTCAAGATTTTCCAGATTGCAAGACAGAAACAACGGCGTCTGGCGCCAATCCCTCCAATACCAAGAACAGATAGCTCCTTACAAGATAGCTCTGTCGCTGATCAAAATTGCGACTCTGCCGACAACAACAGAGAAAAACTGATGGAATTCATAAAGGACATAAAACTAGCCAAGACGTACATCCTTATCGTGATCTGTTCCCTAGTGTGTTATTTCCCTAATGTCGTCTACCACGTGTATCTCTACTTGAACAAAAGCGCTGCGATAACAGTGCCATTGTTGATGACAGGCACTTGGGTGATGACGTTTATCGCGATGAACTCGACTCTAAATTCTGTGATATATTTTTGGAGAAACTCGCAATTGAGAAAGGAAATTCTTCGTATATTGTAAGACGTGGTTGAAGAGTTAGGGTTATTTGAGAGAAACATCGAACGCGAAACGACGATTTTTCAGTTTCTGGAAATCAATAAAATATCCCCTGAAATGATGTGTCTTTCTTCATGGCTAAAAAATAGGTACGCAACGCGTACATGCATTCTGCTGGAATTCAACAAAGACACATTACTATTATTATTATTATTATTATTATTATTGTTATTATTATTATTATTATTATTATTATTATATTTATGTAAATGTGTAGTGTAATATATAACCATTATAGTATATCAAGTAGCCAATTGTAAATTACCTTTAACAGTGAGATTTGCAGTTGTAAGTATATAAAAAAAAAAATTCAATAAAGTTTTCATTATTATTATTATTATTATTATTATTATTATTATTATTATTATTATTATTATTATTATTATTATTATTATAAACAAGATTCTCCTATACAGTCGTTACGTTCTTTCAAAACTCTCATGGCATCTCACTATAGCAACAATTCAAAAGACCTGGATTTCTGAAAACCTGGATTCAGTTTTCAAACAATATATTCGAAAATGGCTTGAGGTACCTATTTCTGGATCACTTAGTAACATTTACCTAACCAGTAACAAATTTGGTCTTAATATCATCCCCCCATCAACTAAATTCATACAGTGTCAAACAATCATCCGCAGTGTTTTGAAATCATTTCCAAATGAATCAATAACCCACCTATGGAAATCGTCGTCTAATCATACTAACATTCAATATGATCAATATACATCGACAAAAGAAGTAATAAAGTCATTCCGTGAAACTCAAGAAGAAAAATTGGAAAATCAGTTAAAATGTCAAGGTTCATTCTTCACAGCATTTCAAAATTCTCTCTACCCCAAGTAAATTCGATTTGGCCAACCTGTCAATCCAAACTACCAAAAAATATTTTCAACTTCACCATTCGTTACATAAACAATTCGCTACCAACCCGTAAAAATCTTCAAAAATGGGGACTCTCGTCGTCTTCTGAATGCTCATTCTGCCTTAAACCTGAATCTTTGTTACACGTTGTTGCTGGCTGCAGTTCCTATCTTGATCGTTTTACTTGGAGACACGACTCAATCCTAAATTTTATTGCTAATAACCTCCCATCAGAATATATTCAAACCATTTATGCTGACTGCCATCATTCTCTAATCCCTCTATTATTACTGGTGATGACTATCGTCCTGATCTAATAATTTTGACCAAAGACAATTTTCTGTATGTACTCGAACTAACCGTCGGATATGAGAGTAACCTAAGAAAAAATATACAGCGCAAACACTCAAAATATAAAGAGATGATCATAGAACAAAAGAAAAAATTCCAGTCGGTAAAGTTCGTAAATCTCTCAATCAGTGCACTCGGTGTTTTTGAAAAAGAATCTTCGGTTTTTATAGAAATGTTGGAACGTTTGAACTTAGACAAGGCTCATGTTAAATATATCATTAGGAAAATCATTAATATTGCAATAAGGACGACATACTACGTTTTCTGTTCTAGAAACAAGGATTGGACGAATCCAGATTTAATGAACTTCTAGTATCTTACTTTTTATATCGTATATTTATGTAAATGTGTAGTGTAATATATAACCATTATAGTATATCAAGTAGCCAATTGTAAATTACCTTTAACAGTGAGATTTGCAGTTGTAAGTATATAAAAAATTCAATAAAGTTTTCATTATTATTATTATTATTTAAACTTATTTACATTGCACACGGTAGCCTTTCAGTTTCCTGATTTTCAAAGGGCCGTGTATTTACATGTATATGTATGTATATATAAAGAACGAATATGGAGAAAATTAACTATTTACAAATTATACAGATAGCTATAACTACTAATACATACCAATAATTAATAATATATACAAATATAACTAACTATAAACGCACAAATAAACAATTTAAACTGTCGACAAGTTTGTTCGTAAATCATTGTAGTGCTCATCAATACACTTTTTAAAATAATTAATTGAGAAATACTCGTACTTGTCGACAATTTCCTGCGGCAAACTATTCCAGGACCTGGCTCCGCGATATGAGAAACTATGTTTTAGGAAAATAAAGCTTTCGATCGTTGCTTCTCAATCTATATATGTTGTTGTGGTTAATTGCAAATAGTTCTGATAAATAGGTTGGTGTCATACCTCGTAGTGCCTTAAATGTCATTAATTGTTCTCTTTTTTTAAAAATAGTTTCAATTGAATCCCATTTAAGTTTATCAAATATCTCAGATGATCTAATTTCATATCCTGAACCCGTTATCGCCCGAGCCGCTCTGTTTTGTAACTTGCATAATTTATTGACTTGTGTGACATTGTTACCGTTGTTCCACACTGTTGAATAGTAATTGAAGTGTGGCAAGACAAGTGAGTTATACATTGTTAGTAATGCGTCTTGTGTTACAAAATGTTTTGCTCTTCTTAAGAGAGCAATGGTTTTCCGATGACATCAGAATATAAAATAGGCCCACAGAACGCGTACATGCCCTGCCACAAAAAGGGTAGAAAGGACGATTCTGAATGAGCTTATACTGTATCTACCGCTAATTAGTATTTTGTGCGCTATCTCTATAATGTGCTGTTTTCAGGCATATTGAGGACTTGTCATTAATAGTGTGTCAAGTGATGTTAAACAATTTTTTAGATCGAACGCGAACGCCACCTAGATCGAAATTGTCGTTTACTCCCGTGACGTTATTGGGTCATCATCATCAATCAGCTTTATTAAAATTAAAATACACGGTATCTCTTCATTAAAATAATGCTCTCCAGGTTCACAGTTCAGTTCCACAGTTCAGTTCAGATTACCAACGTATAGTTTCGTTCATAATTACGTTTTCGAACTCTGAATCGAGTTCTGATACGAGTTTCACCAATATACAAAGAAGGGCCTAAAAATGATTGTGGGAACTACCGTCCTATTTCTATCATCTCTGTTGTTGCAAAACTTTTTGAAAAAATAGTATGCAAACAACTCAGATTGTTTATGACTGAAAACAACATCATTACGGAACAGCAATCTGGTTTCCGGCCTATACATTCTACAGAAACTGCATTACTTAGTGCCACGAACAAATGGCTATACAACATGGACAATGGCCTTCTTAATGGAGTCCTATTTTTGGACCTTAAGAAGGCTTTTGACACGGTAAATCATAAAATCCTAATTTCTAAACTTGAGCGATACGGTATACGAGGCTACAGCCTTGAATGGTTTAAGTCATATCTTAGTAACAGAAAACAAATTTCTGCAATAAATGGTAAACTATCGGATGCAAGGAAAATTGATTGTGGGGTTCCACAGGGATCTAACTTGGGTCCTATTCTTTTTCTATTGTACATTAACGACTTGCCAAATTGTTTAGAATCAACTGATGCCGCATTATTTGCAGATGATACAAATCTGTCATGTAAGGGAGCTAACTCTAAAGAAATCGAAACTAAACTTAATAAAGACCTTGAAAGTGTTCACCAATGGCTCACCTCAAATAAACTTACTCTAAATGGTGACAAAACTGAATTTATGATCATTGGCTCCAGACAACGTATTGCCTTAATTTATGAAAGTCCTATAATATCAATAGGGAATAACAATATTAAACGTGTTCCTAACAAAAAATCACTTGGTCTAATTATTGATGAACAGTTGAAATGGGACAACAATAATGAAGTGCAATGTAAGAAAATCTCAAAAAACATCGCACTTCTAAGAAGGGCAAAATTATTTGTTCCTCAAAATATTCTTATAAAATTGTATAATGCCTTAATAATGCCCCATTTCACCTATTGTTCCACTATTTGGAATGATGGTTGTTCTAGCCATATTAATAAATTATTTAAACTACAAAAGAGAGCGGCGCGCGTGATAACTGGTAGCACTTACGAGGTTCGTTCCAATGAAATACTGGAAAACCTTGACTGGATAACAGTCGAGAAGAATTTAAAAAATCGTGAAACTATCATGACATTTAAAGCTTTAACAGGAAAATTACCAAAATATCTTGTTAAGTTATTCACTAAATGTGAAAATAAGAATTACAACTTACGAAGTAATAATGTTAAACTCTCTTTGGCAAAACCTAAAACAAATTTCCTAAAAAGAAGCTTTTCCTACAGAGCTGCTAAATCATGGAACGAACTTCCGAGTGAACTGACTGATCAATTAATACAATCAGTATCATCTTTTAAGAGGCATTTAAGTGATTATATTATATTAAATTAATTTAATTTTTTAATTGTAATATTCTGTGAAATGTGTTGATTTTTATATGTATTATATTTATATTTATGTATTGTATACACGGCCCTTTGAAAATCAGCTCGCGCTGAAAGGCTACCGTGTTAAAATAATTTTAATTAAAGATCAATTAAAGTAATGGCGAAAGCGAACTTTATGTGTGGAGTATCTACTCCACGATGACGTCACAAGGGACTCGTCTCAGTTCCCTTATGTTTCTCGGCCAAATTTATGGCGGCCGTTATTTATTTATTTACAAGCTTTGCCACATTGAGTAGCAGGAAAACCCCACAGAGCTTATCGCTCCATCACGGAGTCGCTAAGATAAAAACTAACAGCACATTTTAACAAGAAGACTAGGGGACGCGACACAGGTGACATTTTACACATACGGTTTTAAAAGTTTGCGGAATTTCTACATCGTATACACACACAGTTCAGTTCAGACTTGAATTAACAGTTCAGACTTGAATTGATCAATCGAAAGGTTAACATCTCGCAGATATAATGATAGAGAGTTGAATATCCTAGACCTAGGGGTTTTAATGTCCGTTTACACAGGCGATTTTTGCTGCGATTTTTCTCTTTTTAACACATGCGATCAAATGGATTTTCTTTCAAATGTATTGAACCTGCTGTGCATTTTGAGGCTCAATACTTTAGTGAGTCATCCACTATATCGCATACGTCAGGCAATGCAAACTCCATAAATTTTAAACAATTCGGTCTTTCGCTATGGAGTTAAATATTGATGTCCGTTGTCTAGGTCAGTTAAACTAACTTAGTGGAAGACTTAGTGGAAAAAATTCAACCTGACTAAGGAACCCGACTTATTTACATCACAAAATATAAAAATGGAAAACTATTTTTATATATTTATTTACTGTCAATGCACTCGCTCAATTTTTTTCATCACTCCATCATGATTTTTAGCTAATTTACAGCATTTGTAATTTGCAATAACTGTACATTTGAGTTACAGTAAGGCTAAATCAATTAATTTTTGTTGTGACCGACTCTGTACCACGCGAAAATAAACAGGCTACAAATTAAAAACTACAAAAATCCAAAATGGAAAGTACACTTGTTAAAAATAAGAAATGAAACTGCCGAAATTTATAAAAGTTGACTTGTTTAAATTAAAAATACACGAGGGCTGTTCAAATACCTTTTTAAAAATGATTGCAAAGGCAATAATTAAAAAGCGGTTTATAGTATAGTTGCTGCAATATAAAGACATATTGATTTTTCAAATTAAAAAACAATAGTCAGGCCACTGCGAAATTTATTGTGCACGCAGGTGAAGCAACGAATACCAGTTGGAAACGCAGTGCGCTATAACACTGCTTCTTTCGCGTATCTAAACTACTAACACAGGGAACGACTGTACAAATTTCCGTTGGAGAAATCTTCATTTAACACCAATGTATATGGACTCATTTTTCACTTTTCCCAGCCATTACAATAAACGGTATCATCGGCTGCATCGTTAACGGCGTCTTAGTCGCGAGTGGAACAACGCTTAATTCGTTAGTCATCTTAACGTTCTTCAAGTCGCCTAATCTTCGCACTAAGATATCTTTCTTTCTTATCATGATGCTTTCCATCGGAGATCTCGCCGTTGCTCTTTTCATCCAGCCATTGTTCATCGTAGTAACCGTAAAAAAGCTAACGGGAACCGACAATCGCATTTTAAAGACTATCCACATCAGCGTTACAACATTGATTTTTGGTTTATCTGCAGGCTTGATACTATGAGTTATGAATATTTAAAAGCGGTTAATAGTATAGTTGCTGCAATATAAAGACATGTGCCTTTTGAATTTAACAAAAACGATTTCAATCCTTCCGCAATACGTCATAATATTCAATACGTCGTTAATATTTAATTATTTTTAAGAATCATTTGGGAGGGCTTCAAGCCTCCTCCTCCGCCCATGAGTTGCTGCAACCCTGTTCTACCAATTATATTTTAAATTTACATCAACATGTCTTCAATTTGCGCATTTTAGTTTTTTTAATAATTTTTTAATAATTTTTTAATAATATTTTTAATATTTAATATTTTTTTAAATTTAATTTACGCTTCAATTTTGCGCTTAATTTTAATTTACGCTTTTATATTTTTAGAGAAGCAACTTCACAGAAATGAAACGCGACATATAGCTGAGATGAACATGTCTTCGCCTAACACTACAGTACTGAACTGTCTTTTGATAGCTTCTTACGTACATTGTTCACCTTCTCCAGGCTTTACCATCAACGGTATCATCTCATGCGTTGTTAATCTCATTCTGGCAGTCACAGGCACTTTCGTCAATTCGTTAGTCATCGTAGCGTTCTACAAATCGCCTAATCTTCGAACCAAGACACCTTTCTTCCTCGTAATGCTGCTCTCCATAACAGACCTGGCCGTTTGTCTTTTTGTTCATCCAATGTTCATTGTCGTGATGGTAAAGCAGCTGGCGGGAACAGGCGATTGTATGTCCAGGACTATTTGCGTCGCAACTACAACGCTGTTTCCGGGTTTCTCTGGAGGTACACTGTTCGTTATGAACATGGAAAGATACTTGGCTATAGTGCATCCGTTTGTCTACGAGCGACACGTCACAAAGAGGAATCTCTTCTCAGCTACGCTTGTCCTCTGGTTGTCATGGATGCCTGTCACCATCATTGCGTTCTTTGACACCAAACTGAAGAACATACTCACGATGTTCTACGTCGCAATCGTATGTGTTACAACGGTTTTAATCTACGTCAAGATTTTCCAGATTGCAAGACAGAAACGAAGGCGTCTGGTCCCAATGCCAAGAACAGATAGCTCCTTACAAGAGAGCTCTTCCATTGATCTAGATTGCGACTCGGCCTCTGTCGCGAGCAACAGAGCAAAACTGACAAAATTCATAAAGGAAATCAAACTAGCCAAGACGTACATCCTTATCGTGGTTTGTTCCCTAGTGTGTTATTTCCCCAATGTCGTCTACCACGTGTATCTGTATTTGAACAACAGCGCTGTCCTAACAGTGCCATTGTTGATGACAGGCGCTTGGGTGATGACGTTTACCACCATGAACTCGACTCTAAATTCTGTGATATATTTTTGGAGGAACTCGCAATTGAGAAAGGAAATTCTTCGATGTAAGATGTGGTGGAAGAGTTAGGGTCATTTGAGAGAAACAACGAACGCGAAACGGCGATTTTTCAGTTGCTGGAAATTATTAAATAAAATGTCCCCTGAAACGGAATCTTAGACGATGTATCCAAAATAGGTACGCAATGCGTATATGCGTCTGTTGATAATCAATAACGACGCATTACTGATCCACGGAAAGCGTACATGTGCTGCCCCCCCAAAAAAGTAAAAGGGATGATTCTGAATGAGCATATATGTGCGCCTGTATATGTGATGATATATGTGCACCTGTCATGGCTGCCGGTCTATATGATATACGCTCTCAAAACTTTTAATAATTTTAGCTTTCCTTGATAATAATTCGTTAGCTGTATCGGCTCTGAATGTTCCTGATGACTTTTTCTTGAAGATTAGCCATGGATTACACACTGATGGATTGATATCAGCCATTGTTGGTCTGGAATTTATTTTGCCTGGCAGTCGTGTCGTCATAAAGAGACACAATTTACAATCACAATATATATCCTTCCAACTCGCTACACTTTTAAAAGACTTTGGCTTGCTTCGGACGAGAGGAAAAAGGGCTGGTCTACGCCGTTTACGTGCTGGGAATAATATAATGACAAATCACCATCAGAATATTGAAGTTGTTAAAAGTCGTCGCGTATTTTCACATGACAATAAACCCGGAAAGCCGACTGAAAGATGCCTTATCCACATCCCATGCCTACCAGAGAAAATTCTAACCGACAAATCTGGATTTTTGCAGTCTGGCAAAAAGCAAAAATCGAGTTAGAGCAGCGGTAGCACTAGAGGCAGATTTGAATAACAATGACATTGACGTGTGTGTTCTATCGACGAGGTTGACGAAAAATTACATACATCCAAACGAATAACTGGGGCGATGGCATAGTGCTTGCATGTTTCACAGCAGACGCAAAAAGGCGCGAAAATTAAGCGGCGAGCCAGTATTCGAGTGGTCAGCAAACTTCACTATAATTTTGGTCAAATTTCTGTGCAATTATCGTTCGTAGGGGAGGAGCCCACCTTGCCCCTGTTGTATAGGTTTTGGGGCGGCAATGGATACCGTTGGAAATAAACACACAAAAGTCAGTCAGAAATTACTTTGTGCAAACAAGAGCAGCTGAAAACAGAGCACATAGTTAAGACAGAAGCAACCATGACAGAAATGAGATTTTATTTCTTTATTACTGATAAAGCTTACGTGTATAAATATTAAAAATAAATAAAAGCATAAACTCGTTACTAGAGTACACATAATGTCAACAGGCCTGGAAATAAGCGCCGGTCATCACTCATCGGACAATGACCGGCACTAATTGCCTTTGACCGGCAAGATCGTTTTCTTGCCGGTCAAGCTGTCCGATTGAAATTTGGTTTCATTAGTACATTTCACATTATTATGATTCTTGACAACTGTACCGCCCATCTTCTCATCGTCGGTTTATATAGCTTCCCTGTGAGAATTCCTCGATTTGGGGGCACCCCAAATAATAACATAATTCTTACTTTCGAAGCGCTTCTGATCGTGACTGATGATCGCAAACGCGAGTTAGATTCTTTAATGGCAATGAGACTGAAGAATTAACTTCTGCCGCTTAGGATGCCTGCTAATAATGTACATGGATTAACGAATCAAAATGCAATGAATTTTGAATAGAAATGCCTTTACACTACAAGCAATGCACTGCAGTGAGTGTAAGTCGTGAAGTTACAGTTCTCAATACAAAACTATATATTTTGATTAATGTCCGGTAGAAAATTCGTATGACCGGTAGACGTCTACAGGTCAAAATGTCCGGTAATATCAGAAAAATTATTTCCAGGCCTAATCAATAGAACAAGAGTAAAAGAGTGCTTAATGAATACATTATTTATACCGCTACTAGAGTACATAATGAATACATTATTTATACCGCTACTAGAGTACATAAACTAAACTAAACTATCTTTTATTTATACATGATAACCCTATTAGTCATTAAACTGTTCTCGATCCCTAGAGGTCCAGTAAGGGCCACCTTCATTGGTCCAGTGTTATTACAGGAGGAAACCGGAGTACCCGGAGAAAACCTGCGGTGTTTGGTAGAGTCAAACTGGAAGCACTCTTCTCACTTGCGGCCAAGGCGAAATCTTTAATCTGATAACTGCACTAAGCAGGAATCGAACCCCTGTGCCACCAACACCCCAAATCTTGGGAAATCTTGGGAAATTCAAACCTCGAGGCGATTGGAAAAACTGCGTTTAACGCGGAAATTTTTGCCCTAGCTTACACCCAGTAATTTCTTGATTTTCAATTGACGAATGAGGGGGCATTCATAATGAATAGAACAAGAGTACATGAGTACATAATGGGTATAACAAGAGTAAAAGAGTACATAATGAATACATTATTTATACCGCTACAAGAGTACTGCATAACGAGGCTCTGACAAAGGGCTTTAGCTCGAAACACTCTATTTTGGCAGTACACCAACCTTTTAGAGAATTCGATTTGTAAGAAAGAGAAGTCTTATTACTGCGTTCGAGCAATAACCCCCATTTACTCTGACAAAATAATTATGCAGAGCTAATGCAATGAAACAAAATCGGCATATATACCTGAATTGGGAAATAGTGCAGCCCTCGCTAGTCAACAAAATGACGCGTAGTTACGAGAAGAGAGCTGGGGGTTGGGGGATTCTGCTGAACCGCCCCGAAATCTAGGGAAATTCCAACCTCAAGGCGACTGGAAAAACTACGTTTAACGCGAAAATTTCCCCCCTAGCTTACACCCAGTAATTACCTGATTTTCAATTGACCAATGAGGGGCCTTAACTGCAGTGGTCAAACAGGAATTAGGCAACCCGCATACGTATGGCAACAAACTCGGCAAAAATCTGTTTATTTTGACAACGAAACGCGAAGCTAAAATCATGTCTTATAATTTAAGTATGACGATCCCTGTGAGGAACTTAAATCTTATTGTATTGTATTGTATGTCTAGTGAATTAACTTGCCTGCAATCTTTACGTATATTATGTACTCAAACAACCACTTTGTCTCCATATCCCAACATATATATTATATTTACTAGTGAAAAGAAAAGTCTGTATAGCAAAAATCAACAACAAGTGAGGGATTTCTCGAGGCGAGGTGCCAAGTTACATTTTAGGCAAATGGACTTCCAAGTAGTATTCAAGTACTGTAGGGTTTTCTTAAATGAACTAAATTTGAGTGTTTTGAATCTTTAAAAGTCCGGTAATGCATTCCAAGTTCTAGTTACTCTGACAATGAAGGATCGTTGATAAGTTACTGATCTTGATGATTCATGAGATAATTATCCAATCAGAAACGCCGAATTGCACCACGTAAAAGGACTTGAAACCATCATGGGGAAAGAACTGGGCAGAGGACTTAAACTGGATTTTAAGCAAATACTTAAAGTCATACGACTCGAAATATGACTACAAAGAACACGAGAATACCGAGAAAAAACAACCAAATACTCAAACATTCAGCATAATATATTCACTAATTGATTTCGTAATTATTTTAACTGTAGCACAGTCCTTGCTGTAGTCCTGTTCTATCAAGTATATTTTAAATTTACATCAACTTGTCTTCAATTTGCACTTACAATTAAAGTTATTATGATGGCGCATTTGCTATCACCTGCAGTATACAGGAATTGGATGAATGGCAATAATGGTCTACCGTATGTAAACGAACACAAAAGGCACTCGAAATTTATTGTGCACGAAGATAAAAACCCAAACAAAAGACAAGAGCAGCTGAAAGCACAGAAGACAGTCAAAAGAGAAGCATGCAACTTCACAGAAATGAAACGCGACATATAGCTGGGATGAACACGTCTTCGCCTAGCGCTATAGTACTGCACTGTCTTTCGATGGCTTTTTACGTACATAGTTCGCCTTCTCCAGGCTTTACCATCAACGGTATCATCTCCTGCGT
Source organism: Chrysogorgia sp. JL179-B06 (assembly GCA_035772405.1). Classification (NCBI taxonomy): domain Eukaryota; kingdom Metazoa; phylum Cnidaria; class Anthozoa; order Scleralcyonacea; family Chrysogorgiidae; genus Chrysogorgia; species Chrysogorgia sp. JL179-B06. The sequence continues at coordinate 3,083,982 of JAYKKM010000295.1, forward strand.
TCTCAATCTCATTCTGGCCGTTACAGGCACTTTCGTGAATTCGTTAGTCATCATAGCGTTTTACAAATCGCCTAATCTTCGAACAAAGACACCTTACTTCCTCGTAATGGTGCTATCTATAACAGATCTGGCCGTTTGTCTTTTCGTTCATCCAATGTTCATCGTCATGATGGTGAAGCAGCTGACGGGAACAGGCGATTGTACCTCGACAACTGTCTACTGCACAACTACAAGACTGTTTGCTGGTTTATCTGGAGGGACACTGTTCGCTATGAACATTGAAAGATACTTGGCTATAGCGCATCCGTTTGTCTACGAACAATACGTCACAAAGAGGAATCTCATCTTAGCTACGCTTGTCCTGTGGTTGTTATGGATGCCTGTCACCATCATTGCGTTCTTTGACACCAAACTGAAGAACATACTCATAATGCTCTATGTCACAACCGCGTGTCTTACAATGGTTTTAATATACGTCAAGATTTTCCATATTGCAAGGCAAAAACGACGGCGTCTGGCCCCAATGCCTCGAATGCCAAGAACAGATAGCTCCTTACAAGAGAGCTCTGCCGTTGGTCTAAATTGCAACTCTGCCTCTGCTGCGACCAAGAGAACAAAACTGCCGGAATTCGTAAAGGAAGTAAAACTAGCCAAGACGTATATCCTTATCGTGGTTTGTTCCCTAGTGTGTTATTTCCCCAATGTCGTCTACCACGTGTATCTTTCCTTGAACAACGCTGTGATAACAGTGCCATTGTTGATGACAAACGCTTGGGTGATGACGTTTATCACCATGAACTCGACACTGAACTCTGTGATATATTTTTGGAGGAACTCGCAATTGAGAAATGAATTCGGCGTATATTGTAATTAAGATGTGGTCGAAGAGTGAAGGTTAATCGAGAGAAAAACCGAACGTTAAAATATTTAGTTAAACTAGAAGTTACTATCGCAAGGGAAGTGCTGCCTCAAAATCTAAGGCAGTCGTGATATTGTGTAAAATTGCAAAAATAAGTGGTGAGCTTATTGAAGTAAAAGTCGCAGCGGAGGTAGTACAGCCTCGTACCCATGCGGTTATGGTTTAGGTAATACTATAGAGCAGTGAGTTCTACATATATAGGAGCCCACGATGAGCTTGCTGGAGCATAGAGACTCATGAGGCACTCAGGTTAGACATACATTTATCTGGGGTAAGACATTCATTACGCACAGCCAAGGGCAAATGAAGCATATGCGGGGGCCCCTGGCAGATTTGCGGATGTCTCACGTCTGCCCCCTGCCTTGGTGACCCCCACTTGTGTTGCAACCGTTTTTAACATCTATTCAAAATAATTTATATGAATTTATAGTAGTTCATGAACATGTGTAATATTAAACAGATGTAAGTTGAACAGTTGCATAAAAATACAGTTGAACATAAAGATAAAACAGTTGTATAACATAGTTATAAAAATACATAAAAATGCAGTTCAATATGAACTCAAAAGGTTGACATTATAACAGTTGATAAACTAAGTTAATTATAATTTGTTTCTTGCATAAAAATGCAGTTCAATATGAGGGACATGGGTGTGCATTCTTCTGCATGCTCACTATTGTGAGAAACAATGAACTCACACCAATATGGCGACATTGATGGGGACTGGCAACGCTGGAGCGATCTATTTTTAGGAGCTGTCAATGACCATATTCCATCCAGGTTCGACAGCGAAGTTAAACACCTTCTGAAGAAAAACAGACTGCCAGGAGGAAAGCAAAAAAGATCCTCGCTCCAATGTTTTAGAGAAGTTCCGACCCTGGTAGAAATCCTAATTAGGATCCTACTTAAGATCTTAACAGGATCCTATAAGATCTTAAGTAGGATCTTAAGTAGGATCTTAAGTAGGATCTTAAGTAGGATCTTAAGTAGGATCTTAAGTAGGATCTTAAGTAGGATCTTAAGTAGGATCTTAAGTAAGATCTTATTAAGACCTTATAGGATCCTATAGAATCTTGCTTAAGATCTTATAGCATCCTATAGAATCCTATAAGATCCTAATAGGATCCTAACAAGATCCTATAAGATCTTAAATAGGATCTTAATTAAGATCTTATAGGATCTTATTAGGATCCTCTCAGAATCCTATTATAATCCAATTAGGATCCTATAGGATCTTATTCAGATCCTATAAAATCTTATTTAAGATTTTAGCATAATATATAGGATCTTAATTAGGATCCTGTATTAATTTAGGATCCTGAAAGATCTTAAATAGGATCCTATCATAATTTAGGATATTGTAAGATCCTAGATAGGATCCTGATTTAATTTAGAATCCTGTAAGATCTTATTTAAGATCCTATCATAATTTAGGATCTTGTAAGATCCTAGATAGGATCCTGTTTTTATTTAGGATCCTATAGGATCCTATAGGATCTTATAGGATCCTATAGGATCTTATAGAATCCTACTTAAGATTTCTACCAGGGGAAGCTCCGACGTTTGGCTAAATTACTTATATCAACCAAACGCAAATAATTCTATAAATCCCTGCCTGGTCTAATGAAATCCAGCAATAAGATATTTTGGTCAGTATTTAAATAAGTATCAAAGTACTCAAGCATACCGAATAAAATGGTCGGGACATGTGACGATGTCACTGGTACAGCCGACAATCCCGTCGATATCGCAAACCTTCTGAACAACAACTTCTACTCCATGCTCAAGCCACCACTCACCTGGGACGAATATGAAAATCACCCACCAACTACTACAACTTCCTGTACGCCGTTAAGCGATATCTCTATTTCACCAGATAATGTACGCGACATTCTTCTTTCACTGGGTGTTAACAAAGCAACAGGTCCTGACAAGATCCCAGCCAGGTTACCGAGGACTGTGCACCTTACATATGTTCATCCCTTTGTGCTTTGTTCAACAAATATCTGACCCTGGGAAGGATTCCAGCGGCATGGAAAGTTTCCAATTCCCAAGGTCGGGCCTGCAAAAGAGGTCTCAAACTACAGGCCTATTTCATTATTATCCATCGTATCGAAGGTTCTCGAACGATGTGTGTACAACAAGCTGTTAGAACTCGTCTCTACTACCTTCACAAACTTCAATTTGGATTCCTAAAGGGAAAGTCCACCACGTCTCAGCACCTGTGCGTTTTACATGAAATCGGGGAGTTACTCGATACTGAAAAAACTTATACTATCTATCTGGATTTTGGAAAAGCCTTTGACAGTGTTGACCATCAGCTGCTTCTCAAAAAGTTACGCAACCTTGGCTTGGCATTTGTGGTAATTTGTTGAAGTGGTTCGAAAACTACCTTGCGAATCGCTATCAAAGGGTCACCGTCCTTGGCGAAACATCACAGCCACTCCGAGTACTATCTGGCATGCCTCAGGGATCGATTCTGGGACCACCACAACATCCGTTGTATTATTTGCTGATGACACTAAATGCTATCGTGCTATTAGAGATGGAAAAGACAGGAAGTGCCTTCAGTGTGACCTTGACAGGATATACAAGTGGGATGTTCAGAAAGATCTTGGGGTTCTAGTCACCCCGAGTCCTGACCTTAAGTGGAACTCGCTGCAAGTACATGCAGTATCGGCTAAACAACAAAATGCTGGGTTTTATAAGAAGGTCTTCCTTTGATAGTGATGTTAAAGAACTTTTTAGATCGAACCCGAACGCCACCTAGATTGAAATTTTGGTTTACTCTCGTGACGCTATTGTGTCAAGGTTAAGGTGTAATTGGATTAGGGGTTATTTAGAGTTTTTAGAGTCACCCAATACAACATCCTCTCTGTATGTCCATGCTATTGATTATGCTGTTTCACAGCAGACGCAATAATCCATATGGACTTATAGTACGTATTCCATATAAGGTCATATCGGACGGGACTGGGAAGAGCAAATACGTTGCCCTAACGAGCATATACGTTGCCATGATGAGCAAATACATTGCCCTCGTACCATCTCACTGGATGCGGATAGTTAACACGTTACGATATGTTAGCTTATCCGCTCTTTTTAAGAAAACTACGTTCGCTAGCCGGATAAGCTGTACGCATATTGTAAACAGATAATTTACATTTGTTTTAATATATATTGTAGCTTTGGGAGTTAATTATTTCTCAAGAAAACGTTCGTCGAAGACAGCCGAAAGTTCGTTTACAAGATGGTATCCGTAATACGAAAATTATATTTTTGGGCATGTTCGATTATCCGCTTTCAAAGAGAACTAAGTTAGCTACCAGGATAAGCTGTATGTATGTTGTAAATAGATCATTTAACTTTAATAGAATATATTCTATAGCTTTGTGGGAGGGTTAGGACCTTTGTTGTTTTGGGGTCGGTTACAATCCAATTAACTAGGAGGCTGGTGCGAGGGCAATGTATTTGCTCGTCAGGGCAACGTATATGCGCGTTAGGGCAACGTATTTGCTCTTCCCAGTCCCGTCCGATATAACCTTATTTGGAATACGTACTATAAGTACCTATCCAATAATCCTACTACAGTACATCAAAACATAATCATTGGCATACATGAAGTAGCTTAAAAAGTTATTAGTGCGAACTTTTACACTAAGCAATTCTTCCAACGACGATCTCTTTTGAACTACTGCCGTTTAAAGCTCCTGCTATATATCAAATGAAAGCTAGATTAACAGACTCTTATGATACGGACAGGATATCTTTGTAACTAAATGCAAATACCTTTACAATAGATCTGACTTCGGACTCCATTTCGAATTTACTCTGGTTTGTAAAATACAAATGACGTAGTTTTTTTATCGACGAGGTTGACAAAAACATACATACATTCAAACGAACAACTGGGGCGATGACATGATGACATATAGTGTTTGCTGTTTCGCAGCAGACGCAAAAAGGCGCGAAAATTAAGCGGCGAGTCAGCATTGGAGTGGTCAGCAAACTTCACTATAATTTTGGTCAAATTTCTGTGCAATTATCGTTCGTAGGGGAGGAGCCCACCTTGCCCCTGTTGTATAGGTTTTGGGGCGGTAATGGTATACCGTTGGAAATAAACACACAAAAGTCAGTCAGAAATTACTTTGTGCAAACAAGAGCAGCTGAAAACAGAGCTGACATAGTTAAGACCGAAGCAACATGACAGAAATGAGATGAGCGCACATATTTTATTTTCTATTTTATTTCTTTATTACTGATAAAGCTTACGTGTATGAATATTTAAAAAAAACAAAAGCATAAACTCGTAACTAGAGTACATAATGTCAACAGGCCTGGAAATAAGCGCCGGTCATGTCAGAATGACCAGCACAAATGAAATTGTGACGGGCACACAAAATATTGTACCTGTCATGGTCTTAGCGTAACGTCTCAAAACCTAGTGTAACGTCTCACAATTTAGCGCAATGTCTCCAGTGTATATCTCCAAACTTAGCATAATGTCTCCAAACTTAGCATAATGTCTCACAATTTAGCGCAATGTCTCTCATCTGAGATTATACAACGCAAAATGTAAACACAGTCCATTCAACACAAAAATGTTTTACTTTCAGAAAAAGTTGAGTATAATCTTCGGACAAGATGAACATTGGACAAAATGACAGACACAATTCATATTGTAACTGTCAATCTCTAGAAAGAGGGATATTTGTACCGGACAATGTCCGTGACCGGCCGCTAATATCCAGGCTTGAATATGATCGGCACTAATTGCCTTTTTTCACATTATTATGATTCTTGACAATTGTATCGCCCATCTTGTCATCGCCGGTTTATATAGCTTTGTTTGTTATCGTTACGTAGTCTTGTTGGATTCCCTGTGAGAACTCCTGCTCGATTTGGGGGGCACCCCAAATAATATGATTCTTACTTTCGAAGCGCTTCTGATCGTGACTGATGATCGCAAACGCGAGTTAGATTCTTCAATGGCAATGAGACTGAAGAATTAACTTCTGCCGGTTAGGATGCCTGCTAATAATGTACATGGATTAACGAATCAAAATGCAATGAATTTTGAATAGAAATGCCTTTACACTAACAAGCAATGTACTGCAGTGAGTGTAAGTCGTGAAGTTACAGTTCTCAATACAAAACTATATATTTTGATTAATGTCCGGTAGAAAATTCGTATGACCGGTTATTAACAATAGTCTTTCTCAAGTATATCGTATATCGATCGGCTGCAGAACAAGGATTTCAATGCTTCCGCAATACTTCTCAAACTCAACTCATTGATGATTCATGAGATAAGTATCCAATCAGAAAGGCCGAATTGCACCACGTAAAGAGACTTGAAACCACCACGACTCGAAATATGACTACAAAGAACACGAGAATACCGAGAAAAAACAACCAAATACTCAAACAAATTATTTTTGCGAATTATTTGAGGGCTACAGCCCTTGCTGTAGTCCTGTTCTATCAACTACAGGTATATTTTAAATTTACATCAACTTGTCTTCAATTTGCACTTATAATTGAAGTTATTATGACGGCGCATTTGATATCACCTGCAGTATATATATAGGAATTGGGTGAATGGCGATAATGGTCTACCGTATATGTAAACGAACACAAAATGCACTCGAAATTTATTGTGCACGAAGATAAAAACCCAAACCAAAGACTAAAGCAGCTGAAAGCACAGTATAGATAGTCAAACGAGAAGCAACTTCGCAGAAATGAAACGCGACATATTATAGCTGAGATGAACACGTCTTCGCCTAACGCTATAGTACTGCACTGTCTTTCGATGGCTTCTTACGTGCATAGTTCACCTTCTCCAGGCTTTACCATTAACGGTATCATCTCCTGCGTTGTCAATCTCATTCTGGCCGTCACAGGCACGTTCGTCAATTCGTTAGTCATCGTAGCGTTTTACAAATCACCTAATCTTCGAACCAAGACACCTTTCTTCCTCATAATGCTTCTCTCCATAACAGATCTGGCCGTTTGTCTTTTTGTTCATCCATTGTTCATCGTCATGATGGTGAAGCAGCTGGCGGGAACAGGCGATTGTACCTCGACAACTGTCTACTGCACAACTACAACACTGTTTGCTGGTTTATCTGGAGGGACACTGTTCGCTATGAACATTGAAAGATACTTGGCTATAGCGCATCCGTTTGTCTACGAACGATACGTCACAAAGAGGAATCTCTTCTTAGCTACGCTTGTCCTGTGGTTGTTATGGATGCCTGTCACCATCATTCCGTTCTTTGATACCAAACTGAAGAACATACTCATAGTGTTCTATGTCACAACCGTTTGTCTTACAATAGTTTTAATATACGTCAAGATTTTCCATATTGCAAGACAAAAACGACGGCGTCTGGCCCCAATGCCTCGAATGCCAAGAACAGATAGCTCCTTACAAGAGAGCTCTTCCGTTGATCTAGATTGCAACTCTACCTCTGCCGCGACCAAGAGAGCAAAACTGACGGAATTCGTAAAGGAAGTAAAATTAGCCAAGACGTATATCCTTATCGTTGTTTGTTCCCTAGTGTGTTATTTCCCCAATGTCGTCTACCACGTGTTTCTGTACTTGAACAACAACGCTGCGATAACAGTGCCATTGTTGATGACAAACGCTTGGGTGACGACGTTTGTCACCATGAACTCGACACTGAACTCTGTGATATATTTTTGGAGGAACTCGCAATTGAGAAATGAATTCGGCGTATATTGTAATTAAGATGTGGCCGAAGAGTGAAGGATAATCAAGAAAAAAACCTAACATTAAAATATTTAGTTAAACTAGAAGTTACTATCGCAAGGGAAGTGCTGCCTCAAAATCCAAGGCAGTCGTGATATTGTGCAAAATTGCAAAAATAAGTGGTGGGCTTATTGAAGTAAAAGTAGCAGCGGAGGTAGTACAGCCTCGTACCCATGCGGTTATGGTTTAGGTAATACCAGAGCAGTGAGTTCTACATATATATGGAGCTCACGATGAGCTTGCTGGACAGAAGGGACTCTGGGGCACTCAGGTTAGACATGCATCTATCTTCAAGACATTCATTACGCACAGCCAAGGGCAAATGAAGCATGTGCGGATGCCCCTGGCACATTTGCGGATGTCTCACGTCTGCCCCCTCCCTTGTTGACCCCCACTCGTGTTGCAACCGTTTTTAACATCTATTCACAATAATTTATAGTAGTTCATGAACATGTGTAATATTAAACAGATGTAAGTTGAACAGTTGCATAAAAATACAGTTGAACATAAAGATAAAACAGTTGTATAACATAGTTATAAAAATGCATAAAAATGCAGTTCAATATGAACACAAAAGGTTGACATTATAACAGTTGATAAACTAAGTTAATCAGAATTTGTTTCTTGCATAAAAATGCAGTTCAATATGAACGCAAAAAAGTTGACATTGTAACAGTTGATAAACTAAGTTAATTAGAATTTGTTTCTTGCATAAAAATGCAGTTCAATATGAGGGACATGGGTGTGCATTCTTCTGCATGTTCACTATTGTGAGAAACAATGAACTCACACCAATATGGCGACATTGATGGCGACTGGCAACGCTGGAGCGAGAACATTCAGAAGGCGCAACACTCCGCCGTGGTTCGACAGCGAAGTTAAACACCTTCTGAAGAAAAACAGACTGCCAGGAGGAAAGCAAAAAAGATCCTCGCTCCAATATTTTGGAGAAGTTCCGACCCTGGTAGAAATCCTAATTAGGATCCTACTTAAGATCTTAACAGGATCCTATAAGATCTTAAGTAGGATCTTAAGTAGGATCTTAAGTAGGATCTTAAGTAAGATCTTATTAAGACCTTTTTGGATCCTATAGAATCTTGGTTAAGATCTTATAGGATCCTATAGGATCCTATAAGATCCTAATAGGATCCTAACAAGATCCTATAAGATCTTAAATAGGATCTTAATTAAGATCTTATAGGATCTTATTAGGATCCTATCAGAATCCTATTATACTCCTATTAGGATCCTATAGGATCTTATTCAGATCCTATAAAATCTTATTTAAGATTTTAGCATAATATATAGGATCTTAATTAGGATCCTGTATTAATTTAGGATTCTGAAAGATCTTAAATAGGATCCTATCATAATTTAGGATATTGTAAGATCCTAGATAGGATCCTGATTTAATTTAGGATCCTGTTTTCAATTTAGGATCCTGTAAGATCCTATTTAGGATCCTATCATAATTTAGGATCCTGAAAGATCCTAGATAGGATCCTGTTTTTATTTAGGATCCTATAGGATCCTATAGGATCTTATAGAATCCTACTTAAGATTTCTACCAGGGGAAGGTCCGACGTTTGGCTAAATTACTTATATCAACCAAACGCAAATAATTCTATCAATCCCTGCCTGGTGTAATGAAATCCAGTAATAAGATATTTTGGTCAGTATTTAAATAAGTATCAAAGTACTCAAGCGACCGAATAAAATGGTCTGGACACGTGACGACGTCATTGGTACAGCCGACAATCCCGTCGATATCGCAATCCTTCTGAACAACTACTTCTACTCCACGTTCAAGCCACCACTCACCTGGGACGAATATGAAAATCACCCACCAACTACTACAACTTCCTGTAAGCCGTTAATATCTCTATTTAATTATCTCTAAGCGATATCTCTATTCCAGATAATGTACGCGACATTCTTCTTTCACTGGATGTTAACAAAGCAACAGGTCCTGACAAGATCCCAGCCAGGTTACTGAGGAACTGTGCACCTTACATATGTTCATCCCTTTGTGCTTTGTTCAACAAATATCTGACCCTGGGAAGGATTCCAGCGGCATGGAAAGTTTCCAATTCCCAAGGTCGGGCCTGCAAAAGAGGTCTCAAACTACAGGCCTATTTCATTATTACCCATCGTATCGAAGGTTCTCGAACGATGTGTGTACAACAAGCTGTTAGAACACGTCTCTACTACCTTCACAAACTTCAATTTGGATTCCTAAAGGGAAAGTCCACCACGTCTCAGCACCTGTGCGTTTTACATGAAATCGGGGAGTTACTCGATACTGAAAAAACTTATACTATCTATCTGGATTTTGGAAAAGCCTTTGACAGTGTTGACCATCAGCTGCTTCTCAAAAAGTTACGCAACCTTGGCATTTGTGGTAATTTGTTGAAGTGGTTCGAAAGGGTCACCGTCCTTGGGGAAACATCACGGCCACTCCGAGTACTATCTGGCATGCCTCAGGGATCGATTCTGCGGCCTTTACTATTCCTCATATACGTGAACGATCTTCCCCAAGTGACCACCACAACATCCGTTGTATTATTTGCTGATGACACTAAATGCTATCGTGCTATTAGAGATGCAAAAGACAGGAAGTGCCTTCAGTGTAACCTTGACAGGATATGCAAGTGGGATGTTCAGAAAGATCTTGGGGTTCTAGTCACCCCGAGTCCTGACCTTAAATGGAACTCGCTGCAAGTAACATGCAGTATCGGCTAAACAACAAAATGCTGGGTTTTATAAGAAGGTCTTCCTTTGATAGTGATGTTAAAGAACTTTTTAGATCGAACCCGAACGCCACCTAGATTGAAATTTTGGTTTACTCTCGTGACGCTATTGTGTCAAGGTTAAGGTGTAATTGGATTAGGGGTTATTTAGAGTTTTTAGAGTCACCCAATACAACATCCTCTCTGTATGTCCATGCTATTGATTATGCTGTTTCACAGCAGACGCAATAATCCATATGGACTTATAGTACGTATTCCATATAAGGTCATATCGGACGGGACTGGGAAGAGCAAATACGTTGCCCTAACGAGCATATACGTTGCCATGATGAGCAAATACATTGCCCTCGTACCAGCTCACTGGATGCGGATAGTTAACACGTTACGATATGTTAGCTTATCCGCTCTTTTTAAGAAAACTACGTTCGCTAGCCGGATAAGCTGTACGCATATTGTAAACAGATAATTTACATTTGTTTTAATATGTATTGTAGCTTTGGGAGTTGATTATTTCTCAAGAAAACGTTCGTCGAAGACAGCCGAAAGTTCGTTTACAAGATGGTATCCGTAATACGAAAATTATATTTTTGGGCATGTTCGATTATCCGCTTTCAAAGAGAAATAAGTTAGCTACCAGGATAAGCTGTATGTATGTTGTAAATAGATCATTTAACTTTAATAGAATATATTCTATAGCTTTGTGGGAGGGTTAGGACCTTTGTTGTTTTGGGGTCGGTTACAATCCAATTAACTAGGAGGCTGGTGTGAGGGCAATGTATTTGCTCGTCAGGGCAACGTATATGCGCGTTAGGGCAACGTATTTGCTCTTCCCAGTCCCGTCCGATATAACCTTATTTGGAATACGTACTATGAGTACCTATCCAATAATCCTACTACAGTACATCAAAACATAATCATTGGCATACATGAAGTAGCTTAAAAAGTTATTAGTGCGAACTTTTACACTAAGCAATTCTTCCAACGACGATCTCTTTTGAACTACTGCCGTTTAAAGCTCCTGCTATATATCAAATGAAAGCTAGATTAACAGACTCTTATGATACGGACAGGATATCTTTGTAACTAAATGCAAATATCTTTACAATAGATCTGACTTTGGACTCCATTTCGAATTTACTCTGGTTTGTAAAATATAAATGACGGAGTTTTTTTATCGACGAGGTTGACAAAAACATACATACATTCAAACGAACAACTGGGGCGATGACATGATGAGTGTTTGCTGTTTCGCAGCAGACGCAAAAAGGCGCGAAAATTAAGCGGTGAGCCAGCATTCGAGTGGTCAGCAAACTTCACTAGTATAATTTTGGTCAAATTTCTGTGCAATTATCGCTCGTAGGGGAGGAGCCCACCTTGCCCCTGTTGTATAGGTTTTGGGGCGGTAATGGTACACCGTTGGAAATAAACACACAAAAGTCAGTCAGAAATTACTTTGTGCAAACAAGAGCAGCTGAAAACAGAGCTGACATAGTTAAGACCGAAGCAACATGACAGAAATGAGATGAGCACATATTTTTTCTATTTTATTTCTTTATTACTGATAAAGCTTACGTATATGAATATTAAAAAAAATAAAAGCATAAACTCGTTACTAGAATACATAATGTCAACAGGCCTGGAAATAAGCGCCGGTCATCGGACAATGACCGGCACTAATTGCCTTTGACCGGCAAGATCGTTTTCTTGCCGGTCAAGCTGTCCGGTTGAAATTTGGTTCCATTAGTATATTTCACATTATTATGATTCTTGACAACTGTACCGCCCATCTTGTCATCGCCGGTTTATATAGCTTTGTTTGTTATCGTTACGTATTCTTGTTGGATTCCCTGTGAGAACTCCTGCTCGATTTGGGGGGCTGGAGTAACGGTCGAAAATTCTGAGTTTTGCTAGCGGCTGATTGCGTGTTTCAATATTGCGCAAATTTAAGTGCGCCTTCAGTGAACCTGAAATATAACACGGAAACTGCAAGGAAGCCATCTTGGTTTCCGTCCAGTTCTTTTAGTATCCTCCTCTTTTCGCTCGCTCCACCTGCGGAAGAGCTTGGCCGGCGAGCGTCCCGAAATAACATGATTCTTACTTTCGAAGCGCTTCTGATCGTGACTGATGATCGCAAACGCGAGTTAGATTCTTTAATGGCAATGAGACTGAAGAATTAACTTCTGCCGCTTAGGATGCCTGCTAATAATGTACATGGATTAACGAATCAAAATGCAATGAATTTTGAATAGAAATGCCTTTACACTACAAGCAATGCACTGCAGTGAGTGTAAGTCTTGAAGTTACAGTTCTCAATACAAAACCATATATTTTGATTAATGTCCGGTAAAACATTCGTATGACCGGTAGACGTCTACACGTCAAAATGTCCGGTAATGTCAGAAAAATTATTTCCAGGCCTAATGAATAGAACAAGAGCAAAAGAGTACTTAATGAATACATTATTTATACCGCTATACTAGAGTACATAATGAATACATTATTTATAAACCGCTATACTAGAGTACATAAACTAAACTAAACTAACTTTTATTTATACTGGATAATCCTATCAGTCATTAAACTGTTCTCCCTATAGAGGTCCAGTATAAGGGCCATCCGTCATTAGTCCAGTGTTATTACAGGAGGAAACCGGAGTACCCGGAGAAAACCTGCGGTGTTTGGTAGAGCCAAACTGAAAGCACTCTTCTCACTTGCGGCCAAGGCGAAATCTTTAATCTGATAACTCATGCACTTAGCAGGAATCGAACCCGGGTTCCAGAGGTGAAAGACACGTTCCACCAACACCCCAAATCTTGGGAAATTCAAACCTCAAGGCGATTGGAAAAACTACGTTTAACGCGGAAATTTTTGCCCTAGCTTACACCCAGTAATTTCTTGATTTTCAATTGACCAATGAGGGGCATTCATAATGAATAGAACAAGAGTACATGAGCACATAATGGATATAACAAGAGTAAAAGAGTACATAATGAATACATTATTTATACCGCTACAAGAGTACTGCATAACGAGGCTCTGACAAAGGGCTTTAGCTCGAAACACTCTATTTTGGCAGTACACCAACCTTTTAGAGAATTCGATTTGTAAGAAAGAGAAGTCTTGCTACCGCGTTCGAACAATAACCCCATGTCTGACAAAATAATTGTGCAGAGCTAATGCAATGAAACAAAATCGGCATATACCTGAATTGGGAAATAGTGCAGCCCTCGCTAGTCAACAAAATGACGCGTAGTTACGAGAAGAGAGCTGGGGGTTGGGGGATTCTGTTGAACCGCCCCGAAATCTAGGGAAATTCCAACCTCAAGGCGACTGGAAAAACTACGTTTAACGCGGAATTTTTTTCTCTAGCTTACACCCAGTAATTACCTGATTTACAATTGACCAATGAGGGGCCTTAACTGCAGTGGTCAAACAGGAATTAGGCAACCCGCATACGTATGGCAATAAACTCGGCAAAAATCTGTTTATTTTGACAACGAAACGCGAAGCTAAAATCATGTCTTGTAATTTAGGTATGACGATCCCTGTGAGGAACTTAAATCTTATTGTATTGTATGTCTAGTGAATTAACTTGCCTGCAATCTTTACGTATATTATGTACTCAAACAACCACTTTGTCTCCATATCCCAACATATATATTATATTTACTAGTGAAAAGAAAAGTCTGTATAGCAAAAATCAACAACAAGTGAGGGATTTCTCGAGGCGAGGTGCCAAGTTACATTTTAGGCAAATGGACTTCCAAGTAGTATTCAAGTACTGTAGGGTTTTCTTAAATGAACTAAATTTGAGTGTTTTGAATCTTTAAAAGTCCGGTAATGCATTCCAAGTTCTAGTTACTCTGACAATGAAAGATCGTTGATAAGTTACTGATCTTGATGATTCATGAGATAATTATCCAATCAGAAACGCCGAATTGCACCACGTAAAAGGACTTGAAACCATCATGGGAAAGAACTGGACAGAGGACTTAAACTGGATTTTAAGCAAATACTTAAAGTCATACGACTCGAAATATGACTACAAAGAACACGAGAATACCGAGAAAAACAACCAAATACTCAAACATTCAGCATAATATATACACTAATTGATTTCGTAATTATTTTAACTGTAGCACAGTCCATGCTGTAGTCCTGTTCTATCAACTATATTTTAAATTTATATCAACTTGTCTTCAATTTGCACTTACAATTAAAGTTATTATGATGGCGCATTTGATATCACCTGCAGTATAACCGTATGTAAACGAACACAAAAGGCACTCGAAATTTATTGTGCACTTTTAATTGCTAAATAAATAAAATAAATGCAATTTATCGAAATGTATTGATAAAAACCCAAACAAAAGACAAGAGCAGCTGAAAGCACAGAAGACAGTCAAAAGAAATGAAACGCGACATATAGCTGGGATGAACATGTCTTCGCCTAGCGCTATAGTACTGCACTGTCTTTCGATGGCTTCTTACGTACATAGTTCGCCTTCTCCAGGCTTTACCATCAACGGTATCATCTCCTGCGTTCTCAATCTCATTCTGGCCGTTACAGGCACTTTCGTGAATTCGTTAGTCATCATAGCGTTTTACAAATCGCTTAATCTTCGAACAAAGACACCTTACTTCCTCGTAATGGTGCTATCTATAACAGATCTGGCCGTTTGTCTTTTCGTTCATCCAATGTTCATCGTCATGATGGTGAAGCAGCTGGCGGGAACAGGAAATTGTACCTCGACAACTGTCTACTGCACAACTACAAGACTGTTTGCTGGTTTATCTGGAGGGACACTGTTCGCTATGAACATTGAAAGATACTTGGCCATAGCGCATCCGTTTGTCTACGAACGATACGTCACAAAGAGGAATCTCATCTTAGCTACGCTTATCCTGTGGTTGTTATGGATGCCTGTCACCATCATTGCGTTCTTTGACACCAAACTGAAGAACATACTCATAATGATCTATGTCACAACCGCGTGTCTTACAATGGTTTTAATATACGTCAAGATTTTCCATATTGCAAGGCAAAAACGACGGCGTCTGGCCCCAATGCCTCGAATGCCAAGAACAGATAGCTCCTTACAAGAGAGCTCTGCCGTTGGTCTAAATTGCAACTCTGCCTCTGCCGCGACCAAGAGAGCAAAACTGACGGAATTCGTAAAGGAAGTAAAACTAGCCAAGACGTATATCCTTATCGTGCTCTGTTCCCTAGTGTGTTATTTCCCCGATGTCGTCTACCACGCGTATCTCTCCTTGAACAACGCTGCGATAACAGTGCCATTGTTGATGACACACGCTTGGGTGATGACGTGTATCACCATGAACTCGACACTGAACTCTGTGATATATTTTTGGAGGAACTCGCAATTGAGAAATGAATTCGGCGTATATTGTAATTAAGATGTGGTCGAAGAGTGAAGGTTAATCGAGAGAAAAACCGAACGTTAAAATGTTTAGTTACACTAGAAGTTACTATCGCAAGGGAAGTGCTGCCTCAAAATCCAAGGCAGTCGTGCAGTGATATTGTGCAAAATTGCAAAAATAAGTGGTGGGCTTATTGAAGTAAAAGTCGCAGCGGAGGTAGTACAGCCTCGTACCCATGCGGTTATGGTTTAGGTCAATACTAGAGCAGTGAGTTCTACATATATATGGAGCTCACGATGAGCTTGCTGGAGCATAGGGACTCATGAGGCACTCAGGTTAGACATACATTTATCTGGGGTAAGACATTCATTACGCACAGCCAAGGCCAGGGGCCCCCGCACATGCTTCATTTGCCACATTTGCGGATGTCTCACGTCTACCCCCTCCCTTGTTGACCCCCACTTGTGTTGCAACCGTTTTTAACATATATTCACAATAATTTATAGTAGTTCATGAACATGATTAATATTAAACAGATGTAAGTTGAACAGTTGCATAAAATACAGTTGAACATAAAGATAAACAGTTGTATAACATAGTTATAAAAATGCATAAAAATGCAGTTCAATATGAACACAAAAGGTTGACATTATAACAGTTGATAAACTAAGTTAATCAGAATTTGTTTCTTGCATAAAAACGCAGTTCAATATGAACACAAAAAGTTGATATTATAACAGTTGATAAACTAAGTTAATTAGAATTTGTTTCTTGCATAAAAATGCAGTTCAATATGAGGGACATGGGTGTGCATTCTTCTGCATGCTCACTATTGTGAGAAACAATGAACTCACACCAATATGGCGACATTGATGGCGACTGGCAACGCTGGAGCGATCTATTTTTAGGAGCTGTCTATGACCATATTCCATCCAGAAGGCGCAACACTCCGCCGTGGTTCGACAGCGAAGTTAAACACCTTCTGAAGAAAAACAGACTGCCAGGAGGAAAGCAAAAAAGATCCTCGCTCCAATGTTTTGGAGAAGTTCCGCAAGCTCTGACGTTTGGCTAAATTACTTATATTATTATTATTATCGAATTTTTAAAGAGGATAAATATTTCAGTATTTAACATACTGTTATCACTATGTAAACAACATATATAATAAAATAACTAGACTGATAAATAACTATAACATAATAACTGAAAAATAAATGGATAAACAGTAAATAAAATAAAATAAAGAAATAAACTAAAGAAATGTTATAACCAGAGCCAAGATCACCCAAAATGTGTGTCCAACAGACTCATAAAACTTTTAGTCTCCTTTTCACTTCTTATGCTAATCGGAAGGTCATTATATATCTTTGCGGCGGCATAATAGAATGACTGTCTGGCATATTCAAGTTTTACTTTAGGTAGTTTCACAAGAACAGAATTATTTCTTGTGTGTTGTTGGTGAACATTAATCTCGAAATATCTTTGAAAGTTGCTACATACTTCATTATTCAAGCACTTTCTCACAGTTATATATGCCTTCTTTTTCAACAGCTTTTCCAAATGAGGAATATGTATTTCTTTTCCAACAACATCTCTAGCGCGATTTTCGATAGAAATATACTTGGCAAGTTGTGTTCTTGATAATAACAGTTTAATCATTCCACTGTACGTTATTATTGCGAGTATCATCATTTGGAATATCTTGAATGCAGTTTCAGACGTTACATGTTCACGTAGTTTGGATAACAGTTGTAGACGATTGGTAGCCTTTTTGTAAGCCGCATTGAAATTTTCACTTAGTGTTAGACATGAATCTAGTATATATCCAAGATATTTATATGAATTTGTTAGATTTAGGACCTGTCCTCTGTATTTTACTTCCAAACCACGTGGTTGTGTTGACAGCCTCTTTCCTGTACCGAACAGCATTATTTCGGTTTTATCCTTCTTAAGATTTATCACTAAGTCGTTTTGGTCGAAATACTCTGCTATTGATTCTATATCCTGTGACGGTGCTCTTTCTATGGCTTCTACATCTTTTCCAGAAAAATAAATTACAGTGTCGTCAGCATATTTTAAAACACTCGAATTAGTCAGTTGATCTACAAAATCATTGTAAAATACAACGAATAACAAAGGTCCCAATATAGAGCCTTGAGGCACCCCACCAAAAACCGGTTGAGTGGATGACGTATTTACACCTGGTTGAACATACTGCTGTCGACCAAACAGGTAATCAGTAAACCAAAGTAACTCATTATCTTTCACACCATACGCTTGTAATTTACTAAGAAGGCCACCATGACTTATGGTATCGAAGGCCTTGCTAAGGTCTATAAAAACAGCTCCAACAAGGTTCCCCCGATCGACTTCTCCTCTTATATCATCTATCAACAAGGTGGCAGCTAAATTTGTAGATCTCTTAGACCGATAGCCAAACTGATATTTTGATATTAAGTTTTCTTCCTCGAGAAAATTTATAAACTGTCTATGAATAGCTTTCTCCAATAATTTCGACAAAACCGGCAACACTGTATCAACCACTATATCAACCAAACGCAAAGAATTCTATCAATCCCTGCCTGGTCTAATGAAATCCAGTAATAAGATATTTTGGTCAGTATTTAAATAAGTATCAAAGCACTCAAGCGTACCGAATAAAATGGTCTGGACACGTGACGATGTCATTGGTACAGCCGACAATTCCGTCGATATCGCAAACCTTCTGAACAACAACTTCTACTCTATTACAAGAGTAATATTGGATGCTAACCGTACAGCCTGTTCTGTGGACCTGTTTAACGCGCTTGGTTGGCTGCCATTTTACATCGAGGCTCACATAAATCGCTGTACCTTAGTTTATAAACGAATAAACGGATTAGCACCAACCTATATAAACGATCTACTCATAAGGAATTGTGATATTCATAATAGGAACACTAGGTACTCGAAACTAAATTTAAATTGTCCAAGATACAAAAGAGAGACTGAGGGAGGGCGTACGTTTACTGTTAAGACTATTAAGGCTTGGAATGGTATTGCAAGTGACTTAAAGAAAAGTCATAGTCCGAGTAGTTTTAAAAGAAACTTTCTTAAGTACTTTTTAACAAAGCAGCGAGAGACGTTAACTTTTGATTCATTTTTATCTCTTTGAATGATTTTATTTTAAATATTCTTTGTATAATGTAAACATATTATAAGTATAATTACCTACTAAATGTAAATATTAATTTAGCATATTTTATTCAGTATAGTTTATTAAGTTTATAATATTTCTGTAATTAGGAATATGGAGGGCCACAGGTTTATCATTTTCATTAATGTCAAGTGTTACCCTCTTGAAATAAAGTCTCTAACTAACTAACTAACTACTCCATGTTCAAGCCACCACTCACCTGGGACGAATATGAAAATCACCCACCAACTAGTACAACTTCCTGTATGCCGTTAAGCGATATCTCTATTTCACCAGATAATGTACGTGACATTCTTCTTTCTCTGGATGTTAACAAAGCAAGATCCCGGCCAGGTTACTGAGAAACTGTGCACCTTACATATGTTCATCCCTTTGTGCTTTGTTCAACAAATATCTGACCCTGGGAAGGATTCCAGCGGCATGGAAAGTTTCCAATTCCCAAGGTCGGGCCTGCAAAAGAGGTCTCAAACTACAGGCCTATTTCATTATTACCCATCGTATCGAAGGTTCTCGAACGATGTGTGTACAACAAGCTGTTAGAACACGTCTCTATACTACCTTCACAAACTTCAATTTGGATTCCTAAAGGGAAAGTCCACCACGTCTCAGCACCTGTGCGTTTTACATGAAATCGGGGAGTTACTCGATACTGAAAAAACTTATACTATGTATCTGGATTTTGGAAAAGCCTTTGACAGTGTTGACCATCAGCTGCTTCTCAAAAAGTTACGCAACCTTGGCTTGGCATTTGTGGTAATTTGTTGAAGTGGTTCGAAAACTACCTTGCGAATCGCTATCAAAGGGTCACCGTCCTTGGGGAAACATCACAGCCACTCCGAGTACTATCTGGCGTGCCTCAGGGATCGATTCTGCGGCCTTTACTATTCCTCATATACGTGAACGATCTTCCCCAAGTGACCACCACAACATCCGTTGTATTATTTGCTGATGACACTAAATGCTATCGTGCTATTAGAGATGCAAAAGACAGGAAGTGCCTTCAGTGTGACCTTGACAGAACATGCGAGTGATGCGAAGTATGGCGATTAGATCTTAACCAATCCAAGTGCAGTCGTCTTACAGAAACGAGGAACATTCAGCCTATTCGGACATGCTATTACCTGATGGGCACCCCAAGTTAAAACCACGGATGTTCAGAAAGATCTTGGGGTTCTAGTCACCCCTGACCTTGAATGGAACTCGCAAGTACATGCAGTATCGGCTAAACCAACAAAATGCTGGGTTTTATAAGAAGGTCTTTGATATCCATGACCCACATGTGCGTATTGCACTGTATATGTTCCCAAGTCTGGGCGCCGCAATTCGTATCGTTAATACTCAACATCGAAAGAGTCCAACGCCGCGCAACTAAGTTTATTCTGTCCTACTGGCACGAGTACCTGGACTTAGTATACCTTTTTAAAGCATTAGTTGGTTCATGTGACTCTTACATTTCTATTAAGACCTCCAGCCGTATAACAAGACGTACAAACTGATCAAATGAATTTGTTTTAAATATACCTAAAGTGAATAGCGTAACTAGCGTAACTATTCACGAAGTAACTATTCACGTTCGTGAATAGCGAACAGTTTCTATTGTAGAATAACCCTATGATATTCAACTCTCTACCATCACATCTGCAAGATGTTAACCTCGTCCCCTGTCTAGTCTTCTTGTTAAAATGTGCTGTTACAGTAGTTTACCTTTTTATCTTATGGACCCCAGTAATGGAGCGATAAGCTCTGTGGGGTATCCCTGCTACTCAATGTGGCAAAGCGTGTAAATAAAAAAGTAAGTAAATAAATAAATAAATATACACCTAAAATAGAAGGTAAATCTTATTTATAAACAAAGTATATTTGATAATTGTGATAACCATGACGAGTTGGCCAGCTTGGCCCATGTCACGACAGTGTCAGCATATTAATGGTGTCAGTGATGGCAGGAGATCGCAGATGACAATATTGACATCTCCCTATTAAACAATGAGTAAATACTAGTTGCCTTACCTTGATAAGAGAATCTTTCCTCATTGAAATCGAAGTTAAAATTCGGAAGCACAACCGTCATATGACGATTGAAAAACAAAGCTCTTCACAAAGTATCATGACCATGTCATTGGTGAGTTCCTGTCAAAGTGTCATTGGCGAGTTCCAAATACAGTAGAACCTGAGTTTTACGACCACCCCTGTTGCCAAGCAAACGTGGCCGTAAACGACAGGTGGTCGTAAATGGCAGTTAGTGATGCGACGTCATGACGCTATTATGTTTACGACTATATTCTGTGTTCGCTAGTCGACTGAAAGATGGCTTTATAATTTAAAACCAATATAATAGTTCTTAATAAAGAAAGAAAACCAGAAAAATTTCGGAAAAAAGCGTGTGTTTGAACAGAGCTTGCTGGGAGATATGCGCGCCATGAAAGAAAACTCAATGCATACGTACTTCATCTTTGATCGCGAAAATATTTTATTTACAGCAATTTGATCTAAGAAACAGATTAAAAGAGTAAGGAGCAACGATGTTTACTGATTCGTATGCACAAAGTTATTGGCGATCTTGCGTTATAAACAAAGATGGCGGATACGAAAATCGATATATACGAAAATATTATTTACAAACCTCACCCTTATACGAACATATGTTACGTCATAACACATCATAAATCTGTGGACATACATCCGTGAAAAAATTGAGCATAATTTAACATTGATCAACTATACCGGGTATATTGTTCCGCGAAGAGGTGGTCTTGCAATAAGCTTAGATGGTGACTGGGCTAGATGTAATGTCACTCACAGTACCATTACAAATAGATGGGATACTGAAAATCATCATGGTAACTAACTATCCAGAAGTGGGATACTGGATTCTCAGGGGTATACTAAAACTTTGAACCCTGGTATCCCAGTGGGATACTGAGAAAAAAATTAAATTTCAGACCCTGCATATAAAGGATGTGCAATGGTACTCCATTCTGATTGCAAAGCACAAAATTTAAATTATAAAATTTAAACTTTGATTTTGAAATAATTATATATATATATATATAATATAAAATATTTGTCTGATAGGACAGATGGGCGAGGGGTTATTGCATAAACCTCAGTTTATTACAGGGCTTTCCAACTCAGAAAATCGCGCGCGCGGTAAATCGCACGCCCGAAAACTGCTGCGCGCGCGATTACTATTTTGCCTTTTAAAGACGCATGGACAACAATTTCACATCAAGGAAACTCTAAATGTTGTTAATAAGCTAATTTATTTTATATAAGTTATTATAAATAACTTATATTACACGCAAACAGAACTACGGTGGTACAATACTAATTTTAATTAATCGGAAATTTCAGAGTCGATGTCCAGAGGAAATTCGATTTCAGACTCAAAGTCGCTTGAGCACTCTGCCTAGATAGAGATAGATAGATAGAACAACTTTATTTACCCACGCTAACCCTGTCAACCGCAGCTGATTTCCACAGGGGGCGTGTAAAAAGGAAGTACAAAGATATAGTATTTTAGGCTATTTACAAAATATAATATAATCTAAGTTACTAAGTTACATAATAATATCAACTAAGTTACAAAGTCTAAGTTATAAAGTTTATAAGTATAAAAAATATATATATTTACAGGTTTCTTTTAGGATTTTGTTCGTTCAGGTATAATCAGAAAATATGAGTAGCAATTTTATTATGAAAACAGGAGAGGGTTTTGCACTCCCTGACTTCATTTGGAATAGAATTCCACAGATGTGCGCCTTCGTACATAAAACTGTTTTTCATATAATTTGTTCGGGGTTGTGGTAAACAAAGGCGACTGGAAATTCCCCGAAGTTTGTGATTTGTAATTTCGCTTTTATACGTAAAAAGATTTGTAAGCGTCTCGGGACCCATTTTATTCAAAATTTTGTACATTAATTTTGCTTTTGCCTTTTTTCTCATCAATTTAAGTGGTTCCCAGCCTAAGGCTTGTAAGGCAATAGTATGATCTACATCATTACTCATATTCATGATAACTCGAGCAGCTCGATTTTGGAGTTTTTGTAGTCGTTTTGATTGTGTTTCACCTGTTACATCCCACACTTCACAGCAATAATTGAAGTGTGGGCGAACAATAGCATTATATATGGAAATAAGTGTATCTTTCTCAACAAATGGTTTGACACGACGGAGAGCGGAAATTGCGTTTGTTATTTTTTTGCAAATATTTTTAGTATTAACATTCCAGGATAAATGCTGGTCAACTACTATTCCAAGAGTTTTGCATTCATAAACCTGTTTAATTTGTTTATTTTCGATAAAAATATTCGGGTGAGAATCTGTTTTCATTCGTTTTGGGCGAATCAACATAAATTCAGTTTTAGCGACATTCAAGCTAAGTTTATTGGCCATCAACCAATTCTTAAGATTTTCTAAATCAGAATTTACTGTAACTTCAATATCATTTATTGAGTCTCCAGAAGCTGTAAGATTTGTGTCATCAGCAAATAGTCTGGGTCTCATATTATCAAGGCACTCTGGCAAATCATTGATGTACAATAGAAACAATAATGGTCCTAAAATAGAACCTTGTGGTACACCACATGTGATTGTGTGTTCAGATGAGACAAATCCATTTATTTTGCACTTCTGGCTACGATTTGTGAGATAGGATTTTAAAAAAGAAAGTGCTTGTCCTCTTATTCCATAGAACTCCAACTTTTTAAGGAGAATTTGGTGATTAACAGTATCAAAAGCTTTTTTTAAGTCAATAAAAACTACCAAGTTAAATAGCTTTCTATCTAAGTTAACGTACCACTCATTAGTACAGTCTAGTAATGCTGTGGCTGTGGAGTGAGATTTCCGAAAACCAAATTGGGAATTGCTCAGTAGTCCAAATTTGGTCAAATAGTTGTATAATTGATTATAAAGAATTCGTTCCATGATTTTGCTTATTGTTGGCAAAACTGAGATTGGCCTGTAGTTTCCAGGAATATTTCGCTGGCCATTTTTATAAAGAGGTGTTACTCTAGCCACTTTCCATTCATCTGGAAAAGTGGATAGAGTAATAGCCTGGTTAAAGATATGTGTTAGTGATTCTGCAATGGCTGGTGCAGCTATCTTGATAATTTTACATGAAATTTTATCAATTCCAGTTGCTTTGTTGCTTGATAATCTGGACAATAAATGAAATACAACATTTACAGTTGTAGGTTGGAATGCAGCAAACTCTGATTTAGTTTTGTTTATATAAGTTTCAAAAGTGCAATTTGGCACATCAATCTTACTTGCTAGGTCAGGCCCGATGTTTGAAAAATATTCATTGAAGCCATCTGCAATTTCTTGTGGATCATTTAGAATGTTTTCACCCATATTCAATTCATTTACTATTGTTTGTTTAGTTTGTTTGCCTAATAAATGATTGATTGATTTCCAAGCTTTCTTTGGATTAGATTTCTGATCAGCAATTCTGGTGGAATAATAGTTTTGTTTAGCATTTCTTAATTCAATATTGACCTGGTTTCTGGCTGTTTTATAGTTTATCCAATCTATTTCTGATTTACTTATAATTGCTTTTCGTTTCAATTTGTCTCTTGTGTTTATGAGGTTCTTAATTTTATTTGTGATCCAAGGGATCTTGTTCGATCTGACCTTTTTTTGTTGGGTCTCTGTTGGGCCTCTGTTGAGTCGTCTGACGCTGTTGAATCTTCTGAATCGTTCTCCTCAACTCTCCGCCTCTTTGCTGGTCGATTCGTTGGCTTTCTGCGCCGCTTCTTTTCCACATAAATTTCCACCACACGATTCAAAAGCTCTTCTCTGCTCCACAATCTATCGTTTCCGTAGACAATCAACACCTCATTGATGGTGTTGTGTTTCATCGAAAGGCGTTTATCCGATAAAATGTTTGTCACAATGCTAAATGTGCGCTCTACCGATGAATTTGAGCCCGAAATACTCATGATAAGAGCGAACAGTAGCGCTCGATTTTCTTCAAATTCACTTTTCATCGTGCGCCCAGATTCATCTGGGCGCTTGCGCGATCGCGCGCCCCCAGAGGAATACCCTGTATTATATATATATATATATATATATATATATATATATATATATATATATATATATATATATATATATATATATATATATATATATATATATATATATATATATACATGCTGTTTAAAAGACATTGTACATTTTGGTTGGACGTACATTTTGCTTGGATGTACCCTTTGTTTGAAGAGCGTTGCTGTTGAGATTGGTGTCTTAGATCATATGCTAATACAGCAGCTAGGACTCAAAAATTTGGTTGCCTTAACTTTTAACCAAAAAGCTTTGCACATTTTGTGTGATCATGAATTATTCATTGATCAGAATTTCATTTTAGTGATTCAGCCATATTTCATAAATATAAAATCTTGGAAAGAACCCATTACTTGAATGGCATTCACCTGAAACATTCAGTTTTAATAATTACTAACCTGCTTGGGCGATGCACAAAACATCACATACATTCTCCAGATACACATCACATTGAAATAATTCACAGCTTTCATATGAAGTAAATTCCTTATTTTCAGCCACCTGAAATAACAGACAATAAAATAACATTTAACACATATAACACAAATATATATTAATAAAATTAATAACACACCCAAGCATTACTGATATAAAGTGACTGCCACATAGGGAGTACCATCAATCGAACCAATACATAACCATGTAACCATCGCTCTTCATTGGATCTCACCAGCAATCAGAAGGTTACAGGTCAATCCCTATCCAGGACTTTTCTGAGGATTTGAGTTTGATGATCATTGAGCGTATATCAGGGCCGCACTCAAATTTTACATGGGGGTGTAAGCTCACTTCAACCAACTGATGCACGAGATTGTACCGACTACATCCTATCAATCAAAGCTTGTCAAAATATTGTCTTTCCGTTGGGTGCCTACTAAAATGACCCTGGTCAGCAGGTGAAATGGTTAATTAGTGCTATGTTAATATCGCACTCTCAATACGGAATGAAAACATGATGACATTTTAATAAATTTATGTCTTTGGTGTTCTCTCGTTGATCACATTTACATATAAACAAAACATTTAACATCAACATTAGATTTGTGAGTTTTAAATTTGGCAGTTTGAAATTAATTTAAACTGATAAGTGTTAAAAGTTAATGATTCTACTTGTCCGTGTTAAATCGAACACATCTAAAATATAACTTCTGCTGACTAAAATATAACTTCTGCCGACTGAAACTCGTAAAAAGATTTTGGGGGGTTGTCGTGCACCACCACACCCCCGCTCCGGGCCTGGTATATATATAAATACAATATGTCACAACCAAGCATTAGTACTAGTGACTGCTGCATAGGCAGAACATATCAATCTAACCAATACATCATTGTAATCTTCACTCTCCAGCTGAGTCTTTGTGTCTCAATGGTTAGAGATCTCAGATCTCACCGTCAATCAGAAGGTTGCAGGTTCGATTCCTGTCCGCAACTCAGAAACATTTTCTGAGGATTTGAGCTGGACGATTGTCCATGTATCATACGTTTACTCCAAGCTCTCCCACATTCATTACATCAGTGTATATTATATTAACACATTTAGGTTTATGCTAGTATTAGGCCATTTGTGTTAGGACGTTAGTATCAGGGTTAGTGTTAGGAATAGTAAGTATAGTAATGCTATTTTAAGGAACAATTTGTTGTTGGGATGGTCGCCATCTTGAAACCAACCTTTGTTGCTATAGTAGTGTTTTTTATACAGAATATGTAATATGTAAATAATATACTACATACAATATGTAGTCAATTTCTCTCAGGCGTTCTGTGACCCCCTCTCGCAAGCAATCGTCTTCTGGAGGATCTTTTTATTAGTATTAAGGTTAGTATTAGAAAACCATTAGGCAGGAGTCTTAGTAGGGTTAGGATCTAAGTTGTTTTGGGGTTAGCAGTTCTATGACGTATTTCGTCATACAGGCATGTCCGATTGTATGATGGCAGTACAATCACTCATTTCATCCCACCTCTCGCGGATACTAAAAAAAGATCATCCAGAAGACGATTGCTTATGGGAGGGGGTCACAGACCTGCTTATGGGAGGGGGTCACAGACCATGGTTGGCATGTCGGCGTAAGATCATCAAACTATAAGTGCTTGGTGTAGCGGCGTGTGCACTGAAAAGTGATTTCTGCTTTCTGTTACTTGTTTAGGCATCTCAATATTGCTTTCAGCCTTGTCCTCAGGGTCGTGTGTGTTTTGAAATTAAGCCGCAAGCAGGCGACTATCACTCTCCCCAGACCCCCATTTTTTATATTGCATAATCTTGGCGTGGCATTCGGAAGTATTCGGCGTATCTCTGTGTACAGTTTACATGGAATGAACCCTGGGTCACAGAACTGGGTCACAAATTGACTACCCTATCAATAAATCAATAAATATGGCATTCGTTGTATATATAACAACATATACCTTGTTCATGATGCGAAGAAGCTCCCTCAAAACCAGTCTCAGACGTCTAGACGACTCACTTCTCTCATAATCCAAAGATAACCCTTCATGTAATGACTCGACCAGTGCACTGTGGATAGTGGCAGAGCCTTCCAACTTCCGTTGCATCTGCTTCTCCTTCAGGCAATCTTGCCTCAAGCATCCGAAATCCACAGACAGAAGAGCAACAACTGAGTTCACAACCTCCAGTCCACAGAGAACTTTCTGAATCTCTTTCTTTGCCTCGTGCCAATGCGAGCTTTCGTCGACAGACTGACATTGAGACATCCTAACCAACGAGGGCAGAATGCCTCGAAGCTCACATTCGTCCAGCTCAGCAAGTTTTGAAACACAGACGTTGCGAACAAAACGAAAGCAACGTTCCGTAGGGTAATTTAGATCCATTTTGCTTCGCACTTTGACTTGGAAAGGCACAGTTATCCGTTCAACCCACTGCTACAAAAGCTAAGAGCGAACAATAACAATGTAAAATCCACCATGTTTGTTACATGTGCAAACGTTTGTACCCAGGCCCTTTCCTGGCGCAAGAAAACATAAATACATGTACGCAACAACCTCCCATAAACTCGATAATTTGGCAATTAGCATCACGGCTAGCCTCCTCCGCAGGCAACTCTTTGGCTTCTTTTTCCCGAGTCAAATAGCTTCCAACGCTGTTTTGGCCGTTTTTGGCCGAGAAATGCGCCAAGGGAGGGGAATGGGGCGAGGCGAAAAAATTAAGAGAAGCGAGAGTTGCCTGCCAAAAATCGATGTGTGAGGACACGACACTTCACCATATGGACCTGTCAATTCACCCGGGGTACGGTGGGGACATTTTGCTCTATATCAGTTTGTTTACCTATTTAATACATGGCTGTCTGGACAAGGTGAAACTGAAAGATGCCATGTTATGTTACGACGGAAATTCCTGTGTGT
Source organism: Chrysogorgia sp. JL179-B06 (assembly GCA_035772405.1). Classification (NCBI taxonomy): domain Eukaryota; kingdom Metazoa; phylum Cnidaria; class Anthozoa; order Scleralcyonacea; family Chrysogorgiidae; genus Chrysogorgia; species Chrysogorgia sp. JL179-B06. Next base: position 3,112,430 of record JAYKKM010000295.1, read on the forward strand.
AGCTTGGAATACAAGAAAGTATTATCGAGCGTTAATAGCGAGAAGCGAACGAAAATCCAACTATCTATCAGTTCTCTAGCGCTCTGTAAGTCGATACCTTCGGATATCAGTTCTTCATTTGAACGCTGAACGGTAGCGTTTTCGCTAGTGCTGTTTGACAGTGGCGCGTTCTTTATCATATAATTTAGTTCAACAAGTGGTTTGTTGTCATCGATCTTGTATTACGGAGCGTTAGCGAGAAGCGAGCGAAAATCACGCTGTCTGTCAGTTCTCCGCTCTGTAAGTTGATACCTTCTGATATTGAACGCTGAACGGTAGCGTTTTGGCAGTGGCGCGTTCTTTATCTCATATAGTTAGTTCAACAAGTGTACCAAGTGGTTTGTTGTCATCGATCTTGATGTTGTAAACATAGCGATCACTTCTTTCATTGATAACTTCCACTTCGGGTGTTACCTTCGGCTTTGCCTTCGGACCGTTGGAAAATTATGGCGAATTTCTTTTAGGCAAAAGACAAATTTCGTAGCGGCCTCAAAATGTGAGCTTGCTTCTACCAGCGACTCTATTTCACTTCCTTTCACTGTAAAGTTCAACGCTTTACGAGGCCAAAGTGGATGGACGGCAGAGAGCTTTCACGCGCTTGCGAAGACCTTCGAGAGTACTATTACTTTACTAGGGAAGGGTAGGACAAAATAAATGTACATTTTAGCATGCGCGTTTGATATGCGCAGAGCACACTGACCATGTCGATTTTTGGCAGGCAACTCTCCTCTCTTTTATTTCTTCCCCAATCCCCTGCTGTCCCCTCTTCGTCAATCAATCCCTTCACAATCCCTATACTTCCCTGCAATCCCAACGAAAACATTGGAAGCGATTTGACTCGGATAAAAGAAGCCACAGAGTTGCCTGCGGAGGAGGCTACATCACGGCGTAGTCCAAATTTATTATATCAATAAAATGTAAAACCACTCTATATTTGATCAAGGATTGTTTTTGAGATAATAATAATTACTTTCAAGGTTTTGCATGGCCAGGCACCTGTTTATATCACTGATTTACTAACTAAATATAGACCTACTCGTGCTTTAAGATCATCTAACCCTAATCTCAATCCTAACCCTAATGCTAACCCTAACTTTGATCGTAACCTACCGCCATAATAAACAAAACGCTAGTGTTCTCACTATTTAACCAGCCAACCCCACATAACATGCTTGAGGCTTCTCTCAGGTCGATGCGTCTGTGGCTCCATGTACCCGTGTGCTACTGTTTGACCATTGTTATTTTGAAAATGCGAATGTGTGCTGTGCGAAAGGGATTAGCTCATTAAAAGTTGGGAACAGAAGGGCCACTTATGTATAGTATACTATAGCAGACAGTATGACTAGTTGATAACTGACAAGCTACCGAGCTACTCACTCAGTGCTCACTGCTCAGTCCATCGCTGCTTAACGTGTTACTGAAGTTAGATTTTATGCCTTTTTCAGCTCTTTGTGCAGTGATAAAAATTCCTTAAAATAATCCCTGGTTAGCTACGGTTAGGATTAGTAGTTCTAGAAAATGTGAAAGTCCTTTTGGGTTGTCCCTTTTAGCCTTCATCATCTGAGTCTCGTTAGCTCAACCATTATGTTCTTGTTAGAGCGTCTCGCCGGCAATCAGAAGGTTACAGATTCAATTCCTGTACGGGGACTCTTTCTGAGGATATGAGTGAGCTTAACGATCGTCCACGTATTGTCTGTCTACTCCAAGCTCTCCCACATATTCACTACAGCAGTGTATATATTAACACAATCAAGCAAAATCATAAAAATATAGGGTTGATTTTGCTAATTTGTCCTTTATTTTTCGGGGAAAAAATCCTTTAATCCAGAATACTAACCCTAACTGTTAACCCAGCCGATGACTCGAAAAATCACGACTTCCCCTCAAAATCACCATACTGCCCCCTCTATATAAATTCTGAACCCTTCCTAACATAAACCTTACAGTACCTATCCGAGGTTTGGGGATTTTACATATTCCTAATCTTTGTATTCTACCAAGAAGAAACGTAATATATCTTGTCGTTTTAAAAACTTCATCTTCATGCCTTTTTCCTCTGCTAAAGTTGATTTACTATTCACAGGAAATGACGTCAAAGCAGGAACACGCAAAGACAAAGAAAGTGAAATACAAAGAAAGTTTGCCTCTGAACTTTAATTAACAGACCTGTTTAGACAAAAATTCGCTCAATTCCCAAACTTAATTTATTTTTGTATTTCATTGTTGAATCACTTGCAATGTCTTTGCGTGTCCTTACTTTCACGTCATTTCCTGTGAATACAACAACAACAGACGTTTTACGGCCCTTTTCCCCGCTTACGCAGGGGTTGGCCGGTGGTTCCCCACGACAGTTTCCTCCACTTTCCTCGATCATTAGCATCTTCCCTCTTCAGCCCACTCTCTCTCATATCCCTCTCCACTACCTGGCTCCATGTCATCCTTGGCCTTCCTCTTCCTCTTGCACCATCAACCTCAAGCGACATACACCTCTTCACCCAGTCACCATCATCTTCCTTCCTTGTCAGGATCCCAGAGAGCTCTTTAAACTTTCCCCATGCACAACGTACCCTTGCCACAGATGCTGAATTTGCTCCTCCACCCCCATTCAGCATATCCCCCAGGTAACAAAACTTTTTAACATTCTCTAAATGGACCCCATTGCCCAGATCCATGCTCTCATCTACGTCACTATCCTCTCCATCCTCTGCTCTTTCACACACATTACAAACAAACGTATCCACAACTCTAGCCAGTGAGCCCTTCACGCCTGAGCACCGCTTGTGTACCCATCCACTACAGCCTGTGAATAGTAAATCAAATTTAGCAGGGGGAAGGCGTGACAATGAAATTTTCGCACGACAAGATATTTTACAATTTTTCTCAAGAGGGCAAAGATCACAAATATGTAATATCCCCAAATACTGGCGGCGATCTTAAAACCTGGTAACTAGGGCAATTTCAGCATATTCTCCTCCCAGAATTTGCAATAATTATAAATTGTACAAGTGCCTAGAATTAGTAATAGTTATGGGCATTCTCGTATCCAGAGCAAAAAGGAACGCAGGCTCACGAGATTATAGTTATAAATTGTAGGATTCTAGAACCCAACCCCTACACAGCACCAATCCTAACCCTAACTCGCTGCGAAGCAAGAGACCCTGGCTGCGGCTGGTCACGTCTATTGCGTCGTTTTGATGTTTTATAGATTTATGGTGAAGGAAAATTTCGATTAAATAGTATATTATCTGCCTCGAATGTACTTATTTAATGAAGGATGTGCTTTGTATTCTTCCCACTGGTTATAATGGAAAATTATTCATCTTCAGTCCTCGTCCAATTTATCCTTCGCAAAAATCAACCCAAGTTCTGATCAATTGGCAATCGAGAGATATTGGTATATCAACAGCTACGACCATTCTCACATTAGTTTCACCTTTAAATTCGCTGGTGATTTATTTTATTTATTAAAAATCTTTTACGAGGAAAACTTCCGTCACAAGTAGTGATTTTCAGGAAGGTCCTCGAAAACTAATTATAAAACTAAAATACAATACTAATCTCACCATGCAAATAAATAAAAGTACAGTCAAGGTATCTCACATTGAAGTTAAAAAGATTAAAAGTTAAAATATGAGTAACCACATTACCCGTCCTACCCAGGCAGTGGCTATTCGTACGGTAATTTATACAAACCAGGTTGCTCTAAAATCTCTTTAAATATAATGTCGAAGGTTTATATTGTGTGTACATGTTTATTTATAGTTATCAAATTAAATGTGGTTTTAAAATAGAACGAAGCAATTGTATATGATGAACTTCGTAATTTGACCATTTTACTATAAACTGTCAACAGATACAAATAGCGAAAGTGGACGGGTATTCTACAATTTAGCGTAAATAATCTCTTCAGCGTTCTTTAAAATCGTGCGATTCGCATCTTTACGACAAATTCTAGCATCGACGCTCGTCTACAGCAGCCTTACAAAGCCGACAAGAGGAAATTTCTGTTGATATGCTCTTATAAACCTTCTTCGGTGTCTTTTGTTGCCATAAGGGACAAAGTGAAAGAACACCTGGACACATGTTGGCACTTCGTAATCCGATATTCTCTGCGAATAAAGAGATGCGATGATGTTTCTACTTTCTTGTTGAAACTGCTTTTTACTTTCTTGCGTAGAACTGCGCAAAAAATGGAAATATTACTTTCGAAGAACGACTTTTTTATATGCGACATACTATTTCTTCCCCCAGAATCTGGGTGCCACGTGACCAGCCGCAGCCAGGGTACCCTAACCCTCCGTCTTAAGTGTCTTGCTAACCCTAACTGCCGCCTTCAACTTCGTTATAACACTAACCCCCCTGTGTTTTTAAAGGTTGTGCCAACCTTGGCTAGTGCGATCAACGTGAGATCAACGTAAGCAGAATTATTGAAAATCCAAGAGCATTGCCCAATTTATAATTATTATAAATTGAAGGAAGAGACCATGTTGTCTCTTTAGGGCAATGTACTTGCCATTTCTTATATAGAATAAAATTCAAAAACCAGATGCTACTCCGCTTTTTCTCGGATCAGACGTGGCGTAAATACGTCCTGAGTTGTCACGGTATATTCCTTGCACGGCGCCGTACCGTTTCCACCCTAATGATTTATGTCCAAGAGCTTCTAGACCGTCGATGACTGACTGTTCCATGCGATAGTTTTCTCTGGTTTCAAACTTAAATTGGTTTGGGAAAAGTTGATGATGTAACCGAGGTGCGCTGATGGAGTCGTGAAGACTTGCTCTGAACCAAAGCTTGTTCATCAATACCTATTAAAAGACATGAGAAAAATATTGAACAACACATTTTTGCGCTTTTCAAATTAAATATGATCTCCTCGCAAGCGAGGTCGCGAAGCGAGGGTGATAATCTCGCTCGCCGCGGCAGGGATCCATTTCTCACGAAAAGTCTATATATATATATATATATATATATATATATATATATATATTATATATATATATATATATATATATATATATATATATATATATATATATATATATATATATATACAACCCTACATTGTTAAAGGTAAAAAATGACATACTATTGAACATGGACCGTCAGCACGTGACACTTCTGCTATTACTAGATTTAAGAGCTGCCGGTTGCATGATGAATTAGAGATGTCTAACTGTGCTCTCCTGGTTCTCTTCTTATTTATTTAAATAGATCACGCCGATGACACACAACTCTCTCTCTCTCTCTCTGTCCTTTAAATCTTGCGACCAGTTAAGTGACTGCAACTGTTGTTCAAGCAATGGAATCTTGCATTGCTGACATACAAAGATGGATGTTGTCAGACAAGCTCATGCTAAACTCTGATAAAACGGAGTTGATGATAATTGGTACCAGATAGCAGCTTGATGCACGTGGGCGATTTTCAGATTATTTCGTCTTCTAGTGTGAAGAACTTTGGATCTTCGTTCGACACTACACTGAATATGCTGACTCGTATCAACAAGACTTGTAGCTCCGCCTTTTTTTACTTACATAATTCGTAGAATTAGAAAATATTTAATCGGCAATCCACTGAATGTTTAGTTCACGCATTTATATCTAGTATGATTAATAATAACAATAATAATAAGTAAGAGTTAGATCCCGAGAAGGAGGGCTTTATACTATATAAAGCCCCGAGGACGCACAGCGTCCGAGGGCTTTGTATAGCATAAAACCCGCATTCGAGGGATCTAACTGATTTAGTTCATGATTGAGGAGGTTTTCCAACAAAGTTTTGTCCATTTTATCCACCTTGGACAAAGATTTCCCTAGTTTTTTCCTTCATTTCTTATCTAATTAGTATTCATGGTCTTTATGCTAGATAAAGCCCGCGGTACATCAAAGAAAACCGACTCAATTCATCAACTAATAAGCTTTATTTACTCAGGGTAACTCCCGGATTGACCTAACTAAATACATCAGTAATTTATAATTAAATATATAACATGAACTAATTACAATAAGTTATTAAAAATTATAATTTAAAATACAACATGAAAATTTAAATTATTATGAGCAGGACTAAGCAGTAAACGTACGACTAATTAATTAATATTGATGTAAGCTCTTTTGAATTTTGCGTTTTTAACATCAAATGGAAGTAAATTCCAAAGTTGTGCTGATGAGTATCTAAATGTTCGTTTTAGATTATTTGTCTCTGGCTTAGCGAGAACAAAATTCTCCTTTTTTCTAGTGTTATAGGTGTGTCTATCCATATGACGAACAAGATTAACATTTACACCTTCTGATTCCATATGTAAACATTTGTACATAAGAATGGCTTTATGTAAATGTCTTCTCTTCTCTAGCTTACACCAATTCAGGTCTGGTAGTACTTCATCTGAAGGTGTCATGATATCCCGATTCATAATTACTTTAGCGGAACGATTCTGGAGCCTCTGTATTTTTGTTTTAGACGACTCATTGCAGATGTCCCATACAACGTCGCAGTAATCAAGCAGGGGCAAAATAGTTGATTGGTACACTAGCTTGGCAGTTGCAATGTTAAGGAAGGGACGGATTCGCTTTAAAAGGCCAACTCTAGACGATACCTTTTTACACTATAAGTTATCGATGTGAGGTGTCCAGGCTAGGATCCAGCGTTACTCCCAAATACTTTGATGTTTCGACTCTCTTAATATTAGTGTCGCAAAGATGAAGTTGGATTGGTTGATAATTACTCAGTCTCTGAGATGTTCCAATTATAATATATATTCAGACTTTGTTGTATTCAAAACAAGACCATTAGCTTCTAGACATTCAGAGATGGATTCCAAATCATTGTTTAGTTTCTGTTTACTACAAAAGAAGAGTGCAGTATCATTGGCAAACATATTTATTGATGCATGAGAAATACATGCTGGTAAACTATTTACGTAGATTAAAAATAGCAGAGGTCCAAGAACAGACCCCTGTGGAACTCCACATTTGATTGGCAGGTTCGTGGATGAAATGCCATTATGAACTACATATTGTTGACGATCTGATAAATAAGAAGAAAACCACTTCACTTCAAGCTCGGAGATTCCCGAAGCGCGAAGTTTCTCGAGACGTATATTGCATGACTTACGGTGTCAAAGGCCTTTGCCAGGTCCAGGAAGACCACTGCAGTTACTTGACCATTGTCCATGTTTTGTAACCATGTATCCACAACAGTCAAGAGTGCTGTGTCAAATCGATGTGTCCTTCTTTAGGTCAGATGGAGGTGTGTCCTCCTTTAGGTCAGATGGAGGTGTGTCCTTCTTAAGGTCAGATGGAGGTGTGTCCTTCTTTAGGTCAGATTGTAGGTGTGTCCTTCTTTATGTCAGGCGTGTCCTTCTTTAGGTCAGATCGATGTGTCCTTCTTTAGGTCAGATGGAGGTGTGTCCTTCATCAGGTCAGATGGAGGTGTGTCCTTCTTTAGGTCAGATGGAGGTGTGTCCTTCTTTAGGTCAGATGTGTCCTTCTTTATGTCAGATGGAGGTGTGTCCTTTTTAGGTCAGGTGTGT